>OU612044.1:46541165-47119280 GCA_914767935.1 Coremacera marginata | reverse complement strand
CGAACAGGACCGAAGATTTTGCGAAGAACTTTTCTCTCGAACACCCCCAGATCGGCTGCGTCAGTTAGCGAAACTACCCATGCCTCAGCGCCATAAAGCAGCACAGGTAGAACGAGCGTCTTGTAGAGTGTTAGTTTTGTCGATCGAGTGAGGGCTCTGGAACTTAGTTGCTTACTGAGCCCGTAGTAGCACCTATTAGCAATTATTGTTCTTCGCTTTATCTCCAGGCTGATTTCGTTGTTAGTGTTAATGGCGGTGCCAAGGTAAACGAACTCCTTGACTACTTCAAAGTTATAGCTGCCGGATGAAACGTGGGAGTCTAAACGCCGCGCTCCCTTGTTTGTAGACAGCATATACTTTGTTTTGCCCTCATTTATTGTCAAACCCACATTGGCTGATTCCTTTTCGATAGCGGCGAAAGCAGCGGTAACATCTCTCTTGGTTCTGCCGACAATATCAATATCATCAGCGTACGCAAGGAGCTGGACGCCTTTGTAGAAAATGGTGCCATTACGATGCACACCAGCCTTTCGTACGATCCCCTCCATGATGATGTTGAAGAGATCGCAAGACAGTGGATCGCCTTGCCTGAAACCTCTTTCGGTATTGAAGGTTTCGGAGAGGTCATTTCCTACCTTGACGGAGCTGCGTGTGTTGCTCAACGTCATTCTGCAAAGTTTGATCAACTTTGCAGGTATACCGAACTCAGACATTGTTGCGTATAGGCAATCCCTTCTCGGGCTATCGAACGCAGCTTTAAAATCGACAAAGAGATGGTGTGTGTCAATTTGATTTTCGTGGGTTTTCTCCAGGATTTGTCGTAGCGTGAAAATCTGGTCTATGGTGGACTTACCAGGTCGAAAGCCACACTGATAAGGTCCAATCAGTGTTTTTGTAATTGGCTTTAATCTTTCACACAGTACGCTTGAGAGAACCTTATATGCGATGGAAATAAGACTGATACCTCTATAACTAGCGCAGATTGTAGGGTCTCCTTTCTTAAGTATAGGGCACAGTACACTGAGGTTCCAATCGTCGGGCATGCTTTCTTCTAGCCATATTTTGCTGATGAGCTGATGCATGCGCCTTATCAATTCATCGCCGCCGGTTTTAAACAATTCAGCTGACAGGCCGGCAGCACCCGCTGCTTTATTGTTTTTGAGTCGTTGGATAGCAACTCGAACCTCTTCATGGCTAGGTGGTGATACTTCCACTCCGTCATCGTCGATTGGTGGCACTGCACTGCGCTCTCCATGGGCGGCATTGGTGGAATCGTCGCCAGTAAGTAAATTGGAGAAGTGCTGTCTCCACAATCTAAGCACACACTGTGTATCCGTATTCAGATCTCCATTTTCGTAAGTAAAGTCTTTGGCTCAAGTAAATACAATAATTATTAACATCTATATATCAATACGCAAACAAAAAAGTTTTCTGATCCCTTCCTGTGTTAACTTCAACATATTCACATAAAACTAATATCGATGGAAAGGTATTTTCGAGTAGATGTGCACAATATAATTATTAATTTATTCGAAAATACCTTTCCATCGATATTAGTTTTATGTGAATATGTTGAAGTTAACACAGGAAGGGATCAGAAAACTTTTTTGTTTGCGTATTGATATATAGATGTTAATAATTATTGTATTTACTTGAGCCAAAGACTTTACTTACGAAAATGGAGATCTGAATACGGATACACAGTGTGTGCTTAGATTGTGGAGACAGCACTTCTCCAATTTACTTACTGGCGACGATTCCACCAATGCCGCCCATGGAGAGCGCAGTGCAGTGCCACCAATCGACGATGACGGAGTGGAAGTATCACCACCTAGCCATGAAGAGGTTCGAGTTGCTATCCAACGACTCAAAAACAATAAAGCAGCGGGTGCTGCCGGCCTGTCAGCTGAATTGTTTAAAACCGGCGGCGATGAATTGATAAGGCGCATGCATCAGCTCATCAGCAAAATATGGCTAGAAGAAAGCATGCCCGACGATTGGAACCTCAGTGTACTGTGCCCTATACTTAAGAAAGGAGACCCTACAATCTGCGCTAGTTATAGAGGTATCAGTCTTATTTCCATCGCATATAAGGTTCTCTCAAGCGTACTGTGTGAAAGATTAAAGCCAATTACAAAAACACTGATTGGACCTTATCAGTGTGGCTTTCGACCTGGTAAGTCCACCATAGACCAGATTTTCACGCTACGACAAATCCTGGAGAAAACCCACGAAAATCAAATTGACACACACCATCTCTTTGTCGATTTTAAAGCTGCGTTCGATAGCCCGAGAAGGGATTGCCTATACGCAACAATGTCTGAGTTCGGTATACCTGCAAAGTTGATCAAACTTTGCAGAATGACGTTGAGCAACACACGCAGCTCCGTCAAGGTAGGAAATGACCTCTCCGAAACCTTCAATACCGAAAGAGGTTTCAGGCAAGGCGATCCACTGTCTTGCGATCTCTTCAACATCATCATGGAGGGGATCGTACGAAAGGCTGGTGTGCATCGTAATGGCACCATTTTCTACAAAGGCGTCCAGCTCCTTGCGTACGCTGATGATATTGATATTGTCGGCAGAACCAAGAGAGATGTTACCGCTGCTTTCGCCGCTATCGAAAAGGAATCAGCCAATGTGGGTTTGACAATAAATGAGGGCAAAACAAAGTATATGCTGTCTACAAACAAGGGAGCGCGGCGTTTAGACTCCCACGTTTCATCCGGCAGCTATAACTTTGAAGTAGTCAAGGAGTTCGTTTACCTTGGCACCGCCATTAACACTAACAACGAAATCAGCCTGGAGATAAAGCGAAGAACAATAATTGCTAATAGGTGCTACTACGGGCTCAGTAAGCAACTAAGTTCCAGAGCCCTCACTCGATCGACAAAACTAACACTCTACAAGACGCTCGTTCTACCTGTGCTGCTTTATGGCGCTGAGGCATGGGTAGTTTCGCTAACTGACGCAGCCGATCTGGGGGTGTTCGAGAGAAAAGTTCTTCGCAAAATCTTCGGTCCTGTTCGAGTCGGCGATGACTATCGCATCCGAATGAACCACGAGCTGTATGAGCTCTACGGAGACATTGACGTAGTTCGGCGTATAACTGTGCAGCGACTACGCTGGCTGGGTCATGTCCATCGTATGGACGACGAAGCTCCAGCGAAAAAGGTGCTCGAGGCGAGTGTCGCTGGTCAACGACGACGAGGGAGACCATGCCTCCGATGGATGGACCAGGCTGAGGAAGCCCTAACCGCGCTTGGTGTATCCGATTGGAGAAGGCGCGCGCAAAGCAGAGGCGCCTGGCGAGAGCTGATGAGGTCGGTCGAAATCCGGACACGGGTTGTTACGGCCATCTAAGTAAGTAAGTAAGTAAGTAAGTAAAGACTTTACTTGAAATATTTGATTGCATCAACTTAAGTTTTCAATGTTGGTGTCTCTTAAATAATATAAATAAGCTTCAGAAGACTCTCTTCCACAGATTGGTGCCTATACCTTTTACTATTTTGACGTAGAATTACGTCTTACAGCGCGGTTTGTATGGGGTATTTCGCAAATTTTTTCAAGGTCATGCTAATGTTTTTTGGACGACAGTTTAGGGCCTTATGCAGCCTTTAACATTCATCGTACAAAGATAAAATTTATGCCAAAATATTAGTTATTTTGTGCATAAAAAGAACATCTAACTTTGGATTTTGCCACAAGATAGCAAAAGAAAAGAAGAAAACTTCACATTTTTGTATGAGAAAAATGCATTGAGGATTCAGTTGCTGGCAGCGTTGCCATATGTTTTTTTGAAAATCCTGTAATTTTAAAAAAAAAATCCTGTATTTTTATAGAAAATACTGCTCTTATAAAAGGATTAAAAACAAATATTTTAAAATTTTCTTATTATAACATTTTTAATATTTTATTTAAAGTAAGTTATAATTTTACAAAAATATCAAAATAGATTAAATAATAAGTTTTTAAAGCAATTCATTCGCAATGTTGAGATCATTAAACATATCGCACACTAAATACAAAGTAGTCACAACTCAAAATTAACAAATTGTTACTTTGTAATATTAAACTATTTGTAGTGATCATATGCACTGAATGTAGCACATCAAATACATTTTTTACTAGAGTCTAAAAATTTAAGTTAAAACATTAAATAAACGACAATTTCCTTATCTTACCAGGTTTTGTTAAGTATTTGTCCATTTGTAATTTGTAAAAGACTAGCGAAAAGAAATGAACAAAAACGATGAAAGCAACAATGACAGGAAAAGCATGTGGCAGCGCTTTTCCAAAAAAGATCAAATTTTTGAAAGGATGTAAAAAGTAGTAGCAACTTTATTTGCTACTTTTATATAAGTACTTACATATAATTTATAAATATAAAATTTTTTTTTTTTTTATTCAACGAAAATTAAAAAACTGGACTAAAAAAAAATCTGCCCAAATCCTGGGAGAAATATGATCCTGTCTATCTGCTCAAAATACTGCCCAAAACAGGATTAACTGCCCATATGGTAACACTGGTTGCTGCTCACGTTCATATGCTTGTTGCTTTAGTTCAGTGGAGCTCACGAAATTTTACAAAAGAGCAAATAATTTTTAAAAAACAAAATCAAAAACAATATATTGCGCATCGTAACTTTTGGCAACGAAAAATAAAAAAAAAATAAGTGTCGAAATCTCGAACGCAACATCGTGTTGTTTGATGAATAGAATCGTTTTATGAATTTTTCAGAGCTTTGCAAGGAATACATACGTATATAAATACTTACGCCGCTAGGAAGCTTTCAGTCTTCTGGCAGACTCCAATCATTTAGGGTAGCGTCGCTTTGTCCGCCTGATGCCGAAGAAAATAAGACGTTGAAATATGAAGAAGCGATGCAAAATTCATTACATTAGTTTATATTTGGCATTTAAAAAACGCAGCGTTACTACATATAAATCATTATATAAATCCAGAATCGTAACTGCTTGTGTTGTTGTTATTAATACGTATATGTGAAATATTTGCATACATATATTTCTTTCGCTTTTGTAGTTTGTTATTGTTTTTGTTAATTTTCAGCAAGATTAATACAACAATTAAAACATAAATACAATAATACAAAAAATTATATTACTACTATGCTGGTTTACGTATACGGTGGCTGGAGGCTGGCATGGTAGTAATGCTATTAAAAACTTAATTTATTTCTAAAATGTAATAATTTCGAGCTATTTATTGAACTAATTTTATATGTATTACATATTAAAAATATATTTTGTTTGCTAAAATTTAAATTTTCAACTAAATTTAAAATATATATACGTTCCGAAATATTTATTTCAATCAAAGAGCAACAAACTTATCAACAAATATAACAAACAAAAATTCTACTACCACATTTACGATACCATCGAAACTGTGTCATTTTTTTCTTTGTATTAAATATTTAATACAGTAGCAATTTTATCACTTTCATCTTCTTTCGATACTTTTTGGCTATTTCTTAAAGTTTTTGTTGCATTTTTAGCCGTATTTTCTCAGAATCTCCTTTCATTTTTTTTTTTGTGAAGACATTTCTATACAAAATGTATTATCTAAGAGCTCTATGGTCCACTCTTCCATAAAAAAAGTATGAAGGATACTAGCAAATGCTATGTAATTCAGTTTTTATAAAAGTATATTATAAGTATGTTTGGAAAATGGTTTTCATTTGATATGTGTATTAATAAATATGGTTCAAAATATTAACTATTTGAAAGATATGCAATACATGCAAATGTGGATCAAAGACTAAATTTGCAAATTAAAACTATTAGGGATAATTTTCTTATGTGCTATACGGCAACCGGCCCCAAATTGCACCGGCGCTTCTGGAATTCTCCAGATCCTCCAGTATGGAGGTGAAAAAGTTCCATGGTAAGATGCTGCTTGCCCTGGCTGAGGTTTTTACTAGGAACTTTTAGTGCAAAAATCGGACTCACTAACCAGTACACAATAGTCAATAAAGTAATTTTTTTTATATGTAAGTCCGACCTATTTTAAAACCGCCCCCAAAAATATCTTTTTGTGCCCCCAAGTAATGGTATGGTAAAGGTAATGGTAGTGATAATGGTTATGGTATGATAATGGCTACCCTTGAGATACAAGGTAAATAAAATTTTTCTTAATTTATTATTTATGAATTATTTATGTATGTATATGTATATGTTTAATACTAATTTTTTCTGAGATTCTATTGATCTTCTCTGAATTTCAGTTAATTTTTTTCTGAATTTCAATTGATGTTTTTTGAATTTGAAATACATTTTTTGAAATTCAATTAATCTTTTTTGAATTTCAAGTGAAGTTTCTGAATTTAATTTGATGTTTTATGAATTTCTATTGATATTTTCTGAATTTCGAATAGAATTTCAATAGGAATTACTGTATTTCAATTGATCTTTTCTGAATTTCAATTGATGTTTTCGGAATTACAATTGGAAATGGTGAAGTATTTTGACTTGCAAAGAGTATTACTTAAGTTGTGCTGCTATTAATATTTATGAAATAACAAAAATATTAAATAAGTAATTACACTTGAAATATCTTCAAACTTTTTGGTCAAAGTGTGTGCTGGGGTATGAGTGTCATTTAATTCATTGATATACAATTTTTTTCTGTTATTAAGGTAACAAACACTAAATTTTTCAATTTACTAGCATTAAGTGCAGGTATAGGCACCACTACATTTAAAGATTCGTGTTGTTTTGTGCTCTTTGCACTGAGAAAAATTTGTATGCATATTCAAAATAAAGAAATTAAAACTGAATCCTTTTTGGTTTAATTGATAAAAATTTACCACAATTAGCACAAAATTGCGATCAATTATAAAGATATGTTTGGTGAGCCTGCAAAATAGGAAAATAAAATGTACAATATGACAGAAGAATAGACCGTTCAATTGATGTTACTATATGGAGTTTAGAGAAAGAAATTAATGAGAAAAGTAAACTGGAGCTAAGGTTCTTCATTTTTGTCATTAGAAATCAAAATAAAATCAGGCTATTTTAATTAAGCTTCTAAAATTCTGCATAATATCAATACAATAACTTTAAATATTTATTTTTAATTTAATGCAAAATATGCGCACTGTTCAACTTACAGAAAACATTATAAATTTTTAAATTTTTTTCATAATAACATGCAATGCATGCAGGCATTAACATTTGTGCGCTAGTTTGTTTTTAGAGTGTATCTTTTTAATTCGATTCGCTGTTCTCTTTTGTCTTCGTCCGACATAGATCTTACACGCTTGCAGTCTTTTTCGACACTGAACAAGGTTGATTTATAAGGTTGTCGCAAGGGAGAGAGCGAGTATCCATAATTGTCAAATCGAAGTTGACAGCTCATAGAAAATCTGCAAGTGCTCTCTTTTATCATCCGTTTTTCTTTCGAAGTCATTCGTAAAATTGGCTGGTTTTGACAATTATGGGTACTGAGAAGAGAGTGCGATCAGCCCTGCGACAACCTTATAAATCAACCTTGACACTGAACTGATTTCCGTTTCTGTTCTTTGTTGTTGCGTCTTGTGTTACTTTTAAGCGTTTACTCTCAATGCTCCGAAGCTTGCGCCGTGCCCATAGCTGATTAAGAGTAAGAAAACTTTCTATATTATTATTATAATATATTTCTTTGACATAGTTGATGTGTTCACAGAACAAAAGTGACATTTTATAAAAAATAATTTTGTGAAATATTCTAGCCCTCAACTTATTTTAAGAGTACTTTTCTAAATTTGTTTAAAGAGGCTCTAAAGAAAAACCCAATTTAAAAGGGTCGCTAGGGGCTTAAAATATTTTTGCCCCTGCACTGATGAAAAAAATGCTGTGAAATCAAACAATTCATAGTTTCAAACAACAGATTTCACTGTTCGATCCCATCCAACAGACGAAACTGTCAAAATAACAGTTGATCAACTGTTGATGATTTTTGATGATTTTCAACAGTTGATCAACTGTTGAATTAACTGATTTACAGTTAATATTTTAAAAAAATTAACTGTTACCTTACCAGTTTTTTTCGTTTATATAACCCTAAATTAACTGTTAAATTAACATATAAGCTGTAAAGCAACTTTGTTTTTTTTTTATCTATAATCTGTTATATAAACAAATGGAGCTGTTGACTCCCCAGCTCTTAACAGTTGGCTTAGGCACTTTTATTTGTCAAAACATATCCATTGTTACCGTTTAATTAACTACAAAAATTGTGAACTATCTTAAGAAGTCAGTAATATTTTTTATGTATTATTGTGATTTTATTAATTTAAAACAATATTTAAATAAAGCATATTCAATCATTTGGTTCACATATTGTTTTTAATACAACATTAGTAAAATATTATTTTAAATAATTCATTTTTAAAAACAAATTTTGTTCAAATTCTATTATCGTTTTAAGCTTTCGGATTAAATATTTTTAGTTCGTATATCCATCGGATCCATCGGATAAATTGTAGATTTGCATGCAAAGCAAAACAATTGTAAAGAGCAGAGGTTACGAAATATTAAAAGGAATAAAGAACAGCCGTCACTTGTCAAACTAGAAATATATCAACAGATAAATACGACTGGAAATTTCCTTAAAACCGTTTATTTAACGAAGAAAAATTTTAACTTGAACGGAAATCTTTCAAATAAACAGTGTTTGAAAATAACAGCGATCGACTGTTAATATCACAGTTAATATTTTTCTGAGTGTAGCTAAATCTTAAGGCCCATGAAACTGCTATAGATCTGAGAAACCAACAACTAAATATATCAGTAACATATATTAAGAAGTTTTCTTACTCTTTATCCCTTCCTGTGTTAACTTCAACATATTCACATAAAACTAATATCGATGGAAAGGTATTTTCGAGTAGATGTGCACAATATAATTATTAATTTATTCGAATACAGTGTCGTTAAGATAGGTAAAACTAAGCAAATTTTCCTAATGGGATGAAGCCAACAACAATTAAACATCGTTGCTGTAGCATACACGAGCAATAGTAGAATGCGAAAGAGTCGCAGGCACTTCAAAAGAGCTGTGTGTCACTATTGTAGTTGGTGCTTTCTCTTAATTTCTCTCTCAACAAAATAAATTTGCCACCGCGTCAGCGTCAAAAAACTGTTAAGCTGCTGCTTGCTTCGTATAGCACATGGAAAGACGTTTCTAATTGTTTATTTTTTTCACTACTTCGGTTCAGGCTATGGGTTGGTGAGTTCAGCAAAAAAAAAAACAAAAGAAAAACCGATTTTGATATTGCCGGATTTCGGCCACAGGCGATACTAGTTATATAAATAATATGCAAAATATGAATTAGCTTTAGTGAAAATTAACAGGAGACAGCTTTGCGATACAAGATGAGTTCATTGATCATGGACATTTTTTAGAATTGGTTCGCTTAATAAGTAAATATGATGTTTGCCTCAAAGAATATGTTAAAAAGTCAATAATAATAATAAATTCAGATATATTTTAAAGAAACTTTGAACGTATGTTTTATTGGTCTTATGGTATACAAAAATTTTAAAATTTTTTTGGTCTCGCATCGTCTGCTACAATTAAAAAAAAAACACCAAAAAATCACGGTGTGCAGGATCACTGTCTTCAAAAGAGTTAAAAAAAAGAAACACGGGGTATTAATTAGCACTAAGCGGCCATGGAATGACCTAAAAACAAATTTGGTTGAGAAATAATAAAATGACTACATTTTTTCGAAAATTTATTTTTTTGTCCCCAAAAAATTCTGTTTTAACTCAAAACTTGTGTGCCGATTTTTTTCATTCGTAGATCATTCTGAGCATTAACATGTGTAGATGTGTAGTAAAAAACCGATATGGCCATTGCAGCCCTTAAAAGGACTTTGACCGAGTTTCTTATGATCAATTGTGTTGTGCGTGTAGTGAAATGTTTGAACACAAATGATCTAGAACTGGACCAACATCTTTTATGCCGACTCCAAACGGCTTATGTTCTCAAGAAGCTTTTCATATCAGTTATTACTCTCTGAGGCTTGCCATTGTCTGAGAGAGGTGACGGCCGAACAGAAAAATTAATTCAACTGAAAAATCTTTCTGTGTCAGGTGGGAATTGAACAAGGGTTCTCTGGCGTATGAGACACGCACTCTACAGACTGCACCACGTGCTCCACTAGATTAACGTGCTTAAATTTCAGACCGATCGAAAAAATACTTTTATTTTTATCATGCACGCCAACTTGAAAAACGCTGTTTTGAGAAAATTGCGTTTAAAGTTTGACATTCATTTGAAAGTACCTTGACTCGCTTCGCTATATATGCTCAGAAATTTTTTTTTTTTTGAGAATTTCACTTTAATTTTATTAAAATCATGTCTTTAAAGGTTCCTTACAACATATTCTCTCAAAAAAAAACATAAATAAAAAATTTGATTTTTTGAAAATTTGTAGGTGCTATGTAACCTTAATTTACATTAACATTAATTTACATAAGTTTACAACCTTTTATTTGTATTAAAAAACCCCGTGTTTAGAAGGCAGAAAGTCCCGGTTTTAGACTATGAGAACTGGGGAGATTTAGAGTTATCAAAATCAGTACAAATTAAAATGGAATTAAGTATTGAAAATGTTTTTTGTATAAACCAAACCTTTTTCTACTATGAGTCTATTTCAACAAGTCTTTGAAAATTGTTCAAATCTGCTTTTTTCTATTAAGACTTTTATCGAGACTTTTAATTATAAAAGTCTCAAATAACTCTTATTAATGACTTTGAAATAGAAGTGTTGAAACATTTTTATATAATTTTTTTAAGAATTAAAGTTTTTTGAATAAAAGTTAAAAAGGAGAAAACACTTTTATTCTTAAAGTAAAAGTGACCTCTTCACTAATATTTTTATACCCCAACACGTAAGGGGTATATTAACTTTGTCATTTCGTTTGTAACGCCAAGAAGGAGGCGTGGCAGGTATAGAAAAATATACATATTTTTGATCAGCATCATCTCTTGAGTCGATTTCCGTATGTCCGTCTGTCTGTCCGTCTGCCGACTCGATTACAGCCGCAATTTCGAAATTCAAGTTCGAAAATGGGCCAAATCGGATGAAAACCACGCCTACCTCCCATACAAAGTGGCTTTATTTTAAAAGTAAAATCTCTTAAAAATCTGCTCAAATTAAAGAAATGTCTTAAAATTTTGCACATAAGCTTTGACATATAATATGAACCATCTCTATGATATATGGCAAAATCGGATCAAAACCACGCCTATCTACCACACAATTTGGCTTTATTTGAAACGTTAAATCTCTTAAAAGTCCACAGAAATTAATGAAATGTCTTGAAATTTTACACATCAGCTTTGACATATAATATGAACAGTCTCTATGATAAATGGCAAAATCGGATTAAGACCACGCCTACCTCCCATACAAAGTGACATCATCAAAATAGGAAAACTTTCGTTAATATATAAAACTGAATGTCATCGTGTATGTCGTGGCTAAAGACTTCAAATATTCTTTAATATGGCCGCGCGGAGGAATTTAAGCTTCGGTACCCTGCCGAAGTTCCATCCTTACTACTTATATATTAAAATTAAAAGTTTATAAAATTTTTTTAAATAAATGAAAAAGTAATCGATTTTTTAACTTAAAAATTTTTTTTTTTTTACTTTTTTTTATTACTTTTTCGGGAATTTATGTAAGCTCTGTTTGTGCATTACGACGAGTAGGTAGAACATTCATCTGATTATTGAGAGGTAGTAAGTTAAATTTGCGAAAAAAAACAGGGATACAAACATTTTTAAAATAAGAGTTTTTTCGTTTTTATACCTCCAAAAGCGACGAATCGCTGTTGTTTTAGAAACTACTTTTCGTTACATCGTTCAATTCTCTGTGTTGTTTTCTACGTGGCTATGAAAGTTTCACTTCAAAAATTTCGTTACAAAATATAGTAATAACCACACTATCACGAACTATATGCAGTGAATAATCAATCGTTCTACAATTCATTCGTCGATAAAGTATTGTGTGCAATACATTTTTGCAGCTTCCTATATACATATATGCAAATACATATGTGGCTCAAGCGATGAGTGCATAATATCCAGTGCTTTTGCATGTGTCTTTAATGTACTCACTCATACTATACTCTTACATCCCAATGAATATATCTGCATAATTCATCAGGGTATCCTTTTTCAAATGCTTAGCTGCAGCTCGTTATTTTTGCAAGAGCATATGTTGCTAAGTCCTTTTTTCAAGTTTTGTAAGCTATAAACTACGAAAAGTATAAGTTGTTCGCAAAGCACACTTTTTGAAGAAGAGCGTGTTTCAGAAAATGAATGGCTTTAAGTGGTTTAAAATGTAGGCAAAAGTTTTGGTCTATTAAAGAAAATAGCACTTGATTTTGTGTAAGAGAGCTGTGCTAAGTCATCATAAGATTCTCTAAAAATTAACTTTTTTTACTAAGAAACTTGCGATGAAATTAATAATTTTTCATCCCCTTTAATGTTTGGTATTTGAAGCATATGCTAAAATCCTTGGTAGGGCTAAATACGTCAAATTTAATATTAATGCTTAGAAAATTTGTTACTCGACATCACTTAAAGTTTCTTTTTAAAACTTTATGTCGAATGAAACTTCGCAAAAATATATATATTTTGAGTACTTGCTGCATTAAGCATTGCCAATCTACACAAAAATTCGATATTTAAATGCGTACTTGAGACAGATATTTACATTTTTATTTATCAGCATAAAAGTATGCAATACGATATAAAAATGCAGTAAAAAACGCCCTTTTTCGGGGTGGAGGCCAAAGCAAGTGCACAAGTACTAAAGTTCTGAGTTCAAGTGCTAAAGTCATCAAAAATGCTGCAATCAAGCTTTTCTACAGACGCCAAAGAGCAACCTCAATTTAATGCGCTCAAGTTTTGTTTTATTTTTGTATTATATAGCATGCTTTAGCAACTCATACACGAGATTGAAAACAGCAGTGAAAAATTAAAAAAGTAACCAATAATGGAAAGCACAGGATGTTAACATGGGTTAAAGTCAACAAATCAAGTGCGTATTCTTCTCTTGCTCGGCTGCTGCTCAGACATTTTTAAATGTCCTGCAGAAAATGCAGCACAGTTTAAGCTGCTTTAAGGCTGTACGGAGGTAGAGTTATAGCTGGCATTATACTGCTGCTAAAATGCTAATTCTACACAAACGAGCTCAAACAATAAACATAACTGAAGTGTTTATTAAACATAGCCAGCTGCGTTCAATTTTTTGCACGTCTCAAGTTGAATACTTCAGAAGTGTAGAACAATGAAGAGGAAATAAGTAAAGTAAAAACGAATTGAAAAACAGTGATGAAAATGGGGTAAGACGATTTTTTTTCTTTTTCGTAACACATGTGCAGCGACTTCAATATCAAAGTTTTTTTTCTCACTTGTTTCATTCTTTTACTTCATCTTGAAATACTATTGTTTGTTGCATAGCAGTAGCTGCCAGACATTTGCAACTTTAATGCAACAAACAGTTTGAGAGTGAAAAGAAAATGGAATAAGATGTGTATAAGTGTTACCACTTGAATTAAAAAAAAGTAGTTGCAAAATGGGGAATTGTTGTTCAGATGTAAAATAAAAAAGGTGTTCGTGAAGCACTGAAATGAAAATAAAATTAAAAACTTACGTATTGTCGAGTTTTGAGTGAGTTCATATACGGTAAATCTAAGCTTAAGGCAGTATTCTAGTCTAGAGGGAAAATTTTTGGGAGTTTTAATATAATATTAAAATAATACGCAAAAAAAAAAAATAAAAAAAATTACAGGCTGGTAATTACAGTGCCTCCATCAAAGAGATTCTTAATTAATAGGAATGTCGCTATGTTCTGGACTAAGGAAAGAAATAGACTTTTTTCGCGAAATGGCGACTGTTTCAAAAAAAAAAAAAAAGAAGTAATTTTTGGTCTTTTTTCAAAGTTTTGAATTTTGCCAACATATTAAAAAACCAAACTTTAACATAATTCTAGTCCGCGTCATAGAGGGATAATAAAAAAAGGCTCATACCAAATTTAAAGTTAATCGGTTATATTTTGTCAAACGTGTTGATAAAAATAGTTTCGAGGAAAACGCGTTTTAAGATTTGAGCAAAGTTACAGGCAGTCAAAGTCATATAAGCGGTTGCCGCTAAAATAAAATAATACCGTAAATGTTTGAAATTCTAAAAACTGCTTTGAAGGATATAATCTTGAAGGTCTCACCTTCGCAAATATGAAAAAATACGTTTTTTCAAAATTCAACACAATACTGCCTGAAATTATGTTTGTATTGTTTTAAGCTTGAGCTTGTTCATATTGTTAAATACTAGACAGAGCATGCAAAAAAAAAAAAAAAAAACACACAGGTGCGTCGTTGAACACACGAGCGAAGGGAAGTTTTTTTTTTTGCAGATTCATAGGTTTGATAATTGTTAATTTTTGCCGATGCTGATTGTCATGTCAGTAGCAAGTAGAAGCATAGAGTATACATTATTATCTAGAGAATGCATCAACTCTGCTAAATCTCTGGCATGTGTTAACAGAGGTTAACAGAGTTTTTTTCTTCATGTTTTTAAGTGAAATAACTCTGTTAACACATGCCAGAGATTTAGCCGCGTTGATGCAATCTCTAGATAATAAACCTCTGCAAGGATTAACTCGTTTCTACTACAACAATATTGCATTCGGTGTCGAGTTCAGTAGTTTACATAACTATAACAGCGAGTGAAATTAACACCATAGCCATAAAGAGTCTTAAACCGACTTTCAACACATTCGTTTGGAAACGATTGATTGTTATGTTTGAGTCGTTCCGAATTTTTTTTTATAATAGTATTGCCACCTACCAAAATGTATTTTCAAGAGTTTTTAACATGGTTTAGAGGTCGCTGACTTCAAATCTGATGTCACAATTTTAAAATTCAAGATTATTAATAGTGTTGTCACCTAAAATTTTTTTATTTTCACGAATTTGGTGCTGGAGCAAACACTAGGTAAAAATGGGTCGCTGAATCCGAATTCACTGCCAGATTTCCAAAATTGTGTAATTTATTTATAATAGTGTTGCCACCTACCAAAATGTATTTTCAAGAGTTTTTAACAAGGATTAACATGGTTTAACAATGAATTCAGATTCAGCGACCCATTTTTACCTAGTGTTTGCTCCAGCACCGAATTCGTGAAAATAAAAAAATTTTAGGTGGCAACACCATTAAACATCTTGAATTTTAAAATTCTGACGGTATAAATTGCGACCATCTAATTCTGCCACCGCATGTACAATTCCTATTTCCAATTTTTAAAATTTTAAATTCAATTTATGCACCGAATGTTATGTTGTTGTTCACATAACAATCGAATATTTTTGCTGCATTCATTTTTTACAAATCCTTCATTTCCTTCATTCTGTTATGTTTGGTTTAGATTCGTTTGCCTGACGAATGCTACCGGCTATGTTATGTTTGAGTCGTTCCGAACGAGTGATTGTTATGTTTGAGTCGTTCCGAACAATCACTCGTTTCCAAACGAATGTGTTGAAAGTCGTTTTAAGACTACCCGTGCAGAGATTTACTAGATAATAATTTACACTCTATGCTCTATGGTAGAAGCAACATTTTTTTTTTACATTTCGATAGCTGTTAAATATGTTGAATATGTAGAATAGCCAGTACACAATCCTTTTAATGTATAGATTTTTCGATCTGCTGCAACATACCTTCAGTTGTACTTTATGAATCATCGATGCTGGTGACATCTTGTGGCAAATAGAAGCACATTTTATGTGGAATGTATTTGTATGTAGAACAGCCAATACAAAATCTTGTACCTTTAAATATATTATTGTAATCTGCTGCAAAATAGCTGTAGAAATACTTAATATTGAATCAACAGCTGTGATAAACAGAGGCTTTTGGATCAGTGGATAGTGCGTTAAACTCCCAACCGCTGCGATACGAGTTCGATTCCACACGAAGGCACAAACAAATACTTTTAATATATTGAAATTACGTTTTCTTGTTATAATGGATGCAAGGAGCAAAGAAACATCAATATCTAAGAAAAAAGCTGTTGAAAAAAAAGTGTAATTTTTTGAGAATTCACTCAAGCAAATCACAGAAAGAGGCGTAAAAAGCTTCGCTTCAAAAAAAGAAATAAAAAAAGTTGGAAACTTTCATTGTAGATAGTTAGTTTATGCTAAAAATATTTTTATAGTTATTTAGTTGTAACCTGGTACACTTGGCTACACCCAACAAAAACTTTTCTTGTTTTCAAATTTTGGTGTATACATAGTAAAAGCTAGTGCAAGCGGCACATCGGCGGTACATTGGAAAAACTGTACTCCGTGCACAAAAGGCATCGAGGTAAATATTATACAATAAACATGACAGCCGTGTTAAATTATTGCTGGCTGTCTTCGGCCTACATATTTCTCAATTGAATACAAGCGTTTTGAAACAATTCTGCAGAAGAGTAATAGAAATTATTAAATCGTAGTTTTTTTAACTTAGTTATAAGTGATGGACGGGAGTGGTTGGAATAATGCCTGGCGGAAAAAATGCGAAGACAGGTACGGCCACATTCACATTAACGATTTTGATGAAAAAATTACAAAATAAAGTCGGTGTGTGAAAAGGTTCAAGAAGATGCAACTAAAAAGATGCAGTGTCTAGTTTATTTCATGGATATCCCTATAGGAACAAACTAACTTGTTTTAAAAAACAACTAATTAAAAAACTAACTTAAAATAAACCAATATATGAACTACTTTGAATTATATTAAGGCGGCAACTACTCTGATTTTGACATGTTTACAAGTTATTATTACAAGTTTATATATATTTAACCATGTTATTTCATCAAATATTATTAACTTTTGGCCATCAGTAATAGTTTTCAATTGGTTATTTTAAAGCAATTAAAAAAATAATTTAAATGTAACTAATTTAACAAGTAGTTGAAAATATATGCAGACGACAGTCAATTGACTTATTTAGCGGACATCACCATACAAAATAAGTTAGTTCGTTCTATGGAAAAAAGTCAGAATTTCAACTAGTTGTGGTTGACAAAAAACTACTTTATCAACTACTTTTAAATTAGTTGATTTTCCTACAGGGGTGTTCTGTGAATGTGTGTATGTGTAAGAGAATTAAAACAAAAAATCCCTTGCAACGGAAGTATTTAGTTAGTTATGAAGAGTCTACAAAAATAAATGCATTTATTTTCTATAACTTATGGATTAGTTTCATAATCAATCAGACTCTTATATTTTTTCCCACCAAAAAAAAAACTACAGCTTGTGAGCATTTTGTCGTGCTTGTCTAAAGTTTGTGAAGCTCATATGGCAGATCAAATCTCTACTTTTCTTACATCTTATCAACTTTTGTCGCCGCTCCAGTCTGGTTTTCGTGCTGGCCATAGTTGCACGACTGCTACTGTAAAAGTATTGGATGATATAAGAGGATCTTATGATGAAGGAATATTAACGCTGCTCTGCTTACTGGATTTTTCAAAGGCATTTGACACTGTCAGTCATACTCTGTCATAAACTAAAATATTTTTACGGTTTTTGTGAAAATGCAATTCATCTTCTTAGTACTTACATTAAAAATAGAGTGCAAATGGTAAAAAAAAAGGGTTTAAAAACAAATATTCGCTTAAATGACGTATTAAGAATAGGAAGTTAATAAAATATACTTTTCTTTAAAAATTTGAATATTGAAAACTCGGAAGAAATTGTTTTTTGCTTCAAAACATCTTAAATGGAGTTTAGGAAGGTCATGATTTCAATCGGTGCTTTCTTTAAATATTAAGCCAACCTCTGATGAAGTCGGTATGAAACTATTCGGGAAATTTAAAAAAACGATTCACAAGCGATTTGTTAACGAATCACCCCTCGCCGCTATGTTTATTGGGATGAAACTTCATCGCCTGAAATATCACATAAATTAAAACTTGTTTACTTAACACATGTCAATAAATTTGATCCTTTTTCGTTATGGTTAACTCATTACAGTCTAATGGTTATTTAAATACCCAAGAAAGTGTTGACACTTAAATTCTAGCGAGGATAAGATGAGAGATATTGCGCTAATTTGTTATTTATTTTTAGTAAAGAGAAAGAATGGGTCTAAAAAAATGGAAAAGTCTAATTTTTCGCGGTTTACCTTTAAATTGACAGGTTTACCTTTAAATTGTGTCGAAAATTGCTCAGGACGTGTACTGCCAAAGATGGAAAATGGAAAAAACGGAAAACGTGCACCTTTTCCAGATAGCCTAAGGTTTCTTCTATGGAAGTAAATAAACCGACAGCGATTTTTCGACAATCCTGAAAATCTCACCTGCAATCTCACCCTTGACTTATCTCATTTGTGTGCTCAGGTGCAATTTTTTTATTTTTCTATTTACTTCTTGGTCCCCCGGGCACATCCCTATAGGAATAAACTAGCTTGTTTTTAAAAACAACTAATTAAAAAACTAATTTAAAATAAACCAGTATATGAACTACTTTGAATTATATTAAGGCTGCATCCACTTCAATTCAAAATAGTTTTTATTGCATTATGTATGAAGTAATTGAAATACTACTTAAAAACAAGTGATTGATAAACTACTTTGAATTATATTAAGGCGGCAACTACTCTGATTTTGACATATTTTAATTGCAAATTTTTATTAGATTACAACTTTATATATATTTAACCATGTTATTTCATCAAATATTATTAGCTTTAAAATAATATAAATATAACTAATTTAACAGGTAGTTGAAAATATATGCAGACGAAAGTCAATTGACTTATTTAGCGGACATCACCATACAAAATATGTTAGTTCGTTCTATGGAAAAAAGTTAGAATTTGTACAAGTTGTGGTTGACAAAAAACTACTTTATCAACTACTTTTAAATTAGTTGATTTTCCTACAGGGATACTACAAGTTATACGATAAAGCATTGCCGAACACATCAGTGCAACTAGAGTATAAATCAATCATTATTGAATAAATTAAGGTATTCACACTTTGTTCGATATTTGTGTTCACACAATTTAAATTGTAAAAAGTTGAATTTCAAATCTCAAGGTTGAACTCAAGATTGAATTTGAAGTTGAAAGCCTTTAAATTGGCAATTCTATATTTTATATATTTTTTCCCTCGTATTAAACAAAATGTTCGATTTAATTATTCAATTAAATGGAGGTGTGAAGTTTTAAATAATTATCTTCACTTGTGTTGACTAAATAATTCACAAATACCAGCAAATTGTTCACACAACATTCCGTAAATAAAATGTTTTCATAGCAGCAGGATAAGAAATAAGTTGCGAATATGTATTCGCTTTGCTTATTTTATATATATTTCCAAATTTTTTTGACCAAAATCAAGCCCATAAAGTAATTTCATTGCTCTTTTCATGCATCTATGTAATAAATAGAAAAATAAAATAGTTGCAAAACAGCACTAAACATAGAAATGCAAACAAATAATAAAAAAGTTTTTTTAAAGTTCTAGTAGCCATGCTTAAAGCTTAAAACATTTTTGGCAACGGTTTTATTTAAACTAAATTGCAATGCTTCAAATTAATTTAAAAATTATTGCATATAGTTTTTGTGCATAAGCAAAGCTATAAATTTAAGCTTTTATAAATATGTTTACTTCAAATGCATACAACATATAATAAACTCATACAAAAGTAATAGATATAAATTGAAGCTTAAAATAAAATCTATAGATATATTGCACAGATTCGCTATGAATGGATGTGTGAATTTTTGAATTGTTTACAAAGTTCATATGTATGTACGTGTATAATATAGTTTTCTGCAAGTTTTGTATGCTCGATTGCATTGCATGTGCAGTTTGTTTTAAATAGTAGATTCATTTTTATATGTACATATATTGAAAGCTTTTGAAGCAATTTCAAAAATATTGCCTCCATGTTGTGATGCCAATCCTGCATACAGTATGCTTTTAGACTTGGTATAAAGATAGTTCAAACAGTAATAATGAAAATTGCAGCTATTGCTGAAAATTCAAAAAACTTTCATATGTATTTGAAAAATTTTCATTTATTTACTTTAGGCCTTCTAGCAGATAGAGTTTTGGACTAAACTACAATCTAGCTAAATATTGTCACTTATTTATGCAAAACTTTAAGAAAGAATTATTTTTCATTGTACATGCCATACAACAAAAAATTTTTAAAGCATTTAACATATTGACAACTTTCACAAATCAACAAAAATCTCTTGAATGGAAAATAATTTATCTTAATTAAGGCTGAATAGTACAATTTGCACGATAAGGACTTCTTTTTAAATTAAGAACTATCATGAAAAGCAGTTCAATACTGCCTGCATATTTTCATGGTTAAACAAACTGCAGAGGTCAATTTTATGTGCTTTTGATATCTTAAGTCTGTGGGCCCTCAATCTGTTATCTACATGCAACTAGTGCCCCGTGAAATCTCTTAAAGTGCTGAGTAAAATCACTGACAAAGAAAAATTATACAGATCAATGAAGTAAGAAAATATATTTGGGTCGCCTCAGATAAAAAGAATGTTATATAAGCCACACAGGGATGTAAAACGAACTTTTAATGCACTTTTTAATTTCATGAAGAACATGTACGGGTATGTTACATTTATATAAAAAAAAAATTTCAAGATATTTTATATGTTACTAACTGAAATACCCAGTCACTTGGTAGTTTATATAAATAATGTTTATCTCTCAGTCTTTGTTTTCATGTTTTTATTAAGCTTGAATAATAAAAAAAGAAACTAAATTTCAGAGTATCAGTAACCACACCTTGAATTAGTTGAAAAACCATTAAAGAGAATTTTCTGCCTTTTAATACTGTTCAAAGTTATAAAAAACAAAGTAAGCATTGATGGCAAAAAATATTTAGAAATTTAGGTTTTATTTGATTGTCAATATATCGCCGGTCTATACAAAAAAATAGTGCTGCTTATTTATATGTCGGTAGCGGTGCCAAAAAATAACTCCTGAGCTGAATGTAAAAACATTGAAAAAACAGCATTCGAAAAACATAGGTTCTTCACTTAATAAATTATATAACAATGCCTATATATGTATGTTTTCTATAAAATCAAAGTTAATGTGCAGCAAAAAGCTTAAAAAAAATTATTTTATTTATGTTTATATTTCTAATTGCTTTCTGTAAGAGATTTGATAATTTTTTCTGACGTATTTGAAACTCGAGATTCCAAATATCACAACTATTCAGCCATTTTTGAGAAATTTTCAAAATAAATTTTTACGAATTTTGGGAAAAAAATCAATTTTTGCCAATTTTGACAAATTTTCAAAAATTTAGAAGGATTGTGGTACGTATCTTTTTATTTTGAATATCACTGATATCAAATCGACAACTTCAGCAGAATGGGAAAAATTGTAGGAAAAAGAAGATAGGGCAAGCAAGCAAGCAAACAAATAGAAGATACATTTTATAAATACATGCTCAGTAATCTTGAAATAAATTCTAATAAAAACTGTATTGTATATATGACCACACCAAGAATGCATTAGAATATAATATAGGTCAAATATTAAAATTGAATTCTAATCCCATAGTAATAAATTGTAATACAAACCTGGAATAAAAATTTCATTTAGAACAATTCTACTCCGTATTAAAGTAATACAAATTAAAAAAAAAAATGTATTAAATAGTTATAAAAATTATATTAAAAAGAAATACAAGATGTGTAGAATGTAATACAAATTGTCCGAAAATTATAAAGAAGAGGTGGGATATTTTTACACTTATTTTTGTTGTATTTTGTATATTTTGCTGCGCTTGGTGAATGTGATTTGTGATTCGTTCTTTTTATTATGTGCGTTCCTTTATTGATAAAAAATTAAAGCAATATTAAGAATAAAATAAAGTTTTAATAAAATTTAAAATTTTCAAAACTGAATTCAAAAACTTTAGTGTGACGTAACGTACGACCGATCTACCCCATGTCACACTTCGTCACAAATGTTTGACCCCTTTCCCCCTAAACGTGTTACGTAATTTAAAAACAGCCCCATAGTTTTTTTTTGTAAATTTCTTACTACTAATATGCACTGCTTTTCAAAGATATAGTTGTCCCACTCTCAGTATGTGTTTCAAAAGAACTACAGTGAAAGAGCACAAATTGATATTACAGTTAGTTACAAGTACCAACATTATTTAAGACTAGCAACAAAATTAAAGTAACGGTAAATTTTAAGAGAGGAAAAGTTTATAATTGCCCCAAACAATTGATAAAATCTTCAGGTGAATCGTATTTTTTCGGAAATTTTAGTAATTTATTGGGCCACCAGAGTGTGTTATTGTTTCTGTTAAGCGATTATTAATAGAGTCAGCATAAGGCTTCAGGAAATCTGAGGTTAAAACCGCCCAGGACGTCAAAATTGCTGATTTAAGATCGGTGGTATTTTAGAACTGTCGTTTATCCTCATAAATTTGATGCACAAGCCAACCCAAAATATTTTCCTTGGGGTTGACATCCGGCGAACGTGCTGGCCACTCCAGTCGAGCAACATTGTGTGTCTCAAACCACTGTTTCGTCGACCTGCTTACGTGGACGCTAGCATTATTTTGTTGAAAAATTAGATTTTCGTCAGGATGTTGTCGCAAATATGAAAGTAAATTTTCCTGGAGGACGTCTTGGTACTCAATGCTGGTCATTCGGCACGAAGGAAATGAAAGGAAGAGGGTGCCATGCGCGCAAAATGCAACCCATACCATGAGCGAACCTGCACCCAAAATTTCGAGGCGAAAACACGTGGTTCTTTGCGCAAATCCCTCCAGTATTAGTGTGTGTTCCATCCGGACCGTCAAGATTACATTTTTTCTCATCAGAAAAAATTATCTAACCAAAAAAAAAAAAGTGATTAAAACCACAATCAGCGAATTAAACGAGACTTAAAACGCGAGATGTTTTTACACATTAATTCCTAACCTTATTCCAGTCTTGTATGATGTGATTTCGTGCAAATGTCTCTCGTAACGCTTTGTGTTGAGCCTTAAGATTTGGACCTTTCTGCAATTCTCTTTTTACTGCCCTCCATATGGTCGAAATAGAAGCTGCAGTGCCACATGCTCGTTGTGCCACTGATAGCGAAGTTGAGGACTTCGACAGAATTTGACAAATCCCATGGTTCTCGCTGGGAAATAATTTTTTCTCGTTCAGGATAGGTTCTGTTTCCATACTCTTCAGGATTAGCCAAATAACGTCGCACAAAGGTATCAGATCGTTCGATTTTACGAGCAACACGGTTTTCGTCCAACCATGTTCATAATTGGCTTCAATCATACCTTTTTCATGATCATTTAAAATTCGGCCACGTGGCATTGTAATGCTTTGACAGTAAGAATTTAAAATATAGCGGAAAAGCAGACTTAAACTTAAGAACAACTTAGTTAATCAAAGGCAATTATAACACTGAAATGAGCATTTAAGGCGGTCTTCTCATTCAAAACCCGTTTTTTGGACCCTTTTTAAAAAAATTCTTATTTGAAAACGCAAAGAATAATTGAAAACTTTTTTTATTTATTGTATTACAAAAGGTTCAAAGTAAATAAAAAAATTTTTGCCTCGATACGTGGGCTGTTCAAAAAGTAATGAGACTTCAAAGTTGGTGGTGAAAAAAAAAGGTGTCGTCACGGCGGCCACGATTCCGGGTCTCCGGAGCGTCTGAAATAAAAAAAAAAACGGGGTTATAATCAGTATAGATGTAATTCTCGGGTGAACCTCAAGCTTAATTTTGTGATTTTTTTTGACAAAATGGCGGCCATTCAAAAAAGCAAATTCAATTTCGGTTTTTTTTTTTTGTAGTTTAGTGTAAAAAAAAAATAGTAAACAATTTTTTAAAATTAATGTCAAGCTTCACCCGAGAATGGTGACAATTCTGCGTCGATTCCATTTTGTTTCATGAAAATCGGTTCAGTTCGAAAAACGTGGGTTCGAGATAAACGCGTTTAAAGTTTGAAGTAATTTTTTTGGGAAAAAAAAAAAAATCAAAAATGTTTAAATGCAGTTTTAAAGAGCTGACAATTATTACTTACAAATATTAGTCGGCGATGCCAGCTCCATACAGGCCACCTTCCTCTTTTTCGTAGAAACTGCTTTCTGCTGCCCTCTCTGCTCTGCGAGCCGTTCTGCCAGCTTTTGATGATGCCGCAGCTCGAGTCTCTAATCGGTTCAATCTGTCTTCATTGCGAGATAGTGCGTATTCGTATGCGTTTTTGCCAATCGCAATACCCATCAAGCCCATAATTTTAAGTATGGGTATAAAACCGTCGTTGAAGAGGCACGTTGCAATGAAATTGGCCACTTCGATGGTGCGTGCGCCTGAGTTGATGTGTTTGGGCGAAAGTGACCAAAGAACAGAATTGTAGGACTCATTGGAATTCTGAGTTCCAGATCCAAGGCATCTTTCAAGCAAATTATCTGCCGACAGCGCTTCGTAAGCTGGTTTTATTACCTCCATCACCTTCTTGTCCATCAGACCTTGCTTCACAAAAAAGGCTGTATCTTCTAAAGTATTTCGAATTTCTAAAAATCCTTTTAGGGGCATATTCACAACTACCCAAGCTATAAATAAATGCAAAAAAAAAAAATTAAAAAAAAAAAGTTGCTCAATGAGAAGACCGCCTTAATGTGATATTCAAACTAATTTTTTGTCTCTTAAATTTTACCGTTTCTTTAATAAATTTTTGTTACAAGTATTTAGTTATGTTGACACTTGTAACTTATTGTAATATCATTTTTTGCTTTCTCACTTTAGTTCTCTTGAAACACTTAACAACAGTGGGCCAACTATAACTTTGAAAAGCAGTGTATATTAAATTATTTTGCCATGCAGAACATAATGCTTCTAATTTATTCTATGATATCAATTTTAATACAAAATGTAAAAAAAAATTAGTCCAAGATTTTTGACCGTGTATAGATTTTTTTATTTAAAATGCTTCGTTGGGTTTTTAAATAAATCCTCAATATTGTGGACTGTAGTAAAAAAACAATTCAATTTACGTGTATGTCATTATATATCATTTCGTATCTTTTTCATAACGTTTATGATTTTCTTAAGAGAAACATTATTTTTATTGTAATTTTTTGAAAATTTTGTAGGCTTGAGTTTAATTTTTGTACATATAAGTTATCAATTTCAATTCGAAAATACCTGATAAATTTCAAATTCAAGAAGGTACGAATTATATGAATCAGCGGAAAATTTATCGGCTTATTGAGCTTCAAGCATTCACACCTCTTTGAAATCAGTGTGTATATTCCGAATATTTTTATATATTCTATTCAAAATTTAACCGGATTGTGTGAATGAAACAACAACAGTTTTTATAAAGTTAATGTTTATTAAGGCTGGTAACTCCGTTATAGGCTTGGGCGTTAATATTTATTGCGACCTATCACGTAGTGTATTTCTTATTACTTTGCAAAGAAGTTCACCTCGAGTCTGACCTGTGAATTTCATAATGGAAAAAAAAAGTTGAGCAAAGAGTGCGTCTGAAATTGTATTTTACCAAAGGAATTTCTTGCCCGATTGCATTGAAAGTGTTGCAAAAAAACTATGGGGCATCTGTTCTATCACGTACGCAGGCATTTGAGTAGTACAAATTGTTTAAATTGTTAAACGATGTAAATGTCAAAAGAATTAAATGAATTCGCTCTCGAAAATCATCGTGTAACCGTGAGAAATATAGCTGGCGAGCTTGATATATCGACTGGATCGGCGCACACCATTTCACATGATGCTTTAGGCATGCGACAGCCATCCTGTCGCTCAGGAGATGCTTTGAATGGACGATACGGAGCCAAAAATGAGGTGATGTTGAGGTCAATCGGTCAACGCTCAATATTTTTTGAGTGTTTTACAGAGTTTGCGCTGGCCCCGTTTCCTATTCCGCTTGTAGAAAACATTTTGAGATGGAAGTCATTAAAGAGAACTCGCAGAGGGAGCTCAAAGGCCATTCCGAAATCGGCCTACCAAAAATGCTTTAAACTGCTTTAAGGCAGTGATGTTTACGTAGTCCCAAGCGGGGTGAGACTCGACGGCTTTATTTGAGAGTCGAAACCAAATTCTACCAATTTTTTTTTCCAAAAACCTACCAAAATTAATCTCAACCTACCAAAAAATCTCAAAAATAATTGTTAAATATTTTAAATAGTATTTAATTTTTATTAAAGTTAAACAAACATATTGAATACACAAACATTGGACATTAAGCGGTAAAAACACACTATGATTTTGGAAGGCCCGATTGTCCTTAAAATCATCGTTTTGGAACAAAGAGGAGGAGGAGAGCATAAATGGTGTAGGCTTTGCAGATTAGAGGCAAAAATAATGTCAAGAGCTTAAGTGTTCGACAAACTTTCCACACGTTTTTCTTGAAACTACTTTTTCGAACTAGTTAGACAGAATGTTTTTAAATTTAATTTAATTATATTAGACATTTTGACGGCATCTTTACAATAACATTGTCAGTGAGAGTACGTAGTTTTTTATTTAATGAAATACTTTTTTTAAAACAACTGCTTATTTCTTTTATTCTTAGGCCAAAAATTGATTAATTTCTTCAAAAGTTTACCATTTCTACAAAATTTGATTTAAAAAGTAGTGACAGACGAAGTCCCATATGCAATAGTATACAGATTTTAAAACTGTTTGCTTTCATATCTCATGTCTTATAAAAAAAAAAAAAAACGAAATGGCCATTTCAGCCCTTGAAAGGACTTTGACCGAGCTTCTTCATCCAATCAATTGTGTTATGTGTGTTGTGAAATGTTTGAACACAAATGATCGAGAACTTGACCTACAAGTTTTATGCCGACTCCGAACGGCTTATGTTCTCAAGAAGCTTTTCATGGCTGTTTTTACTCTCTGAGATTTACCATTGTCTGCAGAGAGGTGACGGCCGAACAGAAAAATTAATTCAATTGAAAAAAAACTTTCTGTGTCAGATGGGGATTTGAACCTGGGTGCTCTAGCGTATGGGCCCACACTCTACCCACTACGGTACGGCCGCCACAATATGTCTTATACTTGTCTTATACTTTGCAAAATATCCGTCCGCCTGCTTGGCTCTGTTACCGCTATTTGACACCAAAGTGATAATAAAAAATTTTTTCGATACTTCGATGTGTTAAATAAGCTCTCTGAAAAGAATTCTTTTACTTTTCCTAAACTTCCAAAAACAAATTCACATAAAATTTTAACTAAACAGCAATTTAAAAAAAAACTATGAAAACATCACACCATTGTTTTTAATCATATTTCCAAAATTAATCAAGATTTTAGTGCAATTTTAATCAAAAATTTATAGATTTGTTTCATAGTTTTTTGCTATCAAAAATTTGGAAAATCGCACAAAACCAACCAAAACCAATTTTACATAAATAAAACTACCAATTTTGGTCCGATTGAACCAAAACGGCAACGCTGGTACACGATACGCACGAAGTTCTCTCAATCAGTTGGTGCTGAGACTTAAAGTGATGAGGTGCACGCTGTTCAATTTGTTGTTAATTTCATTTCTATGCTTCGTATTTTGACATAAGATTGAAGAAAAACGAGCGTGTGAAGACCGCTGCTTTAACGCTGGATAGCCAATCATATTTTTTATGCGTTATAACCAATCCCTCAAGGAAAAATTGGAAAGCTTCCATTTGGAAGTGATGGAGAAACATTCCTGATTGTATCATTTGAAAGCTTATGGGGAGTTTTGAATTGATGTTGTTTCTAATCCACTTCCTTAAGAATGCATGTGGAAATCATTGTTTTTTAAGAATGCATGTTTAAACTTTTGCTTGTTTTGAGACAATGACAAATTCAGCGGAGAGAGATGTTTCCACATACAGTGGAGAGGAATGTTTTTCTCTAATGACATATTGTGTAAAAAAGAAATGGAGTGTCTAACGGAAGGGAATTCCTACATTCCATGGAATGTTTCATGTTAATATACGGTCACACACTCTTAAAATCTATTCTGAGGAGTTGGTGGGTGGTCCATTAAGTACATAAAATGTTACTAAAAAAGGAATAACTACAATGGTTGCACTAAAAATTACAAAATAAAATCTCTTCTGCTTGAATTTCACTTAATTATAACATTAAATGGCCAGCTACTTTCATTCATTGGGGTAAAATTTAGTCACATGATATTATATCAAATAAAAAAAAATATCTGAGGAAACATAAAAGGCCACCATTATGAAAGTAATGCAATTTTTTAAATTTAAAGTGGAAAAAAAGTTTAAGCTAAAAGCTTAGCACAAGAGATGCAAAGCTCAATTCTGTGCTCGACTTCATCATGCTATACTCTCGTCATAAGGAAGAGTGCGGCATCTAGCATGAAAATTCATTTTATTGTATTTTCCTTATTATTCATCCATCCTCTTTAAGATTGTAAAATACAAATACCGAATTTTTGGCCCCAAAGCTAAATTTTTTAACTTAAATTGTCGTATCTACACAAAATTTAGGTATCATTCCAGGATAAAACGGAGTATCTACATAAACAGAGTAAGAAATGCTGTATCTACATGTAGATGCCACACTTTTTGCTTGTTTTTTATTTTTTTATATACACAATTTTTTTTTTCAGTCATAAAAAATAGAATTTGAGTCATATGAATTTGTTTCATTACGTGTTGTACATACATATTTATTATATATTCGCTTTAACCCTAATAATATGGATTATATATATATCGGTAAGATGATTGTGATGATATTTTAAATTAAAATAAGCAAGTTATTTTTTTTTATAGATGCGAAAAATGATGCAGATACGGATTTTCTTATTGTTTTTAATTTAATAAAATTTTGAGAACAAACAGGCAAAAAGCGGCAAGTACAGTGTTTTATGCTACAGTTTTTGAATTATTGGTTAATTCCTGAAAATAACCTTGTCCTGGGCTTTTCTTTTCTTTTCTGAAGAATAATATTTTTATAATTATTTCATCCCGTTTTCATAATATATTGCCTTTTTATTGTGAGGCGTTTTGCTTAGATTTTTGAAAAATGTAGATGCCGCACTCTTCCTTATTATGACGGCAGTATATTGTCCTTATCATACGTTGTTTTTTAAACGGACAAGTGGAGCAATTCTTTATTTCGCTCCCTTTTTTAAGGAATTCTATTTTCGTTGCTTCTCTCCTCAGCTGATGCCAACACAATATTTGCAATGTGATGTGGCTCGTGTGGTTGAATTTAAAGTAGTAATTTTTCGGCGCTTTTCCATATTTTCTGATTTTCTATTTTAATGTTGGTCTAGCCTTATTTTTTTTATTTATCATTCCATCTATTAGGAAATACTTGAACATTTCTAAAGGATCAGTAATGCCCTTAACCTGTCTTGTTGAACTTCTAGCTAAATGATCTATATTCTTTGCTGAATAGAACCGATTTACTTTGCTATTCGCCCTCTAGGTGTCTATCCTTTCATCTTAAAATGTTTTTTTAAAAACTTTATTATATATTCCTCTACCTGATGAGCCAGATTAATACGAAATTCTACAGCATTGCTTTCAAGACCGTCGACATGGCTTGCAAAAGTATCTACTGCCTCATCTGATAAACACCACTGCATTTTCTTTTCCTCACTTTCTTCAGCAATAAAATCAAAATTTTACTCAAATTTATGAACTGAGCTATTTGAGGATTGTTCAATTTCGTTTTCAGTTAAAATTTTCGATGAGGGGACTTTGAATACTTGTTGCTCACTGCAAAAAGACAAAAAAAAAGTTGCAATAAAACTAATGTAAGTCGTTTCGACTTACACTCTTTTTGTAAACATATGCAAACCGTTAAATAAAAGGTCAAACAGATAAGCAACAGATACAACTGTTACCATGCTTAAAGGCCCTTATAGACGTTGAAGAACCAGTTGAAGAACTGGTTGATGTGAAATCGCAAAAAATCAAATTTTTTTAATTTTTGCCAGCTGATTGATAAACTGGTTGAAAAACTGAAAATAACACCTCAACTCATCTACACACGACTTGTTTTCAACAACCAGCAACCAGTTTATCAACCAGTTTTGCGCTTAGTTGATCGTCTATAGGGCCCTTAATGAGAGTACTATAGATTAGGAGAAAAAAAAAGTTTCAAGCGAAATTTAAATAATAGTAGTCGAAACGACTAGCATTGGTTATCCAGGGGTAACGTTATATACCCGTAAAAGTGTAGCCTACATTTAGGAAGGAGATGGTATAAAAATACTGATGACAATAACAAAAGTCAACAGTTTCTTAAAAAAAAATCAACACTAAAATACGGCATTGACTTTTAATATTCAGACTTTTTAAATTTAAAAAAAGTAAGGAGAAAAATTTAATTTGTGGGGGAAGTTGTCTACATCTTGGAACCTCCAAATATAAAAACTAAATCAAACTGAATGAAGAAAAATTAGTTTTGATGTGGTCACTTACATTATGATACCACTCGACCCGCGTGATAGCCGGATTTGCTCTTACATCACACTCTAGATAAACATCGGAGCCTTTCAACAAATTGTTGGGATCCAAAGGTGCACCCAAATTCAAAGACACAATCGGTGCATCTAGAAAAAAAAAAATGGAAACATAATATAGAACTCTACTTCACAATAACTAAAAAAACAAATAAAATTGTTGGTACTGCGACTTGCACGAAAAGAAAATTAAAAATTTTTATATAAACATAAATTACAACACAATTGCTGCCGTGTGACTTACGTGTGACATTCAGAGTACGCGAGTCCTTCAGATACAGCCCCATGATACCATTGCTCAAGGTGGTCATTACAGTCGTCTGGCCTTCATGCAATTGCTGCGATGTTGTTGCTGGATTCAGCGATATTGAGCAGACGACTTGGCGTTCGTTGTCTTCCGGCACAGGTATGAGCATCAGCTCAGAGATGGTAGTGTTGCCATCGGAAGAAGTCTGCATAAGTTAAAGTAATATAATTCAATTAAAATTTTCAACAATAAATATAATAAAGCACTTAAGCTTAACTCAAACTTAAAGCAACTTTAAGAGTTTTAATTGAATCTGAAAACACAATTTACCGAATGCGTTGCACCGTGTATCACCTGGCCACCCTTCGACCAAACTATTTGTGGTGGTGGCCGCGCTCCCACTGCGGTGCAGGTAACATGCGTGCGTGTTCCGGCTACAAGTGCATGATTCAGTCCTTGCAGTAGTAGACTTAAGGGTGGCACTGCAAAGAAATTGAAAAGATGTTTTAGTGTATGAAATAATATGTAGCACGCTCAAAGAAGCGCAGCTTATACAAGATTCTCAAGGCAATTTCAGTCCAATTGAAGTATGAATAAAAACAATATACTAAATATATATATAAATATGTATTTAAAAACGTTTCAATGGCAAGGTGTCAGCTTTAAAGAAATCGTGTTTGAAAGTAGCTTACATTCAATGCCATAAAAAAAAAATTTAATTGTATATTATTAGCTTACATACAAGGCACTTCGATTGAAATAGAATTGAAAAAATAAATCAAGTAGCAAGTATGTAATACGGCTTTGAAATAAATGCTACTTCTAGTATTTGTTGCATACTTTTAGGTACTCAATAGCAAAACTCATTACCATTTGTCTGCCTTATTTAAGGCGGTCTTCTCATTCAAAACCCGTTTTTTTGACCCTTTTTAAAAAAATTCTTATTTGAAAACGCAAAGAATAATTGAAAACTTTTTTTATTTATTGTATTACAAAAGGTTCAAAGTAAATAAAAAAATTTTTTTTGCCTCGACACGTGGGCTGTTCAAAAAGTAATGAGACTTCAAAGTTGGTGGTGAAAAAAAAAGGTGTCGTCACGGCGGCCACGATTCCGGGTCTCCAGAGCGTCTGAAATTAAAAAAAAAACGGGGTTATAATCAGTATAGATGTAATTCTCGGGTGAACCTCAAGCTTAATTTTGTGATTTTTTTTGACAAAATGGCGGCCATTCAAAAAAGCAAATTCAATTTCGGTTTTTTTTTTTTGTAGTTTAGTGTAAAAAAAAAATAGTAAACAATTTTTTAAAATTATGGTCGAGCTTCACCCGAGAATGGTGACAATTCTGCGTCGATTCCATTTTGTTTCATGAAAATCGGTTCAGTTGAACTGGAGATATCATGGCCGCCAGTTCGAAAAACGTGGGTTCGAGATAAACGCGTTTAAAGTTTGAAGTAATTTTTTTGGGAAAAAAAAAAAAAAAAATCAAAAATGTTTAAATGCAGTTTTAAAGAGCTGACAATTTTTACTTACAAATATTAGTCGGCGATGCCAGCTTCATACAGGCCACCTTCCTCTTTTTCGTAGAAACTGCTTTCTGCTGCCCTCTCTGCTCTGCGAGCCGTTCTGCCAGCTTTTGATAATGCCGCAGCTCGAGTCTCTGATCGGTTCAATCTGTCTTCATTGCGAGATAGTGCGTATTCGTATGCGTTTTTGCCAATCGCAATACCCATCAAACCCATAATTTTAAGTATGGGTATAAAACCGTCGTTGAAGAGGCACGTTGCAATGAAATTGGCCACTTCGATGGTGCGTGCGCCTGAGTTGATGTGTTTGGGCGAAAGTGACCAAAGAACAGAATTGTAGGACTCATTGGAATTCTGAGTTTCAGATCCAAGGCATCTTTCAAGCAAATTATCTGCCGACAGCGCTTCGTAAGTTTTATTACCTCCATCACCTTCTTGTCCATCAGACCTTGCTTCACAAAAAAGGCTGTATCTTCTAAAGTATTTCGAATTTCTAAAAATCCTTTTAGGGGCATATTCACAACTACCCAAGCTATAAACAAATGCAAAAAAAAAAGTTGAAAAAAAAGTTGCTCAATGAGAAGACCCCCTTAATACTCAATTTGTACAAAATGTATTTTTATCTAGAATATGTCAACATGTCATTGTACGACAATTAAAGTAGAATCCTTGACGAAAGACTTTTCGGCAGTTTTGTAAATTGAAACTGTGACTATGGTTGTTTTCAAGATTATTTTTCAGGACTCTCCATAGAGTCAAAAAGTAATAAAAATCGTAATAGATTATTTAAATTAAACGTTCTTCTTAAGCATTTAAGAAAAAAAAAGAGAAGAAATATAAAGATAAATTTTTAGAATTCCTAAATTCATTTACACGAAATTTGAATTATATTAAATTAAACTTGAACCATTTCTTAAATTAGAAAATTCTCTTGATCAAGACAAACTTTTAGCGTCTATCTCATAACTTGTTAAAAGTGGAAAGCCAACTAACATTTTCAAATGTCATAATTATTATGTTATATTTAACAATTTAACACTGAAAAAATCACTGCGAAAATCTGCTCGAGAATCTCTTAACCCTTTAGTTCACAAAAACGCCTGTAGACATCCTAAGCTAAATAAATTCTGTAAATCGCAACTTATTATTTCTCTAACTGGTTTTCCGTGTATAAAAAGGGAATCTCCATTTTGTAAAATAAGTGCAGTTTGACCCTACACAAAATATATCAATAAATAGAAATAATAGTCGTAGAGTAATACAATTTTGCATGTGAGTGAGATTTAAAAATTTAAGCCTGTCCACAACCACGCTCACCTTCCATACAATAAGAAAATTTAAAATGCCATATTTTCCTTCATATTGGCCCTATTTCAAAATCAATCGGTACGAACATATATATTTATGCCCAAATTAAAAAAAAATATATCGGTCACGTCCACCTCCCACATAAAATTAAAAAAAAAAATCAATAAAATTCGATTTTTTCATACATAACGCATTTAGTTGTTCATTCATTAAAACTGTTTTGGCAAGCTTTCGCAGCTAATTTCTTTTTTCCAGATTTATTATTAATCCAATAATGATGCTAATCTAAACGAGCGCACACCGGTCTACGCCGGGAGATAGTTTTTCTCTACCAAACACACTGCTCCTAAAGGATCGATAGGTTTCATGAAAATGACAACAAAAACTAAAAATGAGGCTTGATTTGTAATTTTCTTACGATCAATAATATGTTGAAATTTAAGTCGGCGCTGCTCCTTTTTGGGAGCTAAGGGGTTAAGAAGTATTTCACGATGTTGATTCATGCTATTGTTTCTAGTAGAAAAACAAACACACATAATACGTATTTAAAGAACTCATTGGAAAGGTAATAAAATCACCTTTTTAACAATATATCAACCAACATTATAGGCTTACTCGTTCCCGAGCTGTGCTCGTGTGAAGATGAAATCAATCAGTTGAAAGTACTAAGTTTTGACTTTGAGAGCGAATTTCTCAGAATCAGTACTTTCAACTGATTGATTTCATCTTCACACGAGCACAGCTCGGGAACGAGTAAGCCTATAATGTTGGTTGATATATTGTTAAAAAGGTGATTTTATTACCTTTCCAATGAGTTCTTTAAATACGTATTATGTGTGTTTGTTTTTCTGCTAGAAACAATAGCATGAATCAACATCGTGAAATACTTCTAAACCCTTTAGCTCCCAAAAAGGAGCAGCGCCGACTTAAATTTCAACATATTATTGATCGTAAGAAAATTACAAATCAAGCCTCATTTTTAGTTTTTGTTGTCATTTTCATGAAACCTATCGATCCTTTAGGTGCAGTGTGCAAAAATGACATAAAACTGTCTGTTGAGTTTGAAATATAAAAAGTTATTTGGCTTAATAAAAAAAAATACAATAAATTGTAAGTCTAACTATGCAAGTTTTTTTTCATATTATTTCTTTAAGACTAAAAAAACCAAACCACTTTTTTTCAGTAGTTCATACGTTATTTAATTTGAAATGTACCTCTACCCAACAAACCAAATGATTCACTAATGTTATCGTTTACGAATCGCATTCTCGCGCATTTCATTTATTATCAATTATTAGTAGCAATTCATTTATAATATCGCGATTGGGAGAAATTCCTCCTTCGCCAACGAATCGTCAAAACCGAAAAAAGCAATTCGTTAACGAGTCGCCGAAACTATAAAAAGCAATTCGTTAACGAGTCGTCAAAACTATAAAAAACAATTCTTTAACGAGTTTCCAAAACTAAAAAAAGCAATTCGGTAACGAGTCGCCAAAACTAAAAAAAGCAATTCGTTAACGAGTCGCCAAAAACTATAAAAAGCAATCGTTAACGAATCATCAAAACTATAAAAAGCAATTGTTAACGAGTCGCCAAAACAACAAAAAGCAATTTGTTAACGAGAACTTATTATTTATATAAAATATTTATATAAAATTATTTATATAAATAACTAGCACGAAAGAACATAACAGAAGAAATAATATGTGACAAAATTTTTTTCATATAAAAATTTATGAAAATTTATATTTACGTCTTTTTTTCACTTAAAATAAAAAAAAAAACATAAAATTTTAAACAAATGTTTGCTTAAATAACGTATTTACAATAGAAAGTTAGTAAAAAATACTTTTCTTAAAAAAATTTTGTTTCAAAACATCTTAAATAGAGTTTAGGAAAGTCATGATTTCAATCGGTGCTTTCTTTAAGCATCAAGCCAACCTCTGATGAAGTTGGTAAGCGATTCGTTAACGAATCACCCCTCGCCACAATGCTTATTGGGTTGTTACCAAAAATTTATTGAACGCTTTTTAATATAACAACTTTGATGGTTTCTATACATAAATTCTGTAAAGATTTCACCAAGATCATTTGGAAACATGCTAATTAGATAATTCTTAACAAATAAAAAGTTTAGCATCGGCCATAGGAACTCATAAATTTTCATATATTTTTCCACTTTTAAACGATTGTGCGTCGCACAGTGGTTTCATTTCATACAACGTTTGGAATAGAATAAAATGAGTCGTAGACTAAAAAAATTTGGTATGTAAGTTGGAATTAGCTCTATTAGAATAAATACAAATAAAAAATATCTAGTGATAGGTACATTTGTTTTTATATTATGGACTACTTTTACCTTTGAACATAGAACTTTCTATGTTTCTGTGGAATTGTTAAGTTAAATAGTAAATAAAAATCGATCACATACTTTGAGGCATTACAAAAAATTTGGTTGATTTCCGTAGCAAATTGTTTCAGCTTTTTTAAAAAATACACAATATTTAAGAAAAAAATAAAACCTTATTGCACTTCTACAGAGTAAGACCATTCAATTGCTTCCCTTCTTATTAAAATCGCGTCTATAGTATAGATTTGATAGTCATCACAAAAAATGCGCTTACGTAATAATAATATAGATTCTGCCAAAAAACCACGCCTATCTGTCAAATAACACAAACATTTAAAACGATATATTTTTATTTTATTGAAGCTCAATTAATATTTATTGATTGAACTCAATCAAGAATATAAAATATATGTACAAATTTAAAAAAAAAAAAATGCCATGCCCCCCACTTCTCATACATAATTTGCATAGCATCTAAAACCCAGGAACGACTCGTCTTAGATCGATGAAATTATAAGTATATATGTTAAGTTGCAATTAGCTCTATTAGAGCACATGTTAGAATATTTCGAAATCCGCCCACAGCCACGCCTATCTCCCATATAACAAAAAATGTATAACTCTTTCTTTTTAACCATATAACAAAAAATGTATAACTCTTTTTTCTGTTATAGTACATTGTACTAAAGAACACACCTCCAACAATGTTAACTAAAAACTTTTATTTAAAAGTGAAGTATTTCGATTGTAGAAATTGTGTACTCTACATCCCACATGACTGAATCGCATAAAAGCATATTTTCCATAATGAAATAACTTATAATTAGTCTAAGCCCACAGAGTGAATAGCTATATTAAATTTAATTTGGTTAATAAATAAAATAAAATAAACTAAAATTATGTATGTTTTAAAAATATTTTATTAATAATTTACAAAAAAAAAAACAAAATCTGAATATTGTACTGCCAATGTTATGTCTCTAATATGCTCAAAAAAAAAAAGTTATGTTGCCAGTTTCTTTAGTACAGTTTATTCATTTTTATGTTTTGAGATTAAATTTAAGCTTAATTTGCTTTGATTACTTTTATTGTTGCATATGCGACACATAAATGACAACCAAATGCTTAAACAGAATGCGTCTTAACAATTAACTATGCGTCGCAAGTTGCAGATATAGCCTAGTTGGCTAAACGGCCAGTTTAGCTTTTCGATTGCCAGGTCGCAATACCTGGTTTGTACACAGCTTTTTTTTTATTTCTTATAATTAAAGAAATACACATTTTTTTTTGTGGTTATATTACATTTTGAAATTTCCTTTATAATTAAAATAGGAAACTACAGAAAAGAAGAAGTAAGTAAATTACATCCCAGTAGTTCCGTTCTAAAAGAAATCGTAAGAGAATCATGCGTGATTTTTACGATTCATGGACGAAACATGCTGATTCGGCCATACATATCATTGTCGAAAATTTCATATAAATGCTCCAAATTCGTACAAGAACGGAATACAGAAACATATAGATTTTTCGTGCACAAATACAACACCGAATCGTTGGAGAATTTTCGTTAACAAACAATTGAGTGAAATGTGCAAAAAAAAATTTTTTTTTCTTTTTTTAGTTATTCTTTGATTTAATTTTATATTATTGTAATATACATGTTTTCTTTTCGGATCACATTATCTGAATCTCTAATCGTTTACAAAATGATAAATATTTCAACTTTTGACGAAAAAATTACACCGAAATATGAGCAAAAATTTATGATTTATGATTTATGATTTAGGATTTATGATTATTCCCTAACACAAGACTGAAAGTTGAAGAATTTTCGAGAAATTTTTTAATGAACGAAAACAAGACAGAAAGTTCAACAATTTTCGTCAAAGTTTTAATGAACGAAAACAAAACAGACGCGTTAAAGAATTTTCGACAAGAAATAAAAGAGAGAAGAGTTATAGCGTGTTCTACTGTTTTCGTTGTAGCTTTGTTCTTTTTATTTTTTTTTTTTTATTGTTAACAAATCCATTGCAGATGAGTTAAAGAATAGTCTGCAAGTCTGGCTTATGCAGCAAGTTTCTTTAAGAAATTACCAAATATCGATTCATCCATGATGCCCGAGACTACTGGGATATACTTTATGATAATGTATGCAATAAGCATATGCATAAGAATATGCATTTACTCTTTTGTTCGTTAAAAGCAGATTGGCAGCTATAAGCAGCCAATTTGTTTTTAAAATAGTTAGAAATCGTCGATAACTAAGTTCTGGTCCACCAAACTTTGGAATCTGGGAAAAAACATGATATTAATAAAATTATTAAAAAAAACAATATGAAAAAAAAAACCATTTTTATCATTAAAAATTTATCTAAAATACATCACAATATTATATTGAATAAGGTTTCAGTGAATACAAGTAACTATGTCGGAACATGGCCGATATTCACTATCGTCCACAAATATTGTGAAGACTTATCTTAGATTTTTTTTTTTTTAATATGTTATTAAAGCATTTCTAAACCTAAATGAAAAAAAAAATGAACAAAATTTACAATATGAAAAAACGATTAAATTCCACTTTGAAACCTGCGCCGCACAGTGGTTCAGTCACATACAAAAAGTGTCAATAAATAGAAAGGATCTTCGTAGGCCAATACAATTTGGGAAAAAAGTTTGAATTGACTATATTAGGTCATATACCCAAATATTTTCAAATCAGCCTACAACCACGCCTACCTCCCATATAACACACACACATTTAAAGCGCTATATTTGTTTTCAATTGAACCTATATAAAAGCCATTCCGTCAAAAACCTTAAATACATGTGGAGAATAAAAAAAACGGGTTTTTGTGCTACGTCCACCTCCAATACTCAACTTTCTATACCACGTATATTTCACAATTTCAACTTCCATGAAGCATAGCATCATCAGGTTAAAATTAGTGGTTTATAGTATCTAAAGAGATTATTTATAAAAAGAGTAAAAAAAAACATTAGAAAAAACCTCACCGTTTCGTTATTTTTAAAAAAAAAATGGAGTGAACCTCATATGCTTTGCAACAAATTGGTGCTGGTTGCGAATGCGATACCAACAAGAGTTGAAAAATATAATAGCATACTTTTTGGCATGTTGATAAAGCGAGCATAGGTCGTGTAGTACACATGACTTGCATACATATCTTATGATTTTTTTTTAAAGGTCTCCTGCTAAAAAGGAATTTTCGAACCGAACGAAAAAGTTTATTAACCATTGGATTCATGATGAAAATTCTTTGTAAATAAAAATTATTAAAAACTCACTAAAAAAACGTAGGATGACACAGTCTGACTTATATGATTTAATTTATTAAAATATTTACGTATCACATTAAAAATTGAACGATTTTAGATAAAAAAAAATATATTATTAATAGAACAAAGTTTTTGCATCTTCGTTTAATTCAAGAATTTTTTCGGCGGGATCTTTTATAAATGGATGTGATGGTGCAAGTTGGTGATTTAAAACATCTTCGTTTGTTTTCTCTCCATCGCATTTTCTGGAGTGATTTAATCTATATTTCCTGCAGTCTTTATTGCGTTCCTCTAGTGCTTATAATTGCTAGTTCTAGCAGATATCAGAATTATTGCCTGGAGTAGATAGTTTTTATTTTATTTAATTTCTTAATTAATGTGAGTACACTAAGGACTAGGTTCTTTTAAGGTACAAAGGTGGAAGATTTCACATATTGAATACATAAGTGATTAGTATTTGAATACTATATTAAATTAAATACAAGAACATGATATAGCATATGGAAACATAATTTATCACTATTTTACAATTATTATATGAAATTATATTGCTGAAACAACTGTTTAAAACTTGATACAAAAACATATTGTTTATAGCTTAGTATGAGTTGAGACATAAATGAGAGAAAGTAAAGAAGGGAGTAGATTAGAGAGAGGGGGAAAAGAACTGATTACTTTTATGAGCTGTGAACTGTGAAAATATTTTTTTTTTGTTTTTAGGAGTAGTGTTTTAGGATGGCCTATTTGAAGCTTGCTTCTCCGACTATCTATTTAAGGTTGGATGGCAAAGCATTCCAAAATCTAATGGCTTTAATAAAAAACAATCTGTTGAGTTTAAAAAGTTAAAATGAGGTACTAAAAGCATTTGACTTCTTTGCAACTGACCAAATTGCAATTTTTCATTAAGATATGTTGGTATACAGTTCTTCAACTCGGCCAAGTGATCAAACTTGCGTAAGCCATATACATATCTTGTAGCGTGAATTAATGCAATTTGTAATTTAAGTTGGGACCTCCAGTCAAGCTTACTGTATACAACTTCGGATAAGTGATCACAGGTAGAATAAGTTGAATTACTAATTTACGTCTCGTAGCAATTGGTGTAAACTCAGGTGATACTCTCAGATTACGTAGAATAAAATATATTTTACGAATTACATCATTTATATGGTCCGTACACGTCTAGGAGTAGTTCATGATGAACTCTAAACTTTTCATCTTGCTTACAAGCGGAAGCTCCATATCATTTAGACATAAGTCTGGAGTATCTCCAAGAAATATTCTGTTTTTAGAAATAGGTAATAAAAAGGTATTCTGAGCATTTAATTGGAGTTTGTTTTTGATGGCCCATTGACAAATAGAATTTAAGTTATCATTCAATTTGAACGCTAAGTCTTCCATTCAATTTTCTCTACCTGTTAGATAGACTTGGACGTCATCGGCATACGCATGCATTGAAGAGTATTTGCAGGACTGAAAAATGTCATTAACAAGTATTGAAAAAAGCAGTGGGTCAAGCACCGAACCTTGGGGCACACCACTACTTATAATCTCTTACACTGCGAAAAATTATTTCCAACCTTTACCCTTTGCACTCTATTTTTAATGTAAGTACTAAGAAGATGAATTGCATTTTCACAAAAACCGTAAAACTATTTTAGTTTATGACAGAGTATGACTGACAGTATCAAATGCCTTTGAAAAATCCAGTAAGCAGAGCAGCGTTAATATTCCTTCATCATAAGATCCTCTTATATCATCCAATACTTTTACAGTAGCAGTCGTGCAACTATGGCCAGCACGAAAACCAGACTGGAGCGGCGACAAAAGTTGATAAGATGTAAGAAAAGTAGAGATTTGATCTGCCATATGAGCTTCACAAACTTTAGACAAGCACGACAAAATGCTCACAAGCTGTAGTTTTTTTTTTGGTGGGAAAAAATATAAGAGTCTGATTGATTATGAAACTAATCCATAAGTTATAGAAAATAAATGCATTTCTTTTTGTAGACTCTTCATAACTAACTAAATACTTCCGTTGCAAGGGATTTTTTGTTTTAATTCTCTTACACATACACACATTCACAGAACACCCCTGTAGGAAAATCAACTAATTTAAAAGTAGTTGATAAAGTAGTTTTTTGTCAACCACAACTAGTTGAAATTCTGACTTTTTTCCATAGAACGAACTAACTTATTTTGTATGGTGATGTCCGCTAAATAAGTCAATTGACTGTCCTCTGCATATATTTTCACCTACTTGTTAAATTAGTTACATTTAAATTATTTTTTTAATTGCTTTAAAATAACCAATTGAAAACATTACTGATGGCCAAAAATTAATAATATTTGATGAAATAACATATATAAGCTTGTAATCTAATAAAAAAAAATTAGTTTATCAATCACTGGTTTTTAAGTAGTGTTTCAATTACTTCATATATTGAAGTGGATGCCGCCTTAATATAATTCAAAGTAGTTCATATACTGGTTTATTTTAAACTAGTTTTTTAATTAGTTGTTTTTAAAAACAAGTTAGTTTGTTCCTATAGGGACAATACAAGAATTCCTATGATACATACGTAACAAAACACGAATTTCCATAATGTAGCTAACTAACGTAACGTTAGACCAAACGAACAACAGTCAATTGCAGCAAACAACAAATTTAAAAATTTATGATAGATGCTTTAGCAGCAAAAGCAGCAGCTTTAGCAACAACAGCAATAAGCGTAGCTACATGGAATACCACCCTTAAAATAGGCAACACATTTTGGAGCTGCTTTGCATTGAACTTTGTTACCGGCTAACATGAAATTTACTCAGTGGGTGGAATGTGTGAGAGTGTGTTTGTACGTGTGGGTACGCTTAAAGGACTCGCTTTGGGCTTGTTTGGGATTTGGCCGCGACTGCTGCTGCTGTTGCTTTAAATTTATTGCGAAGCCGTTTGCCGTGCGCACCTGTACTGCTCCAAAATTGTATTTATTATTAAGCTTTTATTTTAAAACTTTGCACGTTAGTGCAATGGATTAAAAAGAGAAAAAAAAAAAAACAAAGTACAACTACAGTAAAACCAAAATAAAATGGTCTAGAATAAGAAGGGGGAAAAATATAAAAAATAAATTCCTTACCGAAGGAACATTAACGTTTTTCGAATAAAACTTTGTTTTATATTGTATTTGTATTTACTGAATATAAAATCGTTGAAAAGAGTGTGTGTTTCACACAATTCATATTCCGTAATAAATAATATTTATAAAAGTTTTAACTTTCATAAGTTTTGTATGGCTGTTGGGAAGGCAAGTTAAAGAGAACTAAATTTTATGGATTCCCAGAACGAAACATATAGGAAACAACGCGTCGACTTTTATTGAAAATATTTTTGAGATTTTGATGAAATAAGTTATATTTAAAAATATGCATAATTATTTCAAAGTAAAATGGAATTTTTTCTGAAATACTAACGAAGAATTTTTTTCAAATATTATGTAATACAAATAACTTTTTTATGCATGTTAGGTATATAAATATACCATCAAATCAAGTTTTCTTGAAAAATTTACCTTTTGGTGAATCGCTTTGTATACAATAATATAAGTTTAAGTTTATTTATATTTTAAGAAAATTATTAGCTGTTACTTTAATATAAGCCAACATATAAACATGGAACTATTTATGAGCATACAAATATTTTTACACCGTTATTTGGCCATGCATATAAAGTAAACTATAATCGGCCTACTTTAATCCTCTGCTATAAGTTAAGCATGTTTTTAAACACACTCACACAAACTTCTCTTAGCATGCACATGAACACATACTCTATTTACACAAAACAACAATAACATTGGGATAACAGCCTACCATGAAACCATGCGAAATTTCAACATGTCATGTTTTATGGTCGAATGAATACTCTAAAATGTCCATAAATCGATGTTAAAATAAAATAAAACAAAAACAACAAGTTGAAACAATAGCCATGAATATAAAAACAAAGCCGACCCGATAGAGTTAAAACTACAGAAATGTCTGTAATGCTGGCCATGCTTACAACAAAATAACAACAACAATAACAATAACTAACAGCAATAATAATAATAAGAACGAAATCATCACAAACAATTTTAAAGCCTGAATTATTTATAGGAGTGTGAGTGTGAACCTGACTGCGCAAATGCAAAAATATGTACGAATTTGTGGGTGTGTGTGTGTGTGTGTGTGTGAGAATGAGTGCGTATTGCTAGGATAACAGGAAAGCAATAAATTCATGAAATATTGCATATTATAAACCTTACTTTTAATACAGAATATTTGTCAATATTCCATTGAAATTGCTGCACAAAATGATGTCGAATGTCTTTAGTATGTATTGCCATATGTGGGTGTGCATGTGACTGCATAATCTGAATATGGGTAGTATGCATTTATATCTGATTATTATCACTGATATTTTCAGAATTCTAGTTATTTTTCTATAGGTACTCCTTGTTGCTGTCATACGTGTAACTCACAAAAACATACCCTTGAAATGCTTGCTTACATTGTTAAAACATTGCATAAATTTAGGCATGAAAAATTAACATTTATTTAAGCTATGGACAGACAGGGCCGTTCGTTCGTAGAAAAAAATAAAAATATTTTGTTCGCTCGTTCGTTCGTAAGAAATAGATGCTTGTTCATAGAAAATTGTTCTATTTATTTATTTTACTTTATTAAAGCTACATTGATTAGACTTATTCTTGTAAAAGCTACATGAAATTTGATTTAATTTGTATTATTATTTTTTTTTAAAATTATTGACATATATATACATTTTCTCATAAAAAATTATATGATATGAGCGGAATGATTGTCCGCTATTTCTTTTTTTTTTTTTAATTAAGGAAACAAAATAAATATTTTGTTCGTTCGCCCGTTAGCAGTGTTACCGTTGACAAATTTTAAAAGGTAGCAAAAAAGACTTTTTTAAATGTGTATTTAAAATTTATATTAAATAGTAAATAAAAAATAGTTAGTTAAAAAATAAATTAACAATGTTAATAATGAACAAAAAAGAAACAAACATATAAGTAAATGCATAAAAAATGTAATTCACATAAATTGAATAAAAAGAACATAATCGTAAAGAAAATAAACAAAAAAAAAAAATTGGGAAAGTATAAGTTACACTCCTCAAGTTCATAAAAAAATGTATAAGCTATTTAACTTAAAACTCGTTTCTCAAAAATAAGGTGCACCAGAGATGGCGCATAGCATCGAGGCTGCTGATTGTCTATGATGGGGCGAGTATAAAATGGTGTGGGTTGGAGTGTAACACATGCGCGTCATTGCATTTTATTCCAATTACAAATTATTAAATAGAATTGAAAAATCAGTTAATTCTTTTGACATAAAATCACAACTGAAAAAGTTATGCGAACCTAAAGTCTAAACTAAAGATTTTTTTCTTAAGCAAATAATTTCCACCCCCCCCCCCCCCCCAAAACATTTCTGGAAAAGGGAAAAAATATAAATAAAATATTTTGTTGTATTTCTGAAAAAGGGGAAAAAGCCGCAATTTGTTACGAATAGTGGCAAATAAACACAATTTTGAAAAATCGTCTCTTAGGGGCAGGGCATCCGAAAAAGGGTAATTTTTACTTTAGTCGGCCAACGGTAACGCTGTCCGTTAGTAGAAAATGTTCGCATAAAATAGTTGTTCGTTCGCACATAATAGTTGTTCGTTCGTAGAAAATAGTTTTAAGTATGTTCTTTAGAGTGGAACGAATTTTTAACCTCATCGGCTTCATATATTTTTGAAAACTGCGCATAAAAAAACTTTGGTCTTTGGACACACGAGAGAAGCGAAGCTTTTTCGCAGTTACGTAGATTTGACAGGTTAATAATTTTTTCTTTTTAATAAATTAACTTTTAAATTCAAAAATTAAAAATAACATAAAATAAATTACATATATACACAAAATAAACTGCTTATTTTTTTATTGTTGAATGCCAAATTTCTACGCCAATTACATATACGGGCATATAATGCCAGCGACTCTCCATTTTAGCTCTTCACACATGGTTGTGAACTTGGCTGCACTGAACAAATTTTTTCCTTCAACAACGTACTACCTAGCGAAAAAAAATTCCGCTGCCTGTTCGCTACCAAAAAACTCAAAGTACTTCTTATACGAATTTTGTTTTCGTTTTTACAACAAGTTTGCTTCTACATGCTACAAGATGTCACTAGCAACGGTGTGTTGTGGCTGCACTGCATTGATCGATATGGCAGTGCTAGTGTATTGGTTGGAATCAACGCAAAAAAGAGAAGATAATGGATAGAGAGACGAAAAGCAATCATGTTTTTTAACGGCTGGCTTCCGAACTTTATCATTTTTTAATAAACTTACTTTGGATTTAATGTTATAATTGTTTAAGGGGGTCCTCTGGTAATCTATGCCAAATTTTAGCCTTTTTTCAAAATATTGTGGAAAGAGAACGAGTAAAGATATTTTAGTTCCGTTTTTTGATTTGAGTAGCTTAATTTATTGAAAAAAATACAAAATTTTGAAAAAGTGAATTTATGGACCGTTCAGAAAGTTCTCGGCCTGGTAACGAGGTTCTCCGGAAAAAAGGTGGGTCCAAATTGCGCACGATTCCAAGTGTAAACATCGTCTGAAAAAAAAAAAAAATATTCAGTTACTTAGAATGAATGTCCCTATAGCCCCTACCTCGGAAACAAAAATCGAAATTTTTTTAGGGGGGGAGCCGCCACTTTGAAAATGAAAAATCGAATTTCGACCTTTTTTTTTGTAGTCTAGTGTAGAAAAAAAATAGTAAACATTATTTTTTCGGCATGTTTGAGGTAGGGGCTATAGCGGCGTAAATTCTGCGTCGTTTCATGCCTCATATATCAAAATCGGTCAAAAACTGTTTGAGTTATCGTGCGCAAAGTTTTGAAAAACATGGTTTCGAGAAAAACGCGTTTAAAGTTTTGACTTCAATTTTGAGGCACACAAATGACATTAACACATATTTTTTTAATACAATACTTACGAATATTAATCGGCAATTCCAGCCCCATAAAGTGGAAGGCACACTTCCATCTCATAAAACGAGTTTTCCATGGCTTTTTGGGCTCTGCGGGCTGTGCGACCCTCTTTCGATGATGCGTACGTTTTTAGCTCTGAGCGTTGAAGTCGTTTTCCGTCGCGAGATTCAGCATACATCTCGGCTTGTGGGCCGATGACAATACCCATTGTTGACATTATTTTTAAAATACTTGTGAAGCCTTCGTTGAAAATGCAGGTTGCCAGAAAATTTGCGATTTCGACTGTGGTAGCACCACAGTGGATATATTTCGGCGCAAAGGTCCACAAAAGCGAGTTGAACGATTCGTTACAATTTTGCGTTTCACCTCCAGTGCATCGGTTGAGTAGATCGTCGGATGATAACGCTTCGTATATGGGCTTCATTACTTGCAGAACCTTTCCATCAAGTGGGGCGTACGTGTGGTGAAATGAGGCTAATGAGCCTTCTGCTGCTGACTTTTGATAGGCGCACCAGCTGGACTCACCAGGTGGGCAATACATATGTTGTGGATTACTATCACTTGAACTTTTGTGATAATATGTTGACCATATTTCTTTTCTCATGTTTTCCACAGAGTCCTTATTACGTCGAATAGCAAGTCCATAGTAAGTAGTCAGCTCGCTTATGACTTTGTCTGTCAGTTTGCCAGTGCCTTTTCCACCGATGCCTTTGTTTTCTTTTTTGGCCTTGCGCAGCCGTGTGCCCATGCGTTTTTGCACGTGAGCGATGCACTCCTTTTTTGTGACAACGGGGTCGCCGTTATACGGATCAAGGTCTATAATGGCCTTGAAGGTTTTGCTGTCGCCATCGCCAATATATTTTTCATATATAAACACAAAACGATTTTTCTTTTATTTTACAACAGCAGTTATCGCGCACGCGTAGCTTTCAGCGTTCGAAAATAAACTGAATCTCGTTCGTTTGCTTCTTTCATGTGAACACCTGGGCTCAAAATCATTTCAACCCCTAAATCAAAACATGCATGTATACATACTGCATGTATACATACTGTGTGTGTATATTTTGTAATATCAATACATATTTTGGAAGAATTCCACAGAATTTTCGACTAATGACTGCAGGCAAATAAACAACTTTGCTGATGCGTTATTTTGACGAAAACATACCTACACAAAAATGCCTGTATCTCCTAAACTATTTCGAATTTTGAAAAATCCTTTTGGGAAAATGTTTTTGAGTATCTGAGCAATAGAAAAATCGAAAAAAAATTTTCGGATTACCAGAGGACCCCCTTAAGTCTCTTTAATAATAAAGAGTTTTATATTGTAGTGGTAACACGTCTACAGTTTTCCTTTGCGCGTTCAAATCAAGAAAAAAACAAAACACACCGATGCTGGTGACATCTTATTGGAATAAGCCAATACATCTTTTATCTATTGATAAATTGTAACGATCTACTGCAGCATAGCTTCTGTTATACTTAACATTGAATCAACAAGCGTTTGTAACACAGCTTGGTGGTCTGTTGGATAGCGTATATAACTCTCGATCAGTTGGTTACGAGTTCGAATCCCCACTGGGGCAAAGAATTATTTTTAGTATAAAGGTATCAAATTGTATTGTAATTCTGAGAAAAAATCTGTCGAAAATTTTTCAGATTTCACTCCAAGCTAATCACAGAACGAGGAGTAAAAATCTTCGCTTCAAACAAATTTTTGCATCTTTAATTTTTTTCTGCAACATAAGTTTTGACTGTGCCCGAGGGTTTATATATTTCATTGCAAATTTTTTTTTTTCTGAAATCCAAAAAATTAGGAGTTGATTTTTTTAATGCAAGCCTCTTCATTAAAACATAAATAACAACTTGTCAAGAGTTTCTTATGATACCATGTATGCGCTAGAAGATAAAAATATTCAGGTTCAAAGGTTACCGAAATCGGTCAGTCGCTTATATCTCCGCTCATCTTAAGGACAAGTCCTACTTCTCTTTAGCAGGACTGTTTGTAGGACAAACAAACAGCTTACACGCTATGCGACTAGTTATGTTTGAATAGCGCAAAGTAGAAATTTCATATTCATTTTGAGCAGATTCTTTGTATGTACATACACTGAAAAAAATCGGCATGTTTTAAAATTGAACACAATGACATTATTTTCAATTTTTAATGTATAATTTAAGATTTATTTAAATATTCACATATAAATTGATAACATTATGTTATTACTTTGATGACGTTTGTTTTAAGCTACTTTTTTCACACATTTGTGATCAAAAAATAGATAGCTTAATTAGTGTATGCATGAAATTAAAGTATGATATTTCTGCTTTGCGCAATTCAAGCATATCTAGTCGCATAGCATGGAAACTGTGTTTTTTACGTTAAAACTGTTAAGGGCATTTTTGTGGAGAATTATCTGATCTACAATTGTACAAAACATATTTTCTGTCCTACAAAGAGGAGCAGAGATATAAGCGAATAACCGATTTCGGTGACTTTTACACCTGAATATCTTTTAGCGCATACATGGTATCATAAGGAACTCTTGACAAGTTGTTGTTTATGCTTTAATGAAGAGGTTTGCATAAAAAAATCAGCTCCTAATTAGCTCCTAATTTTTTAGATTTCAGAAAAAAAAAAATTGCAATGCAATATATAAACCCTCGAGCGCAGTCTAAAGTTATGTCGCAGAAAAAACTAAAGATGCACATTTAGTTTTTTTTTTTATGCGTAGTTTTCAATAATACTCGTATATGAAACCCATGAAGATTTTTGCTTCCACTCTTACGTTCGTTCATAAAAAATAGGTATACAAATTTTGTTTGTGCAATTCTCTGTGGACAGAATTTAGAAAAATTTTATTTTGAGTCATATTTAAAAAGGGTTTTTCAGCAAATCAAGCAGCATTTAAGAAGAACTAAAGATGATTGATTCATTTTTAACATATATGTAATTTAGTTGTATTTGTATTTGTATTTGTATTTATTGATTCAATTATTAGTACAGTAAGATCTAATAAAGTCTTTTGGCGTACAACAATTTTAAAAATTTAACAATTTAAAAAATTTAAAATTTAAAGAATTAATAATCAACTTTTAATTTAAATTATGGCTTAAAACTAACAATGAAAAAAAAAAAAAAAAGTAGCAAAATTTAAAAAATTAATAATCAACTTTTAATTTAAATTATGGCTTAAAGCTAACAATGAAAAATGTAGCAAAACATTTTTGTAGCATTACATTTTAATTAACAAAATTAACTTAACTAAAAGATAGAAGGAGTAATTAAAAATGAAGCAGAAGAGAGAAGGAAGAGATTTAAAGGTTAGAGAAGTATGTTGTAATTGATAGCTTAAATTTGTTCGTGCTGACAAGACTTTTAATGTTTGAAGGAAGCGAGTTCCAGAGCTTGATGGCGTTGATGAAAAAGAGCCTCTCGGACTGTAAACAAGTATATCTTGGTATTATCAAGTTGGAAGTTCTGTTCGATGCACTGAATCGGAGTTTATCGAAAAGGTATGATGGAGTCTTATTGATTATGAACTTGTGCAGAAATATGCAGTTTCTTGCGTTTAAGTATCCAATTAAACTGCCGCCTAAAATTTCCTTACTTTTGACAGATACATGGTCAAAACGTCTTAAGTCAAATATATATCTAGTCAAATCATTAAACGCAACACGAATTTTGTGCTCAGAATGGGAGTCCAATTTACTATAAACTAGCTCGGAGTAAATTATTATGGGCAAAATAAGTTGAATAACAAGTCTTTTTTTTGTCAAGGTATAAGTAAACTTAGACGTTAATCGAAGGCATCTTAGTGTAAAGTATATTCTTTTAATTATGTTATTCACATGGTCAGTACAAGTTAACTTGGAATTGATATAAAATCCTAAATTTTTCACTTTGTCAACTATCTGTAAACGGTTGCCATTTAGACTAATTGTCGGTATTTGGTTAAAGTCAAGTCTTTCCTTGGAAATAGGAAGAATATACGATTTATTCGCATTCAGGCAAAGATCGTTTTCCGAAGCCCATCGAGAAATAGCATACAAGTCGTCATTTAGCCTACAGCATAAATCCTCCAGTAGTCCAATTCGGTTTGAAGAATATAATTGAATATCGTCGGCATATGCATGCATTGTCATATCATTACATGTTGTAAAAATGTCATTAATAAATAAACTAAACAACAGAGGTCCAAGAATAGATCCTTGAGGAACACCTGATTGTATTTTAGCATAGTCAGAAAATGAATTGCCAATTTTAACTCTTTGCATCCTGCCATCTAGATAGTTTGCAATTAAAGAGGCAGCCCCATTACTGAACCCAAACAAAACTATCAATTTCCGAACTAACATATAATGATTCACACTGTCAAATGCTTTTGAAAAGGCAAGAAGACATAGGAGTCTTGTTGCTAAACAAGAATACAAAACTAAAAAGACAAGACCAGCTATGCTTAAAATCTAACGGTCGTTTATTGTATTAAAGAGTTTTTTAATCTATTAGCAATAGAGAGAGAGATTACATTGAAAGTTTGAAAAAAAATATATTGTTATAAATTTTTGGAAAAAGTTAATTAAAAAGAAGGAAACAAGCTGGCTTAAATATGTTATGTCACCATAAAGCAATGGTTAAACTTATAGCACACTTAACGTGCTACCTAGTCAAGTTTCAATACTCTCCGGAATACATATAAATTTGATATTTCTTTTTCAAAACTAATCAAATTTTATTCGCTTTAAAAGTAACTTGAATTCAACAAATCTTGAAAATCCTATAATACTTATTATCATTTTGGAAAAATCATATGGAATCAATTATGGAAGAATCGTAGAGTTAAAAGTTTTAGTATGAGGAAATATTACCACCATGAGCTTTAAGAATGCCACTTCTTGAAATTGGAATGGAAATTTTCAAACGCATATGCTTATCTGGCGAATATGGTGCTTGCTGAACGATATTGACAATGATTTTGGTCAAATCGTCGCGTACGAGTGATGTGTGAGCTAGTGCATTATCGTGGTGCAAAAACCATGAATTGTTCTTCCATAAAACACACAAATAATATTGAGCGTTTATCGATTGATCTTGCGGATGAAATTCAGAGCGCACGATACCTTGAGAATTGAAGAAAACAGTAAACATCACTTTAATTTTTGAACGAGTTTGAAGTGGTTTTCTGGATTTCGGATCATCTGGATAGATCCACTCTATCTAGATTGTTAAGCTGTTTCTACGTCACACTCGTACACCTAAGTCTCGTCACCAGTAAGATGCGCTGAATTCATCGCTCATTAAAAGCATCTTTTGAGCGAAGAGTTTTGCAAAACTCTTTTATGTTTGAACCTCAACAAAAATTAAATTTTTAAAATAACTAAATTATGTTAAAACCAAATTTTTGAAATAAATATAGGGATATCAAACATAAATACAGAAATATAAAAATTATTGTGAAAGGGCGGTGTGTTTTCCTTCGATTTTGCTGTGTTTTTGCAAAGGAAAATTTCATACCTACGTACCATTACCGGTTACTTTGTAAGGTAGATGTCATCAGGATTTAAAGGGCCATGCCCGAACGGTGCACCTAATGTATTCTAAGTTATAACCAATTACTTCATTACTTCATTACTTCAACATTTATCATTCATCTTATTGCAATGCAGAACTGTAAACGGCATCTGAGAAAAATAGTTCTGTGTTGTTAAAGAGAAGAAAATGTGACTTCAGCCGATTTCGCAGAAAACATGTTTTCAAACAAGTACTACAGAAGTGCAGTGATATTGTTATAACAATTTTTTTTTTGTTTTTATGCACAAATAAAAAGTTAATAATTTACAACATAAAAGGCAAGCATGCTGCTCCGCACCTTATATCGCTCAAACTGTGATTATTTCTTGCCATTATCACAGTGCTTTCCCAACATATGCAGTCCTGAAAAATGTTCTGCCTGAAAGTATGCACAGAAGATTTATTTCATACTTATCAGTGATAGAACAGCATTCATGCATTTTATATATGTGCATACTTTAAGGCTGAACATTTTCAGGACAGTATATGTAATAATAAGCACTGTAATAACCCTGTAGGAAAATCAACTAATTTAAAAGTAGTTGAAAAAGTAGTTTTTTGTCAACCACAACTAGTTGAAATTCTGACTTTTTTCCATAGAACAAAGTTACATATTTTGTATGGTGATGTCCGCTTAATAAGCCAATTGACTTTCGTCTGCATATATTTTCAACTACTTGTTAAATTAATTAAATCTAAATTATTTTTTAACTACTTTAAAACAAATCAATTGAAAACCGCATATATTTTCAACTACTTGTTAAATAAGTTATATTTAAAATATTTTTTTAATTACCTTAAAATAACCAATTGAAACTATTTAATATTCCACTTACTGAAGATAAATTTAAAAGCATAAACATTTTAAATTTCTATACATCAAAGAGATCATTTATTTGAGTGTTTTGAAAAATACATAAATCATGCAAAAAAAAAAAATCATGCCTGGTCGACACAAATAAATTCTGAAATATAAAATCTAAAAGCAAAATGTAAATAAAGTTAAAAGTGATCAGAGTTCACAAGGAAAATTGTGAAATGTCATTGTTTGTGGTGTTTTAATTGATTTTAAAATAATTCAAAAGTGATTCATGTCAAACTTCATTTCCAGTTAATTCAAAAAAGAAGTAGAAGAATTCCATTCAAGGAGCGCAACAGAAGTACGCTGCGATGGTAGATATAATTTCATTATTCCTTTCTTCATTGGACTATTTCTGCTTCCATCAGATGATAGTTCCAGAAGCTGGAGGAACTCTGCGCTAATATGTGAGCATGCGTACCACAGAAGCAGTTTCCAAAAACCGGCACGCCACAGCCTGGGTACATGAGCGAAGGTGCCGATCCAATTGATCGGAATTATGTGGATACTGCGCCTGTTATTTAACACGAGCCAGCGTTTTGATGCTTCATTTCAAAATATGAGCTAAGCAAGCTTGTCCGCGGGATTTTCCACGCTTTGAAACCATCAATCATGTTCGATGGACACACCAATATTTTGCAATGAAGTGTCAATTGCAATGAAGTAATGGAGCAGACTCGACGCTACGTAGGGAAAGGCGTGCGTCTTTACTATTGAAGTGATGAGGTGTTTGCGGCATGGTTAGGCAATGCATCAATTTACGTACAGAGTCCAAATTTTCCAATGTTTGCTAAACACTACCAGTTTGTAATTTGAATATCTTAAATAATAAAGAATTTTTAATCGTTTCACAGGTTTATCTTGCAGCTCAATGTCGTAAATAAAAAAATATGTCTTTTTGAAACAAAATGGTAGTGAAGCCCAAAGTTAATAATATTTGATGAAATAACATGGTTAAATATATATATATACACTTATAGTATAATAAAAATTTGCAATTAAAACATGTCAAAATCAGAGTAGTTGCCGCCGTAATATAATTCAAAGTAGTTCGTATACTAGTTTATTTTAAATTAGTTGTTTTTAAAAACAAGTTAGTTTGTTCCTAAAGGGAATGACAAAAATTAATTGAAGTTTGAGCGATATTAGGTACGGCACAGCACGCTTGCCTCTTATGTATTAAGAAGATTTCTGGAGTATTATAGAAAGCAAGGGACAAGGCGAATCGGTACAAAATTCTAAAGAGATTTTTAATAAAAATGTTGTTTATAAGGAAGTTGTATTAAAATAATTTAACCACACACGTATTCTTATAATAAGTGATGTGTATTAATCCAATAAATTTTTTGTCATACTTTTTACTCTAAATGCTTCCAACACGTCGTAGGACGGACTTTTATACTAGTATAGAAATAAAAGTTTAAATAACAATAAAAAATACTAAAAACATATTGTGCTAAAAAAAAAAACAAGTATAGAAGATAATTTAAGAATTTGGAGAAATTATTGCGAAAATAATTTGCTGCGTCATTTATTTTCGTTCTTTTTTTGCTTCAGTGTGCTCTTCGAGAGAAATTTCGTTAAATTTTTGTGTTCCTTGCTTCAGTTGCGGCAAACGTACTCCGTTGCCCGCTCACAATGTCATAAGTGTTTTTTCAGTCATGTGCAAAAATATCTAATAGAGAATTGTTAACAGGCATTGGAGGCCTCTCAGCTTCATTTTATTAAGGTTTTATAATGCTTCCATTTACCACTAGGTTAAAAGATAGTTGTAAACAGACGTTGGAGGTTCCGCAGGTACAACGTATTGAAGAAACAGTCATTTGCGTTATTTGTCTATTTACCAGTGGGAAGGTAACCTGTTGACATTTTTTGATATTTTCCTTTTTCTTCATCAAAACAGAAAACCACCGAACCTATTCCATATCCGCAAATAAGTCCGAACTATAAACATATCGCAAATGTTTCAGATTTCAATGATCAAAGTTATCTTTCTGGGCAATCAGTTGCTTTACGAATTTTTTAGAAGCTTCTACGGTTCGTATTTGTTTTCAGATTTGTAAGATAGACTATTTTCTATCTATGCCAGTTTTTAATAAATCATCATGTGTGACAAGTGAAGCTTTAAATAACTTGAAGCTATTACCCTATAGGAACAAACTAACTTGTTTTTAAAATCAACTAATTAAAAAACTAATTTAAAATAAACTAGTATATGAACTACTTCGAATTATATTAAGGCGGCATCCACTTCAATTCTAAATAGTTTTGATTGCATTATATATGAAGTAATTGAAATACTACTTAAAAACAAGTGGTTGATAAACTACTTTGAATTACATGACATGTTTTAATTTCAAATTTTTATTAGATTACAAGTTTATACATATTTAACAGTAATAGTTTTCAATTGGTTATTTTAAAGTAATTAAAAAAATAATTTATATATAACTAATTTAACAAGTAGTTGAAAATATATGCAGACCAAAGTGAATTGACTTATTTAGTGGATATCGCCATACAAAATAAGTTAGTTCGTTCTATGGAAAAAAGTCAGAATTTCAACTAGTTGTGGTTGACAAAAAACTACTTTATCAACTACTTTTAAATTAGTTGATTTTCCTGCAGGGTAGTAATAAGTTGTGTATAAGTGTATGTGTATACTGTAAGCTGTCTTATCAATTAAAAAAATCTTTCTATACCTATGACAAATACACAAAAAAACGTACTAGAGCACATTTAAAAGAATATTATTTGCTGATAGTAAATACCATCGCCGAGTGTGTGAGTTTGTGTAAAGTGTTATGTTGGTATGTGAATTTTTGATACCAACTTTTTCACTTTGATTAAGTGTTTATGACTGTTTTAGCAAAATGGCGATAACGACAAATAACACAGAACAGAATCAACATTATGCATAAATAAGTATTAGAGGGAGATCAATTACTTTTGTGGCAATGACAAGGGAGTGTTGATGTCTTTTGGGTTATATTAAAGGCAATAAATGTATGGTAATATATAAGATGAAGTTTAAAAAGACATTGCTTATTGATGTATGAAGATGTATTAGATATGTATGAATGACACATTTATTATTGATAAATGGATTTTCGAAATTTTAGAAAAATAAGTTTTGTCCGCTTATTATTCATATAAATCTCTGAATTTTTAGCGCATTATCCAACAGAGCCATCATGAGTTGAAAAAATCTCTTTGCTTTTTCTTCACTTCTAACATTTACTCCCTAAATAACTCCCTAAAACTGCTTTCAATTCCAGTACACACAAAAATTGCACAGGACTTCAACAAAAATCAAGCCTCAGCTAATTATTAAATAAACAAAACTTAAGTCTGTGTAATTTAAGTGGATATTGCTGAAATTCACTCCCCAAATTATTTGTTCAATGAGCCAGCAGGTATTAGCATGAAATAGCTTAGCATCATTAGCAGGTATTAGCTTAACATTAACAGCTCCTGATCTGAGGCAAAAAATTCTTAAAACTCCCACGATGACCTTCATAAAATCTTAAACATACAATCTTAATGCAAACAAGCAACTCAATTGAATAAATGAGTAAATGAATGAATGAATGGCTGAATGAATGAATCAATTCAATTGCAGGATATAATGGATAAATGGAATTCATTCTTTTAGCCATTCATTGCGTTGAAAGAATAAGGTGTAATCTATTAAACATTGATAAAGCAATAAGAAAAACGAAAAACAATCTGCCAAGAGCAGCAAGAAACGAAAGCACAATATTAGTCAAATAAAATGGAGCAGATGCTGAACACCGGAAACACCAGACATTAATGGGAAGAAGCCTTAGTCTGAGCAGCATTAAGTTTGTATAGCATTAATCGAAAAAATAAAACACGCAAGCTTGGCGAAAGGAAAGAACGCACAAATAATCCATGCACACCTGAACAAATGGACATCCATCATTGGATAGTAAGTTTGTGTTTTGCTGTTTTTGTGGTAGCCTTCCAGCAAATACAAAGCAAAGCAGAAAAAGATGATGAAGAATATGTTGATTAAAGAAAACCAGAGCACAGAAAGATAAACCAAGTTAGAGGCATTGAAATCGAGATGAATTTGAAATTTGTTTTTAAGTTTGTGTCTACATCCGCCGGAAATAAATTCTTAACAAACGAGAAGAAATTATGCGCAATATCCCAATAGGCAATAAAGCTAGGTCTCTTCTAACGAAGGCTTGCATTTACTGCTACTTTTGGCGGTAAGACACATGACTTCCTCTCTGCTTCTGCGAGCGCTTCTATGAGGGCTAATTTTTTGCTACCTAGGGCAGTACAACTATATTTTTCTTACAAAAACTGGTTCTGCTTATATTTCGGGGTTACTTTTTCGTTATAAGTTAAAATATATATTAGTTCAAAAATACTGAATAATAATCAACGTCATGACTTATAAATACTCTTATCTGACAAAAATATGTGAAATAAAATAAAATCACAGAATAAATAAGCAGGTAAACATACATAAAAAGGAATTGAAAAAAAAAAAATTTTTTAATAGTTTGGGTTAACGTCTGCTTAAATCCATTCTAAAGAAGTGCTTACAGCAGGCCTCTTTAAAGCATGGAGAGCGGAAGGCCTGGAAAATTTGGCCATTTCATATAAAAAAGTATATGGGCTTGGATATGAGTAGGGTAGGCCTCCGACATCCATTTTAAGGCCTGCTAGTAGCCCTTCGAAGGCCTGCCAATGCCTACTGGGATGTTGGATATATGCATACAAGACACACAGACACCTGAGTGCTTTCTAACCCAGCCATACAAATAGACACGCACGAAAGATCACATGCAGACACACCAACGCTGCAAGCGTGGATGAAACTGATTTTAGCTTTTAATACTAAAATAATCTTATCTTTCCATACGAGTACACACCAAACTTCATACACACACACAGAGTCACATATATCCTTGTAGCTACACACACACACACACACACTCGCACATATTTTTGCGTAGTCAACAATCGCCGACAGTGGTCGTCACACAACCTGTTTTTGGACAATTTATTATTGGGCTTTTTTTTATTTTATCTACATATCCATTTCTACTGCATACATTTAGGCAAGCTTATAATACAGCAGCATCTTTTATTTGAACGGCTACTTGAACTAGTTTATGTGCGGCTTTAGTTATTTATTATTTACGTTGCTGTATTTTATTTATGCCTTATTAAATGATTTCCATCGAATGACATTTATTTGGAATAAATTGTAGTATTTATTTAGACGCACATGTTTGCCCTTTACACTGCTTTGTGTCCACATTTCAGCGAACTAATGCATTTTCACTGTTAAGGAATTGAACAAATCTGCAGATAAATAACTTGTAATTTCTTTTCCGCTCGAATGACATTCAGCAAATCAAAAAGAAAAAAAAAAAAGAAAAAAAAAACCAAAAAAATTCAATATGTTGGACAGAATAACTATGTCAAACAAGATGCGTGTGTGTGTTTGTGGGAATTGTAACGTATAACAAATATATTGCTTTATAAAAACTAGAAAAATCGGAGTTCTGAATAAATTGTCTCAACAAAATTGAGTTGGTAAATGGCGAGCTAATTTTTTGCTTAAATTCATTTCACACTCTGTCTGTTCAATAATCATCTGTTTGTATAATCAGATTTAATGAAAACTATCTCCAACACTTGGCAGTTCTTCGAACAAAAATTTATAGAAATATCCCAGCAGAAAATGTCATGCCTGATCAGGGTGGAATTCAGGGCTGACAGGCATGACCGAGGCCTTTCCTTGAAAACAGCCAATTTTCTGAAATTTGGTATTACTTTTTTAAATGTTCATCCATGATTTCTGGTCTGAATATAAATATATGATACATATATTTATATTCATATACAGATATGAAATCTGTCCTTATATAAGAGAGGACTGATTTTTTTTTTTTTGTTAAATTTCATGTCAGAATTGAGATCTGTAAAAAGGAAGCCTGAATTATATTTAAATTTCAGCCTTGAAATCTGAACTGAATAATGGAGGCAGATTATATTTAGAAATTCTCTATTGAATTTCAGTCTGACTATTAGAGGCCTGAGCGAGTTTTCTGCTGGGATATTTTATCCACCTTCGCCCTCTCCTCCCCTCCCCAATAAATACATAAGGCTTGTATTGATTCTCAAACGGAGAAAACTGTTTGCTAAATTTGTATAGAAATTAAACAAAACTTGAGCATTATTCTCAACTACATTAAAATCTTGCTTGTTTTCAGTAAAAACCAATCAAAATTTGCTATTTCAATTTATAAATACCCTCTAAGAAAAATAAACATAAAGCATTTTGCGGAACTAAACCGTATCGTATACGGGCCGCCATTTCACTAACACTTGCATTGTTTCTCATATAAAAAAGAAGAATTATTAAAAAAGGTATTAATATCAATTAAGGGAAATAACAATTATAAAATAAGAATTATTTCAACGTAAAACTCTTCGAAAACGTACGGCTTCTGAGACGCCCTGACATTGTAGTACCAATACATTCAAATACTACCATTTTTTGTCTAATTGTCTTAATTCTGTGGCAGCCGTGGCACAGTGGGTAGAGTGTGTGGCTCATACGCCAGAGAACCCTGGTTCGAATCCTCCATCTGACACAGAAAATTTTTTTCAATTGAATTAATTTTTCTGTTCGGCCGTCACCTCTCTGCAGACAATGGCAAACCTTAGAGAGTAAAAACTGTCATGAAAAGTTTATTGAGAACATAAGCGAACATTTCATAACGCGCCCAACAAAATTGATCATAAGAAGCTCGGTCAAAGTCCTTTCTAGGCTGAAATGGCCATTTCGTTTTTTTTTTGTCTTATTCCAAACTTTACCTCTATGGCATGTTTTCGTATCGCAACATCGCACACTGTCGCGGATTTGGCCATAAGCCATTTTTTTAAAATGGGAATTTGGAAAATTTTTTGATGCAGTTTTAATCTGGAGAATATGACTATTTAGAATCCAGAAGTTTTTTTAATTCTTACCAGCTGTTTGTTTGGTATATAATCCGAAAGCGACCCTATTTTGCGTTATTTTTCAACAAGAATTTATTTGAATAAAAATTAGTGCAAATTCAATACGTGATATTTTTTAAGTTTTGTCAAAAAGGTCTAGCAAATGTTATTTTTTTGATAAGTTGACAGATCAGATATGCAAATGCATGTCAAAATGTTGAATTTCATGGACCGTTTGGTTTTTTTTTATAAGAGGTAAAGCAACCTTTTTTTAATTTAAATTCTAATTTAAATTGTAATTTTAGTAAAGGAGTTTAATTTAAACCTTCAGTATTAAGAAAATTTGGACATATGAAATACCATTCTGCGTAAATTAAAAAAAAGCTTTTTAAAAATTTCATGCCTAAAGAAAAAAATTGTTTTTTTTTAACATTTTTGGCGATAACGTTGCAAAATTTAAAGAATAAATCTTGTAATTATTTTAGTCATATTTAAAGAACAAATCTTGTAATTATTTTAGTCAATACCACTTTTGTTTAGATTTTAAGTAAATTACAAAAAATGTTAATATACTGCAAAATAATATTATTAAATTTCTTTATATATAAAAAAGGTACATTCTAATGTTGGTGAAAATGTATATTATCAATAATAATTCGCTTAAATTGTGATTATTATTCATGCCTGAGTATCTATTATTAATAGAGCAAATACATGTTTTGAACTTGTTTTCTGTACTTTACAGGAATAAAGGAAGATTTAATAAACAAATTTTATATTATACTTCAAACTATTTCGTCTGGCTTCAACATAAGTTCCGACAAATTAAGACTGTTTTGTTTGTGTACGTCAAGACTTTGTGTTAACTTGTACCCATGGCATCCAATGTCACCGAGTGCCCATAAAATATAAATTCACCGTTTCACAATACTTGAGAAAGCATTGCTACCAATAAGGCAATTAAGTGAACAGGCACAAGAAGCAAAAAACAAAGATTTTAGGCACTTTAGGGAAAAATTTTGCCGGAAAACCTACAGCTTTCATAACATTGAGAAAGGTTTTATCCGAAAGTTTTGGATATGCTTAAAGTTGAAAACATGGATAATCTCACAATTTTCTTTAATGTTAAATGCATTCTAATATTCTTAATTTGAAATAATTATACTGTTAACCTGTGCACAAAAATCTAAAAATCTAAGAAAAAGTAAAAATCGTACCAAAGTACCTTTCCTTTAACTTCTATTCTGCTACATATTGTCTTTCCAACGAGATAAAAATGGTCAAAATCAGTTAATGTTTGACTTAATGGAATCACTTTGATTGGTAGAATAAATATATATATGCAAGTCAGTGTTTTATGATGAAAAAAAACGTTAAAATTGCTGCAATTTAGCGCATTCTCAACCGTTGTCTATATTATTGGATTCAGTGGAAAGATACTTTATAGCGCAGGTTAGTTCCGTGAACAAACAAATGTCCTCCATGGCACATTATTTAAATAAAATTAAAAGAAACACATATTTTTTGGAGAAATTTACAATATTTGGAAAAACTGGCAACGCTCCAAGCTCCGCACTTTTTAGATTTCTTTTTACATAGTCTTATTCTAGCATAAACTCTACTGAATATAAGTGGATTTTGTTTTTCATTTCCGATCAGGCAAATGATTGCAAAATGTCACTAAATGTCGGCACAACAAAATTCGAAGACATAAATTTTAAAAACCAATTAAACAAAATTGTGACGACATTGAGAGGTCACACTAGGTGCGTTGAACTCGCAAAAGGTTCATCTTTGAGAATTTTTACAAATGGTTCTTGTAATCAAATTTTTTTTTGTTTTTCGTCACAATGTGTATCAACAAGTTTAGCTAAAATCAAGTCAAATTTAGCTTTTTCCCAAATATACTAGGAGTGATTTCAGTTTGCTAAGCTTTATCTAAAAGCGCACCGTAATTGAACAAAACTTTGCTGATTTGCGTTTAAGCAAACCAAATTTTGCACATATGAATACTCTATGGCATAAGGAGCAATCCGTAGTTAATAAAAGTGGGAGGCATTAGACGGGGGCACATATAAGAAGAAAAACAGAGTTTACAGATACGAAGGGCTTAGACAAGGGGGCGTGGCACTTTAATCTTAATATAACACCTATACGGATTTTCTGACTTTAACCAAATTTCGCACATATGTATATTTTTTGGGATAATGAGTAGTCTGCATTCTAGAAAATTGTTCGGGACTAGACAGGAGCTAGGATATGATGTAATGGATAATTGGATTGTTTATATGTAATGTGTAAGAAAAAAGTTAATTATTTAGTCAATTTAATTAAATTTAAGCTCGTCTTATGAGTAGTTTTTAGTTTTGCTAAAGAATACAAAACAATTAAATTCGAATTTTAAGGTAGGCATGAAGGTTCAAACAAATTTGTTTTCTATATAATATGCTTTAAGCGCACATAATATAAAAAATAAAAAAATTTAAACACATTTTTCTCGAAATTAATTTTTTCAAACTGGGTGACAAATATTCTCGGAAACCAGATGTCGATCGAGACACGGAAGGCGGCAAGAAGACTTGTCACCCATTTTCGACTCATTTTTGAGTAGTCATCTTGCGAGCGCTATAAAAAGGGGTGGGAAATGAAGAGGAAAACAAGTTCGGAAAAATGTGAAGAGTTACGTCTACTTATACGTAAAAAATATAAATTGATAATTTGAAAAATGTTGAATTGAGAGCAGTTTTAAAAATCGCCTTTTTTTGTGTTCAAACCTTCATGCCTACCTGAATATTCCTGCAAAACTGTAAAACAATTATAGATGTAATAATAACATATTTCTTTATTTAAATAAAAATTTCATTAATATAAAAATAAATAAAATTAAAAATATACTTCTTTTTGATTGTCTTTTGATTCAAATTGTCCCATTCTTTCAATGGTTCACTATTAAAGGGAGACACACTACCAGACAAGTACATGGATATCTCGCTTATATCGGAAACTGGTCTTATCGCTGCTGATCTCTGTGCCAGTACCTTCTATCTGGCCCAAAAATCATATTTAGTGTTTTCTTCTTCCACTGTATTAACGGATTCAGCTACGTCAATAGTTGCTCATGTCAAGACGGGAAACAGCTCTTGAGCACGCAATTGGGTCTTGAAATGGCACTTTTTTGAACCTTAGGTCAAGTACACATGATATTGCAATAATTACATTATTTTCAATGTGTTTGAACCTACGATCAACTTCTTGACATAGATTAGCTTTTACTAGTATTGTAATTTCATGTTGTTCTTTAGTAAACTGACTCAATTCTGCTCGAAAATTTATTATAATTGGAATTATTTTTCTTACAGTGATATATTTTTCACCAGATATTTCATTGGTTACAAATTCCATTGGTTTGAGCACATTCACAATTCCACAGTTTCAAGCTGAAGTGCTTGTACAATTATTTGATATACAACAGGCGCCAACTTTACAAAACGCTCCAACATAAAGAAAACAAAGTTCCATAGTGTTTTGAATTCAACTTTTCCGTCTGCTTAAAAAATTTCCACACATTAGATCTCCTTGGCGCCATTCTATTTTCTTTGTTTCGATACTAGGTAAAAAGTATCGATACTGTCAAATATCGGACTGATCCAAAGTATCGAAAAAGTACTCGTATGATACGAAAAAGTATCGATACTCTGAAATATCGATACCATATTCGTGTCCCTACCCGTGTCCGGGTGTCTGCCGACATCATCAGCTTTCGCCAGGCGCCTTTGCTTTGCGCGCGGTTAGGGCTTCCTCAGCCTGGTCCACCGGCGACCCTCGCCTCGAGCACCTTTTTAGCTGGAGCTTCGTCGTTCATACGATAGACATGACCCAGCCAGCGTAGTCGCTGCACATTTATACGCCGAACTACGTCAATGTCTTCGTAGAGTTCATACAGCTCGTGGTTCATTCGGATGCGATAGTCATCGCCGACTCGAACAGGACCGAAGATTTTGCGATTAACTTTTCTCTCGAACACCCCCAGAGTGGCTGCGTCAGTTTGCGAAACTACCCATGCCTCAGCGCCATAAAGCAGCACAGGTAGAACGAGCGTATTATAGAGTGTTAGTTTTGTCGATCGAGAGAGGGCTCTGGAACTTAGTTGCTTACTAAGTTCGTAGCCCGTACTGACGAACTCCTTGACTACTTCAAAGTTATAGCTGCCGGATGAAACGTGGGAGTCTCCACGCCGCGCTCCCTTGTTTTTAGACAGCATATACTTTGTTTTACCCTCATTTATTTTCCACATATACTTTTTGAAATAATCCGTAGTACAGAAGAGTTGGTAGGGCTAGACATGGGTCAAATTTACACCGTTTGTTCGACTTCCGCCAAATTTTTATACCCCACGCGTACTTCGTATATTAACTTTGTTAAGGGGTATATTAACTTCATCATTCCGTTTGTATATATTTGTATTTGTATATATTCTAAAGGGTATACATATTTTAATCAGTATCACCAACTGAATCGATTAAGCCATGTCCGTCTGTCTGTCCCTCGTCCCATCTGTGGACACGATTACAGCCGTAATTTTAAAGTTATCGCAATAAAACTCAATATATAAGCATATTTAAAACATAAAGATGAAATTCGAAAATGAGCTAAATCGGATGAAAACTACGCCTACACATTGATGTAAAAAAACCTGCATAAATGTCACAAAAAATAATGTATTAAATTGATTTTACATACATAAGTTGTGAATAAATTAAATTGATGATGAAAATTTTTTGCAGATTATAAATAAAAATTTTTAGACTGCTGAAGACTTCGAACATAGTTAAATACGGTAGCGGGGGGGGGGGGGGGGGGTGGGGGGGGGGGGGTATTTCAGCTTCGACCCTGCTGAAATTACATTCTTTACTACTTATCTTTATTCTGGACATTTCATTGAAATTATCTTTTTACATGATAGGTTTCAAGCCCAACGCAAAATCTATTTAAGCCTAAGTGACCCGTCACTCAAACTAGCCGTCAAACTGATGGATGCCGATATTGATAAATTGATATCAAGAACACTTTAATTCTATCTCTATTGAAGATTAGAGCTATTTCAATTATAGCAGGCGGTGCTTTTGTTTATATAAATTTTTATAAATAATAAGTTGTAAACTATATATATATATATATAAATAAATAATTTTTAATAAATATATATATTTATTAAATATTAAAATATTTATATAATATATAAATATTAAAACATTTTTATATACTAATAAAATATAAATAAATATATTTAAATATTTCTATTTGACAAAAATTTAAAAAAAAACTTTAACACACCACATCTACCACACTAAAATTAACCAACGTAGCAGCGCTAGCAATCCACAAAATTGTCTGAAATAGTACTTGTTATTTAAATGAACACATTTACATATTTGAATTAAAGAAGACAGTAAATAGAATTATAATATCAAAGCAATCTATCTGATTATGTAGTCTGTCACTTTTACCTAGTTACTGAGTACTTCTTGTTAGAATTTAATTAAAGTTAATTGCGTATTTGCTGTACATCAACACTGGCAGACGGTGCGTTGTCCTTGTGTTGTGTTGGCGTTTAAAACGAACATTCATCATGACACATTTTTCGAGCATGACACACAATGTCAGGTAGGTGACACTTTTGACACAACATAAAATTATGAAGTCTTTGAATTAAATGACTGACAAAAAAAAGAATGAATGTGGTATGCTAGATGAAATAAATGCATAAATTTATTTAACCAAGGTTGGCTTGAGATGTTCAAAACTCTTCAAAAAAACTAGATCATTTGTTGAGGTGTGTAGCCAGACTGTCCGGTCATGATGATGATGATGATGATGATGATGATTATGAAGACACAGAAAATTATTCCGAATTTCAGTTGAATTATTATCCTTACATATATTTCAAAATATGCAAAATTCTCATCATAAGACAGAAATTATAGCATACTTTAAGGAAAGGATTCTTTAAGTTATAGCCAACTTTAACTCAAATTCTAAATGAAACAATATAAAATGAACTGTTGCATAGTAATTAAAAATAAATCTTTTAAGACTTTAATTAAACTGATTTATTAATCAGCTGGCCTAACCACAAATTTGAGCTCTTATCAACCCATCATCACAAGCAACAACTTTAGACAGTTGTTGTTGTTGTAGCTGAATGTGTAAATTGGACCAATGTTGAAGGTGAACTACATGACCACATAATTAGGAGCAACTGGTAAGGTAGCCAGAGCGCAGGCTGGTAGCTATGAAAAACACAGCTAAGTTAAGCTACTAATATCGCAAATGCTGCCAAATACAAACGTTTTGCTGGTGAAAATAAACGACATTGCAGAATATACAACAAAAGTAGGAAGAACAACAAAAGGCCAACTCCCAGCTGGTCATCAAAATAATGATGATAACAGCAATGATGGCGGTAAAGTGTGCGAATCCCTTCGTGGTTTTGATGCTGCTTTTTTAGCTGATTATTTCTGCTAACGGCAGCTTGATGTTTTTTGTCATTTCTCAGCAGATACTGCATGTAGTAAAAATACAAAATCCGAAAATTACTATTAATGAGGATCAAAAATTAATGGCTACTAATCACAATAATGAGCTGAGACAGGCAAAGCAGCTGGTTTCAAAATGAAACACAATATTTTGTGAAACATTTTAAGGGTTTTAGAAAACAAAAATATTAGTAAATATTTTATATTAGTAAACCTTTTCAAAATTATGAAAAAAAAAAACATAAGTTTAACGTACTAATAAAATTTTAAGCTGTTCACAAAATTAGTCCAAGCTAAAAACGTCTTTCGTGAACATTTAACAAAAGCAAGCAAGTTCAAATCCATCAATCCTAGACTAGACTTAGAACGAAATTATGCGTAGGTAAACAAAAACAAGTGAGTAAAAGTACGTACTTGTACGACATTGTATGGAGCTGTCCATGATACAAGGTTGGTCCGATAAAGGAGATGCTCTCAATTCTTAAAAAAAAATGTTCTTCACTTTGTGAATTGACGCGCTTGTCCAGCTAGCTGTTATACGAAATCAAGGTCGGGGTATCGTGCGGTATTTTGTTTAGTTTAGTAATAGTTTTGTTTAGTAGATGATATTTCGAATTAATGTTTAAATTACAAAAGTAACTTATTCTTTAAAAAGCAATCTTAATAGTTATTAAAAATTATGCAAGCTTTTACTAAAAGTCTTTGCTACGCTTTCAACAGCAGTAAAGGAAACTCTTAAAAGTTCACCTTCAAACAAAAAGGTGTATAACTATCTAGTTTGCTTAAAAAAGTTTTTGCAATATTATATCTATATATTAATACGCAAACAAAAAAGTCTGTGATCCCTTTTTACCTATGTTAACTTCAATGGAAAGGTATTTTTAAGTAGATGTGCACAATATAATTTTTATTCGAATATTTTGTCATTAAGATAGGTAAAACTAAACAAATGTAAAAACCCTTTTTTCCCAATGGGACAACAACAAAATACATAGCGGCACAGCTCTATTAAACATCGTTGCTGTAGCATACACGAGCAAGAGTAGAATGCGAGAGGGTCGCAGACACTTCAAAAGAACTGTGCATCATTATTGTTGTTGGTGCTTTCTATTAATTTCTCTCTCAACAAAATGAATTTGCCACCTCGTCAGCGTCAGAAATCATATAACACATGCAAAGACATTTATAATTGTTTATTTTGTTCAATACTTCTATTCAAGCTATGGGTTGGTGCGGTCAGCAAACAAACAAAAGAAAAACCTATTATAATTTGGCCGAATTTCGGCCGTAGACGATAATAGTTAATATTATTGCAAGGCAATAACAAATGATTCCGACAAAAATAAGGGTGGCCTAATTTATTATGATGCTTTCAAATTTATTTTCAATGAAAATTTAAAAACTATCTGAGCTGAGAATTACTTGATCAACCTAGGTTTTCTAGATATTCTAACTTAAAAGCCTGAAAAACAACTTTCTTTGTTATTTTCGAGTATGAATCTGTATATAAAAGTAAAAAGTACTAATTTTACTTTTTCAAAAAGCTTTAAATTTACATATATTGATCTCCTTTTTTTCAAAATATAGATGATTGATATTTGTTAGTTTTGGGGTATAAATACTGGATATGTCTCTATTAATTAAAGCTCTAGTTGAACCACGACAATAGAATTTTAATAATCAAAAAATTATTCTTTGTAATATATAATTGCTTTGAAAAAAACAAAAAATGAAATGGCCACTTCAACCCTTATGAGCTTCTTATGATCAATTGTGTAGTGTGTGTTGTGAAATATTTGAACACAAATGATCGGGAACTGGACCTACGTTTTTATGCCGACTCCGAACAGCTTATGTCCTCAAGAAGCTTTTCATGGCAGTTTTTACTCTCTGAGGTTTGAACAGAACAATTAATTCAATTGTAAAAAACTTTCTGGGTCAGGTCGGATTCAAACCAGGGTTCTCTGGCGTATGGGCCACACACTCCACCCCCTTCGCCCCGGCCGCCAACTGCTTTGATAAGTTCTACAAATTTTAAAAAAAAAAATGTATATTATTAAAAAAATAAAAATATAAAGAAATAAGACCTAAAAAAAAAAAAATAAAAAATAACCGTCTTTACTTCGAACCTCTTAGCGGCCGACACACTGCAGTAATATGTTCTTATGGCAGTATGTCGGTGGCTAACACGTGGTGATACTTCAATTTTAATTATCAATATCTTGGAGAAGAAAAAGGATATTCATAAAGTAGGGATGATATTGACTCAGTTGTAAGAGGGCCAAAATTCGGCGTGATGTCAATCGCCAAAAGCCCAAAACATCAAAAGTCACAATGCCCAAAATATGTCATAACAACCAATTTAAAAGAAAAAAAAAAGAGGTAACAACAGCCAAAGAATACATTTTGATAATAGTGAGAGTAATATCGGCTATACCATTTTATCATTCTTTTGGTGGGTGAGCAGGAATCCTGTAATTCCCCATAGTTGATGCCGAATGTTTGTAAGGAGCTTCCCTGTAGAAGTCAATCAAAAATAAATAAATCTTGGTCATGCTTCATAATCAAGAGAAAGATCCTTCGCAAGATCTATTGACCGATCTGACTGAAGAAAATATTCTATTCGGTACCCAGCGGCGGTCAACGCTGAAGAGGACGACCGCATCTCCGTTAGAAGGACCAAGTAGAGGACAACCTGACGAAACTTGGAGCTTCCAACTGGCGCCAGTAATCGTAAAACAGAAATGGCTGGCGCAAACTTTGCGGAAATGTAAGCGCCACCTAAGTACGTAAGTATGTATGCTACATAATACTAAGATGGTGGCTTTATAGAATTTTTAACATAGTTAGTTTACTAAATATTACTTTAAACTTTTTGATCTACGTGAGCTAAGGTAGCTTCAGTGAAACAAAATATAGAAAAATTTTTAAGTTTTTTTTGTTATTCCGAAGCAATGAGTGTCTTATATTAAGAAAATCCAAAATGTTAAAATTAAATGGAAAATCAACTTGAGATACACTTTAAAGACCGTTTTTTTTGTGACCTTGGCTGTATATAACAGGACTTTTTTAATAAGATCGATTTCATATCGCTTTAATAAAAATTTAAAATTTGTGTATCGATGTCATAGTATAAACATATTGTTAACATACATTTACCACTAGCCACTTATCTTTTTTCTTTTAAAAAAAATTACGATTATTTTTCAAGTAAAATTTTTCAAAAGGGCTTAAAATTTATCAGAACGACTTCGTAGTCATTAAAATTGAAAAAGGCCAAAAAAAAAGCCCTCAAATATCATCATTATATAATTTAAGAACTTTTTTGAAGAATTAGATTTGTACTTTCCACTTATATAACTTATACATATTTATACCCCAACGCGTACTACGTATGGGGTATATTAACTTTGTCATTCCGTTTGTAACACCAAGAAGGAGACGTGGCAGTTATAGAAAAATATATATATTTTTGATCAGCATCACCTCCAGAGTCGACTTACGTGTGTCCGTCTGTCTATTCGTCTGTCGACACGATTACAGCCGTAATTTTAAAGCTATCGCGGTGAAATTTAATACATAAGTTTATTTTTAAAAAAAGAAATGAACTTTAATCAAGTTCGAAATGGGCCAAATCGAATGAAAACCACGCCTATCTCTGATTCGAAGTGACTTTATTTTAACCGAAAATGTTTTTAAAATTCACAAAAATCAAAGAAATGCCTTGAAATTTGGCACGAAAGCTTTGAACTCTAATATAAATAGTGGCTATAAAATTTGAAAAAATCGGATGAAAACCACGCCTACCTCCCATACAAAGTGTCTTTAATTTAAACGTAAAATCTCTTAAAAATCCACAAAAATTAGAGAAATGTCTTAAAATTTTACACATAAGCTAAACTTTGGTATTTAATATAAGCCATCTCTATGATATATGACAAAATCGGATGAAAACCACGCCTACCTCCCATACAAAGTGACTTTATTTTAACCGAAAAATCTTTTCAAAATCCACAAACACTAATGAAATGCCTTGAAATTTTGCATGTAAGGTTTGATCTTCAATATAAATCAGAGCAATAAAATTTGGAAAAATCGGAAGAAAAGCACGCCTACCCCCCATACAAAGTAGCTTTATATTAACCGTAAAATCCCTTAAAAATCTGCTCAAATTGCAGAAATGTCTTGGAATTTGGCACATAGGCTTTTATATATAATATAGACTATCACTATAATATTTGGCCAAATCGGATGAAAACCATGCCTACCTCCCATACAAAGTGGCTTTATTGAAAACGTTAAATCGCTTAAAAATCTGCAAAAATTACAGAAATGTCTTAAAATTTTGCATACAAACTTTGATATTTAACATAAGCCACTTTTTGATATTTGGCAAAATCGGATGAAAACCACGCCTACCTGCAATACAAAGTGAAGTCATCAAAATTGAAAAACTTTCCTAAATATATGTAACTGAATGGCACAGTGTCTGTATGTACCCAAGCTCCGCCCACGTCGTTTATCCAACCCATACATATATTGTTCGGTAAAATGTGGGGCCTTTATACTAGAAAAGTGGGTGCGGCATTTTACTTTGCTTACAAATTACTCTATGTGGCAGCTAAGGGTAAAATTAAATTAAACGTATGACACAAATATTTTTGCAGATTATACATTAAAATTTTACAGACGTCTAAAGACTTCGAATATACTTGTTTCGTAACCTCAAAAATAGCTAAAAACATGTTTTTCAGTAATTTAGGTTAGAATATATCGAAAACCTAGGACGACCCAATAATTCTGAGCTCGGATTCGTAATCAGCTCATCAAAATCTTTCGGTTACACTGCGTCTGTTTCTGAAAATTGTCGGCCGGTATTATTGTTATCATTAAGGTACATAATACAAAGTATTTGCAATACGAAAAGAAGCTTGGTAACTTAAGTAGTGAAGTATAACTAGAATTGTACTACTTTTGGCAACTCTGTGTGCGAGCTCAAATATTTTTGAGTTACTTTTTTTTTTTACAGAATCATAGGTAATGTTTAGAATTAGAAGAAAGAAAACATTAAGAATAAGGCGTATTTTTCCAAATTTCTTCCTATACCTTGTATTTACCATGGGAGCTGTCCAAGTCTTGTGTAAGCATTCCTTTCGTTCATTTTCGAAATTTTCGTTAACTTTGCCGAACTTTCACTCTCACAATCGATTCTATAGATTCTAAGCAGAATAGGGTTGCCAACTATGTTATAAGTAACGGTACTATTTATTTGGATTTATTTTATACCGTAAAAAAATGAATAATAAACTTTTGAGTATTCCTTAAATTGTACTTTCAACCAAACTTAGCAAAAGTTGGAAGTTTCTTGCAAATATAAATGTTAACCATTGAAAACTATCTTCAAACCAATCTTTTTTATTAAGACATACTTTCGTTAACTTTTCTTTGAAACTTAAACTTGCTTACGCATAACTTGATTCTGCCTTATGTCTTGACGTTACTTTGACAACAAGCTAAATATATAAATAGTTGTCTGTCCATTCTAAATAGTTTTGTATACATTTGCATGTATGTGCGTCAGATTTTCTAGCACCCCAACAGGCAATGAAGCTAGGTCTCTTCTAACGAAGGCCTGCATTTACTGCTACTTCAGGCGGTAAGACACATGACTTCCTCGCTGCTTCTGCGAACGCTTCTTTAAGGCCTATTTTTTCGTTACCCAAGGTAGTACAACAATTATATTTTTCCTACAAAAACTGGTTCTCATTATATTTCAGGGCTACTTTTTCGTTAAAAGTTAAAATATATATTCATTCAAAAATATTGAATAATAATCAACATCATTATTTAGAAATATTCTTATCTAACAAAATTATGTAAAATAAAATACATTTTTTTAATTTTTTTGGTTAACTCCATCTTTAAGCCATTCTTAAGGCGAGCTTATAGCAGGGCTCTTCAAAGCAGGCAGAGCCATGCATAATTTGTCTAATTCATATAAAAAAAGTATAACGGCTTGGCTACGAGTAGGGTAGGCTTCCGACATCCATTTCAAGGCCTGCTAGTAGTCCTTCGAATACCTGTCAATGCCTACTGGGACACAGCTATGTCTCATATGTGTGTTGCTTAGATTATTTCACATTTGGCGTCACATGCTTGTCACCAACAATGACGCCGCCACACACACTGTGGCGCCCCTTTTGCTTAGCCTTGTGTTAATAATTCAGTTTTGTTACGAAGTAATTGGTGCGAAAAATTATTATTAATACGAAGTTGTCGTTCCATACATGCATGCATAATATATACACACACCCATAAACTCAAAATTAGGAAATGTAGTAAGTAGGAAAAGCTGACAAAGGCAAGGTCTTAGGAAAAAGAAGCATACGCTTGGCAGCAATCCGCTGCATGCTGAGTTCAGTGATTTTACACAATTGATGGAAGGTCATAAATTATGTTGATTTAGTTTGACTCCCGAGTGTCAGTCATTTAGCAGTTACATAAGTTCTTCATGGGTGTGGTATGAGATTTTTAAAAATTAAATGAATTTTGTACTTTTTAAAGCGATTTTAAATGTACCAGCATGAAATGAAAATAAATTATAGGCTTTTGTTTTCAACAGAGTAACAATGGTGAATTTCGTTAGACCAGCACGTATGGGCTTGTTACATAATTTGCGCAAAAAGGGTATGTAAATTATTATGATATTAACCCTAGAGTACTAACCTACGTTAAATTTACTCTTTACTCACTCTTTACGAGTAACATTACGTACTAGTAATGCCGTCTGAGTACCAGTAATGCCGTTAAAACGCCAAAATAAAAAAATATTTGGTAAGGTAATTTTGTTTTATATTCAGGACTATTTTTACCTTTGAACCAAGGATTTCATAGAAACTTCCTATGTTTCTGTTGAATTGTTAAGTAGCCCAGTTATTACCCTGTAGGAAAATCAATTAATTTAAAAGTAGTTGATAAAGTAGTTTTTTGTCAACCACAACTAGTTGAAATTCTGACTTTTTTCCATAGAACGAACTAAAATATTTTGTATGGTGTTGTCCGCTAAATAAGTCAATTGACTTTCGTCTGCATATATTTTCAACTACTTGTTAAATTAGTTATATTTAAATTATTTTTTTAATTACTTTAAAATAACCAATTGAAAACTATTACTGATGGCCTAAAGTTAATAATATTTGCTGAAATGACATGGTTAAATATATATAAACTTGTAATCTAATAAAAATTTGCAATTAAAACATGTCAAAATCAGAGTAGTTGCCGCCTTAATATAATTCAAAGTAAATTATCAATCACTTGTTTTTAAGTAGTATTTCAATTACTAATATATAATGCAATAAAAACTATTTAGAATTGAAGTGGATGACGGCTTAATATAATTCAAAGTAGTTCAAATACTGATTTATTTTAAACTAGTTTTTTAATTAGTTGTTTTTAAAAACAAGTTAGTTTGTTCCTATAGGGTACTTATTACTTCTCATAGCATTACAATAAAAAACTATCACATACTTTTAGACATCACAAGGAAATTTGGATAGTTTCATAGATAATTGGACTAAAAAAACAGCGGAAAAGGTAAGAATTTTACTCTAAAACTCATAAATACAAAAAACATTTAGCATGTCCCACCAGTCACACGAAAACATACAAAAGTTGTATTTATAACCTCAAAACGCTTTGTACTAAAAGGGAAGTTTTTGGAAAGTAAGAATTGGCTAGTTGGAAAAATGTTTAGCATATTTTTCTATTGTAACGTATTAAAGTGTTGGTGGTTTTCATTTTTGTCCCACCAGCCACAGTGGCTGCTGGGGCATTTTTGTAAAACTTGTTATGGACTCTTTTAAGCATCCATATTTTTTCTGACAGAAGTGCGGCTCAATTTAAAAACAGATTTACACTTTCAACCCTTTGCTACTCTGAGGCAGATTGGGGCGTGGAAACAGAATGGAGTTTTTTTGCTTCGGGTCATTGAAAGGGAGCTGTAGATGGTGTCGGAGCGACCGCTAAAAAGACTTTATGGTCCGCCATTATGACCGGAAAATCTGTTCTGGATACAAGTTTCGACTGCTACAGATATTTGGCAGAAAACGCTTCGGGACTACAAGTACTCTTTGTTGCCGTCGGAGATATAGAACCTGTCCAACAAGGCCTAGATGAAAGATGGAAAAATATGAAACCAATACCTCTAATTCAGAGGCATTATCACTTCAAATCCCATGGTAACAAAACCATTCAATATGCTCTCACCGTAACATCTCAAGATGTAAAGAAGGTGTTATTGATCCAAGATGGGAAACTAAAATATTCTAATGTATACTCATCTGACAGTGAATGTGACTACAACATCCCAGCAGCTCCCGAAATAAATGAAACCCAAAATGTTGAAGCAATGTCTAGCCCCAACCCAGCAGTTCCCAAAATAAATGAAACCCCAGAAGTAAGTTTAAATGGCATAAAAAACGGAAAGTTCATTATTGTCAGATTGGAGGTAAAAGGAAAGAAAAATAAACAAAAATTGTATATAGCGGCCTGCCAAGCAATAGACACAGATGAACAAGCAATCTTAGTCACTTGATTGAAATCATCGACAGAGACGGCACCAAATTTGACATGGACGAATCGGACGAGCCGTACCGCATTTCTATTAATCAAGTGATGCATATATTTGAAAAACCATCAATAAAAATGTGTGATAATCGAATTTATTACCAGTTTCCACAGGCCATTGATTTCCATTCATGTGAAAACAATGATTAAACTTTAAATTTAAGAAAACTACTGAAAACTATTGCGTTGATTTAGTATAAGAAAGTACTATTTATTTATTTATTTATTTATTTATTTTTTTATTTATTTATTTTTTTTTATTTATTTATTTATTTATTTATTTATTTATGTATTTATTTATTTATTTATTTATTTATAAATTTATTTATTTATTTATTTATTTATTTATTTATTTATTTATTTATTTATTTTTTTATTTATTTATTTTTTTTTATTTATTTATATATTTATTTATTTATGTATTTATTTATTTATTTATTTATTTATTTATTTATTTATTTATTTATTTATTTATTTATTTTATTTATTTATTTTATTATGTTGATTTTCTATGTTGATTATTTTTAGTATGTTGATTTTCTCTGAAAACTGAAAACTATTGCGTTGATTTAGTATATAAAAGAACTATTTATTTATTTATTTATTTATTTATTTTATTATGTTGATTTTCTTTACTATGTTGATTTTCTCAAAGATTTTAATAATAATTGTTAATTTGTTATAATTTTGGCTTAGTAATTAATAAACCATTCTAAAAAAAAAAAAAAAAAAAAAAAAAAAAAACGAAATGGCCATTTCACCCCTTGAAAGGACTTTGACCGAGCTTCTTATAATCAATTGTGTTGTGTGTGATGTGAAATGTTTGCACACAAATGATCGAGAACTGGACCTACATGTTTTACGCCGACTCCGAACGGCTTATGTTCTCAAGAAGCTTTTCATGGCAGTTTTTACTCTATGGGGCTTGCCATTGTCTTCAGAGAGGTGACGGCCGAACAGAAAAATTAATTCAAGTGAAAAAACTTTCTGTGTCGGATGGAGGATTCGAACCTGGGTTCTCTGGCGGCACACACTCTACCCACTACGCCACGGCCGCCACCAAACCATTCTAAATATAACATAAAAACGAGTACATTTTTTGGCCAATTTCGTTCCTGTCCCACCAGTCACAACACGATGTCCCACCAGTCACAATTTCTACATTCAATATTTTCTGGCAGTAACTAAACTAGGTGCTAGTTTTTTTAGTTTCTGTTTAAGTCTATTTAATCATTTCATAGTATACCAACAGACATCTGGCTATGTATAGTATTTGGGCTAAAATCTGGATTGACAGTGCACAAGGCGGATGTGAGGTATTTTTAACTGTCCCACCCGTCACACTCCCTTAACCAATGAAATATCACCAACATATTTATACGAGTTATTTTTTTTTTGTAAAAGTTTTATAAGTCGGTTCATAATCTATTGTAAAATATCTATTCGATCATTATATTTGATCAAAATAATAAATTACAGGTCTAAACATAAACGATTCTGGAGTAAACTGTCCCACCAGTCACTATGGAATGGCCCATATGTACTTCATGCATATCCAAAAGGTTACAACGCTGACCTTTTATTTTATGATGTCAATGATGTTTATACAAAAATAAATTATATAAATTACTTTTTTTTTATTAAATTAACATTGTTGTAACACTATGTTTGAGCCTCTTCCACTGCTTTGGCTAGCAGGCTTTCAAAAGTATCTGCTGCAGTTACTGCCCATACAAATTTTTAAAATCCCTAAAAATGATTTAATAAATGCTTTAATATATTAGAATCTATAAAATGGACTCCAAAAAATTACCTAAAACTATGAAAAATTACCCTAAAAACAGAAATGGCTTAAAATGGCGAAAAATGCCATACACATTTTAGGGTGCGGTATATGGAGATAATGAACGGTATTTTTCAGTCATCAGAAAATAAGTCTATGTTTTAGCAGAGAAAAGTGACGAATATCTTTTTAATAGTATCTTTTTTAATAATAATAAAAAAAAAAAAAAAAAAAATAGCAGCAAGTGTATTGATTAAGTTAAAATGTTTGATGAAATACCTAAAAGTGTCAAGAAATTTATAGTTAAAGCTTTGATATGAACAAAACAGACAGACGGAATGTCATATAGTGTGTAAGTCTCTAAGATTTTACAGAAAGGATATATCGGGGGAATTCTGGCCCATAATAACACTCGAAGCTGAGTTTTACAAACTCACTCAATTTTTGGTTTCCATTCTCTGATGCAAAACTATGGCAAAACAAAAGCTTTACAGAGTTTTTTGCGTCAAAACTCTTATTAATGCACAAACGCATTCAAAATCAAGAATAATCCAGAGAAAAATCAAGGGGCAGAATTGCACGATGAGAAAGAACAACAGCGCACAGCGTGCCCACGTAAACAAAAACACATAAAAGCATCTAAAATGATGAAAATTCAAAATCAAGAATTTTCAAAAGAGACAATGAAGAGATTTATTTTTGGAGGTTTTGTTGTTGTTCGACTAGCATTCTGTTGGTTTTGTGCAAAGTCTGTACCGAGCCTTGCGCTGAGCTGTCAACGGCACACAGACGGATACGCCTAGCAACAGCTTTTTAAGCAACGTTACGCTTATATAAGCCGCTGTATATTGTAATAATAAGGACAATTATGACAGTGATTATTATGTTGATGATGATGATGAGGTTTCAATTGTTGTAAACGTCAAAATAATTACAACATGTGGCACTCTTTTTCGGAAAATATACAAAAGCAGAATAAAATCCACCAGTAAACAAGGCCAAAAATAAAGCATATAAAAACAAAAGACTCATGTCTAAAAAATGAAATTATTTTTTTTTTACAATTTGACTGTCTTCCTTTGCCAGCCACAGTGCCAAATAAGAAACGTAAAAAATCATGTTGATTGTTAAGCAAAGATTTTCAATGATTATTACAGGCACGCGTTCATAATTTACATTGCATACATGCAGGCGCATTTATTAACAATGCCATATAAAAAACTAAAAATATATAGCAATGGCAATCCTCTTACACAGCTTTGCATTGTTTTGCGGTAATACTTGGATTCTCTGCAACCAAGCATGAAATTAGGGTGATTTTTCTTCTGCTTAATTTTTTTTTTTTTTTGTTTTATGTTTTTGTAGCTATTGTTTTCAATGCAATGAAAGGGGCACTGAATTGCAAACAATGGAAAAATTTGTTGACAGAAGTTAAACGTCCTGTTGTTATACCTTGCCACTCCCACTAATTGTTGTATTTTAGTGCTTTTTTTTTCATTTTGATTTCATTTTATTGTCTGGAAACGTATGCTTGAATTTTGCACTTTTTTTTTATTTCAAGTCATAAAAAGCATTTCTCACACTTTTGTGCATATTCTTAATTATGTCACGTGCTAACGTGTGGCGCACAAAAGAACATGGAACAGCATCTACCACCACCTACTGGCTGCCTCAGTCTGTGCACACATGTTCGCTTAAATCGAGTGCGAACGTTAAGTTTATGAGTTTTATGTCGGCTTCAGCAAGTATTGCTAAATTGGTTGTAAACTTTTTGGCAGTTTGGAAAAAATTTATTAATGCATAACAAGCTCCAATGCAGATTCCACGATTTTGACATTGCTAATGAAAAAAAGCACAGCAAACGGTTGCTGCAGTAATAAAATAAAAGTCGGCTTTAAATTTTTATGCACTGCAAACTTGCTGTTTATAGACTCTGTGAAAATGACGCCATTATGAGAGACATATCGTTGAAAATTTAACGCCCAATGAAGAACAGTGACGACATTGGAACTCTTCAATAATTTGCATGTTATTTAAATTCACCCACCTACCAAAAACTAATACAGAAAAAAAAACATGAAAAAACTATTTATTACTTTTTTTTGCATAACAATTATTTTTTATTTATATATTAAATTAATATTTTCTTATATTTCAATACGCATGAAAAATTTCGATAGATACAAAATTATTAATAAAATAAGATGTTTAACAATAAAATCGATTTTTTCAAAAGAAAGGATGTTTAGAAGAAATTATGTCTTAATAGCAAACATTTTAACAAAATGATAACCAGTTTAAAAATATTTGAAATTTTCTTCAATAATTTGAAATTTTGAAGTCCATTTGTACACAAAGTGTACATTCCCATTCCCATTTATATTCCAAAAATCATAAAAAGTGTGGGCCAATACAAGTTTTTTTCTTTAAAATGCAATAAAAAGAACAATATTAAATTTTTTCCATGTATTATGGCTTTATTCGTAAAAGCAAATATTTCCATTAATTTATGGAGCATAACGACATTCAAGTGGCTGCCTCGGCTGGCTTTGCAGTAGCGCATTCTATCACTGCAATTTTCCACGGTATGTTTGGATGATATTGGCCTTAAGTGCTTGAATCGTTTCCGTATTGTTGGCATAACATCGGCCCTTCATGGTTCCCCACAAAAAAAGTCCAAAGGAGTCAAATTGCAGCTCCAAGGCGGTCAATTGGCATCGCCAAGACGGAGTGCAAAAGATCGATTTTGGCATGGGCTGTGTGGCATGTTGCGCCACCTTGCATGAATCAGAGGTCGTCCAAAGTCATGTCTCCAATTTCAGTAAAAAAAAGTCGGTTAATATGGCTCTGTAACGACCACCGTTGACCGAAACGTTCTTCCCAGCCTCATTTTCCACTCCACAGTCAGCACCAAACTGTCACTTTGTGGATGCATCGGCTTCTTGACATTAACGTGCGGGTTTCCTCGTCAGAAAAGATGATTTTTCACCCAAAATCGTTATTTAATTTATCTAATTTAACTGCGAAACGATAACGAAGCGGATGGTGGTGCGGCTTTAATTGCTGAGTCAATTGGACCTTGTAATCGAATAATCAGAAATCTTTGTGCGAATTCTAATCAGGCTAGGCGTGAAATGTTGAGCTGTTGAGATTGATGGCGAGTTGATGTTCTTGAATTGAAACTCACACTCTCGGCTACAGCAGCCACTTTCTCGTCTGTGCGCACCGTACGACGACGGGGATCATGAGTGTTGTCTACTAGTCTGCCAGTCTCACGAACTTTTTGCCCAAACTTGTGTAGCGCAGGCGAGGTGGGTGCTTCATTTCGGCCAAAACTTCTTTTCAAATAACGCACTATTTGGGGTATACAGCACTCACTTTGGAAATAAGTTTTCAATATTTCCCAACGTTGTTGTATATAGGGAAGAGGCTTGTAGGTTGCCACTGTTTACAGGTGGCCACCATTGCTGTATTTTGTCATTGTAGCAATGTCGAAATCTAAGCTCCGGCTGACATCGACATCAAAAGAGCAGTTGTCACTTTTAATATATTTTGGAGCACAGTGTTTGCTTTACCCTGCTGTTAGGTGGGGACTATTTGGTCCAATTTTAACTTCAAATTCAAATTTGAAAAGTTGGAAGTTGTTCATCAATGGTCATATTTCCGTTGCATTTTTTTTAACAGTTTTTGTGTTTAAATATCCTTTAATCAAAATAGCTGCAAGAAGTGGAACCGTAATATGACCATTGATGAACAACTTGTTACTTTTGAAATTGAAATGAAATTTTAACCAAATGGTCCCAACCTAACAACAGGGTTGAAAAACATTTTTATCGACAATTCAAGGTAACTTTTTGTGAAGTTTTGCTTTTTCATAAAATTTTCATAATACAAACAGAATTCTAAAGATATCATGAATAGGTAATTTTTTATTGTGGAAAGCGGCAGATCGGTTGCGGCGGGAGTTGATCCGATCCGCACTCCCCTCATTTTTCAAAAAAATCATATTGTTGAAACCGCAAAACTCACTCCGAAAAACAGCTGCCAAAGTAAAATAAACAACGAAGAAAATTTCAAAACAGTTTAAGCTAAAGCAAAAGCAATACTTAACTGGAAAATAAAGAAAAAGAACGTTTCAATGTAAGTATTTAATGAATACATTAAATAAACATGTTTAAAATATTTTCCAAACAATGCAAACGGACTCTATTGCGTTATTTTTTAGACGATGATAAAAACTGCTTTTAACACCTACATTTGCCGAGTGTGCATATTTTCAAAACTCCATCTAGATGTGAAATTGATTTTTTCGTTAAAAATTTTAATTCAAATTCGATTTGGATATTGAAAAAAACGCAGATAAAAGTAAAATTTTATTTTTTGTTAAAACGTGCAAAAATTCCGTCAATTGGCAATTCCGAGAAGGCTGGTCTACACATCAACATCATTAAGACAAAAGCGATGTGCGTCAACCCCACAAACATTAACTCAGACCTTAACATCGGCACGGAAGCAATTGAGAAGACTTCCAATATCTCGGCAGCATCCTATCCCCTAACAACAGCGTGCTAAAAGACATACAAGCGAAGATAGGAAAAGCTAAAGGTGCTTTCGCCCAACTGGGAAGTAATTGGAACCCGTCTCTTCTCTCTATCCAGACCAAGCTCCGTATTTTTAAGTACAACGTGCTGTCAGTTCTTTTATATGGTTGCGAGACTTGGCTCACGACCGAGGCGCTAAACAGCAAAATACAGAGCTTTGTCAACCGTTGTCCTTGCCGCATTTTAAAAATTTGGTGGCCCAAGACTATAAGCAATGACAGCTTGCTTAGAAAATGTGACATGCTTCCGATAAGGCAAACGATCAAAATGAGGAAATGGAGCTGGATAGGCCACACTTTGCGTAAACCACCCATCGAAGTATGCCGCCAAGCTCTCGTCTGGAACCCGCAAGGAAACCGAAGAAGGGGACGCCCTAAACTGACATGGAGGCGATGCCTGGAAAAAGAGGTTACCGAGTCGGGATATTCCTGGGGCCAACTCAAACAGCTGGCTCAAAACAGAACGAGATGGAAAGGGGTTGTTGAGGCCCTATGCTCCGCCTAGGAGCTCGAGGAAACGATGATGATGATGATGTTTATTTATAATTTAAAAAAAAAAATTGTGACTATAGAGTGCGGATCTACTGCGTTTTCAACAAAAGCTTTTTTTTTTCTCCAAATCCGCGAACTTTGTTATCGATCCGCACCGAACTTACTCGCCGGTTTCTGCAATCGATAATCCAACGAGTTCGAAAAACTTTCGCGCCGCAACTCAACCGCCGGATTCTAACAATAACCGCCTTTTTATAACTGTGCCTAAAATTTGAAATCTATCATTTTTAATATTGAATTTATATGGACACGGCACTTGATTTGGCAATCCTATAAAAATCTACTTGTATAAAGCTTTAATTTTCAAAACTAATGGGTCTTACTTAATAAATCAATATTGCGAGTTATTGGAGTTATTAAAAGAATCATTTACTAATACAAAACAATCTTTCATGGTACATTCAAATGAAAGTATTCGATTGAGTTGATCATAGGGTTAGTTAGTGACTATTTATGCAAAGTTTGTATGCTTTTTTGTACAAACTAAGTTTTTAATGCATAATTCACACTCGTTCATTGATTCTCAAATCCTCAAACAAGTACTTGAAGGCTTTCTTTACTAATAAATCTTTGGGCTAATAAATTTGTCAAATTATCAAACCGAACCGAATCATATTTTTATAGCTTAATTTTTAACCCATTCTCGAATTTGTTTGTGTGTTTATTGGTTTATTGAATGTTTTACTATTAAAATTTAGCTGGCCTAAGTCAAAAAATCTTTATTAAAATATTAAAAATTCATGTTATTTCTTATATATAAAAATTAATTTTTGCATACAGTAGGCATTACATCAAAAACGAAATTGATTAATGTATCAGGCACACTTAAGCGACAAGTTAACACGTATATTTCAGAAACTTTAAATAACACATAATACATAGCAATAAATAAAAATATATTTTTCCAATGAATGTTTTACATATTGTCCGATAAGAATGTTATATTGCGTATAAATATGTGGCAATAATAAGCCGAAAATATAGGCACTCAGTTTCTGCAGTACTTTTTTCTTTTAATATTTGTTTTAACTCCTTAACTTCTTTCTTATTTTATTATAGCCAATACAAGATTTATAGCCAACAGGACAAGCAAACAGTCAACATGCAGGATGCCAGCAATAATGTAATTTTTGGCCTTATGTCACCGACGATGTGGCACATATTTGAACATCAAATATATTCGGAAGAGCAACAACAACAACTTAGAGAAATGGCATTTAACTATCTCGAACGGCAAACGGTTTCTGGAGATTTATGTGCAATATGAACACCATGTTGAGAATACATTCAAACACGTACATCTGAACCTTACAGACAGACTAAGTCTATATCTAAAAGTAGCAGGCCACTATTAAAAAAAATTATTGGCTATTGGGAGGCAGTTTGTTGACCACCCTAAAGGTCAAAGCAATGACCTACATTGTTAGTTTGCCGAGCTAAACTAGACTATTTTGTTGCTCGCTTGGGTTGAATTTACGGTCGAACAGGAAATATTATGTTCACGGACAGCAGGTTATGTTGGCAGTCCAAGCAGTGTTGTAAATAAGCAGCAGTTCAATAAAATCATTTGAAAAAGTTTTTTCTAGAAGAAGGAATAGGAGGAGAAGGAAGTAGAAAGGTAGTTAAGGTAAGCCAAATAAAATTTATGATCTGCGCGGAGCGTCAACAACGGTTGGAGTGGGCGCATCATTCATAGCAAAAGTTTGAAAGTTTCAAAGCACAAGCCACACCCTAGCAAATAGTGGCTTACGTTGTAAGAATTGCGTAATAACGTAGGTTTTTTTTTTTTTTTGCTAATACAGAAGTAATCCATGGCGAACAACAGCCAGACGTGGTTGCTATATTGGCAGGAGTAAAGTGAATAAATTGGGGGAACTTTCAGACAAGCAGGGAATTGTCTGAAAGGTCTCCAGGTGCGTAAGGCGATAAGAAGTTTCGACATTTACGTATATCCAGGTTGATTTTAAGTTAGTTTTTCCAATTGTTTTTTTTTCAAGAGCACCATAGCTATGAATGACAGCATTGATCAATAAATATTATATTCTTTTAATATATATCTAAATATTGCAAAACTAATGTTAATAAACTTTTTACTTAACCAATGCTCTGTAGAAGCTTCTTGATATGGAGTGCAGTTTGTAAAAACCCAGCAATTATTTTGGAGTTTTAAGTGCAATTAGAGTTAGTTTTGAAGTAGTACAAGAAATGTTCAGTTTTTTTTCTGCACTCGAACATGTTAGTCGTAAAAAAGTAAGTTCTTGAATTGTAGTTAAAAAAAAAAACTGATTTTTAAATCTAATTTTGATTTGGAACAAACAAAGCATAAGCTTAAAGTTGTAAAGTTGCTCAAAATTAACCACTTTTGGGCTGTACCAATAGTTTGGAACTATTCATTATAGAATTAGTTCAAGTAAGGCGAAAAGGGAATGCATTTGCGGACGATTATCTTTTCCTTTAAAAAGCCTCTAAGATACTTCATTAAATTGCTCATTTTTTTGTCATTAAAAATGAAAATTAAGCCAATTAAATTAAATAGTGCACGAATGCATACACGCAGAGAAAAAAAACGTTTATCTCGATTTACGTTTATGTTTCGAAACGGAAAAAGTTGCGAAAAAAGGGGTTATTTAGTTGCAGGAAAAGAATTTCGTTTCTATTTTAATTCAATTCAACCTAATTTCTAATAAAACCAAACAAAAAAACGAAAAACAAATTTGTGTCAGCTGGGGACTCGAGCCTAGGCTGTTTCGCATACAAATCAAGCACCTTAACCACTATGCCACCACAAAAATCTGTTGGAAACTTTTCGTTTTTGTCGGGTTTTGTCGGGCTTCTGTCGAGCCCATGACAAATGTTTAACTTTTACCATAAACGAAAAAATCAATTGACGGTGGTGCAACACGTTAAGCGGAGCGCGCAGTAAATCAGACATCGACGAGTCCAGGTTCGAATTCCAATGATTGAAGTAGGATAAATATCAATTATTTCAAATCATATTAAATTTATATTTTAGAAGAAATGTTTATAATAAAATTAAAATTTGAATATTAAAATTCAATAAAAATGCTATTTTTAGTAAAGCGAATTGCGTTGCTAATTTTTTTTTTATTTTTTCGATATTTTTCGCTATTTTTTCGTTAGTTACAACTGAATATTCGTTTGTCGCTACTACAGCTCGCAAACGAAGTATAATTGGCTAATTTTTCAGTTGCTCTAAGCGAAAAATTTCTCTGCGTGTATATTCAATTGGTGTGAGTGAGTACGCATATAGTACGAGTTAAAAAAAATATATGGGACGGATTAAATTTTAATGCATTTTTTTTTTAAATTTCTCTCTCAATTCGTTCGTCGTTAAGTTTCGATCAAAAATTAACTGTGAAATATTTTGCTGTTTATAATTACTTTAACATTTTCAGAGCAAATAAGACTATTTGAGAAAAAGGGATGCTGAATGAAAAAAGATAGCAGTGATGTGTGTAGCTAACATTAAGTTATTAAATGGAGCTGCTCTTAAGAATACCAGAATTGTCTGTTCTGCCCACTTGCTTTCAGATTTTAAAATTGGACAAAAAAATTAAGTATCATACGGGCTGAAAAAAGTCAGTTCGATCAATATAAAAGGGTATTGTTGTAGTATTAGTACTGGTCCATTTTTTGGACTAGTTAACCCATAAGTGCCTGATTTTTTTTTGTATGGGCAGGAAAAAAAATATATGCTATGCAACTTTGAATTCTGAAAAACTTATGTTCTACGACTTTTTATACAGGTGCGTTTTACTCCCTGTATATACAAATTACCTGGTCGGACCATTTTTTAACCGACTTCAAAAAGGAGGAGGTTCTCAAGTTCATCGGTTTCTGTTTTTTTTTTTAAATGTATGTACATCGATAACTCCTACACCAAATGCCTAATTGCCGTAATTTTTGGTGAACAGATAGATATCATAAACACGGAGGTGCCCGTAAAAAAGTGGGCGGTATTCGAGAACTGGGCATGGCAATACTAGATCTCGCAGTAATAGATACTACTCTATCTCGAATAATATTGACACTAGGATACTGCAATTTAGTGTAGGGGTAGGCACAAGTATTACAAATTACCGTCAAGAAAATGGGTGTTATTCGACAAATGGGCGTGGCACTATTAGAAAAACAGTGTATCTTGAATAATTTTGAGACTAGAGTAATGCAATTTAGTATAGGCGTAGGCATTATTATTACAAATTATGGTCAAGAAAGTGGGCGTTATTCGACAAATAGGCGTGGCAATATTAGAAAAACACTGTATTTCGAATAAAATTGACACTAGTGTCCTGCAATTTAGTGTAGGAGTAGACACAGTTAATACAAATTACGGTCAAGAAAATGGGCGTTATTTGACAAATGGGAGTGGCAATATTAGAAAAAGAGTATATTTCGAATAATATTGATACTATGGTACTGGAATTTGATATAGGGGTAGGCATTATTATTACAAATTACTTTCAATAAAGTTGGCGGTATTCAACTACTGGGCATGGCGATATTAGAAAAAGAGTGTTTCTCGGATAATATTGACACTAGGGCACTGAAAGTTATTGTAGTACAGTGCTAGAAAGAATTATTAAAAATAACGCTCAATAAAGTAGGCGTTATGCGACAAATGGGCGTGGCAATATTAGACAAACTCTATATCTCGAATAATATTGACACTAGGGTAATAAAACTCCTTACAAGAATGGGTATAATTACTTCAAACAACGTGACATCTAATTTAAATTTAACAGACAAATATTTGAAATAACCAACAAACTTTCAGAATTTAATAGAACAAAATTTTTAAGAACAATTGTGTTTATGTAGTTTTTTCGAAAATTTATCATATTCTCTTAAAAGAAAGAAATAAAAACTTTTTTAAAAAAAACCGACTACAAAATCACTACAAAGTAAAAAATATTATTAATTTATTAAATATTATAAATTATTAAATAACTTTTCCTTTTAATTTCTTGGTCATATTTGATAATTTATTTAAACATATTATTACATTGAAAATCTCATTTTTTTAATTTTTTTCTAATTTGTTTTATTATCATAAAAATATTAATTTCTTTATGAATACAAAAGCTTTGAAGTTGGCGTTTCTGATTAAAAGCCTCCCATATAGAGCTAGTGTTTTAGTACAATTTAAAGTGAAGATTAGATAACTAGCCGTGTGGCGTTAAAACGCCAAAATAAAAAATATCTAGTGACCTTATGCTCATCTACGGAGCAGGACTTTTTAATTTCTACCCTATTTATGAAAATCGCGTCTACAGTAAAGATTTGATAGTCATCACATAAAATGTGATTGCGTAATAATAATATAGATAGATAGATAGATATATAGATGTCAATTTAAGTTGTACGTGTACAATTTTCATTTGAGTAAAAAAGTTTTCGGCTAACTTCTGCTTCAGTAGATCTATCGATGGTACGAATTTATTTTTAAACAAAACACTTTTAGATTTCGAGATTTCCCCGAATAGAATGTTTCACCTGGAAATCTTAAAATCTTAAGCTGGTTTTACTCAAAATTTTGACTTGCTATTTTTGTAAGATCGACTAACAAATATCTTGCGTATTTCTGCTGTTGTACTGTGCAATCAAATTTCGATCAATTTTGGATCACATATTATGTGTGTAAGATATAAATGTAAAATTTTGATTTAATGTTTTTCCGAATTCAATGTACTCGGCGACACAACGACGAAAATACAAAGGTTATAATTTCAAAACTTTCATCAAGGCAACATTGCTTGCCTTAATGAATTCTAAAAGATTAGATACTTTAGTATGACAAATAGCTCGAAAAAAGTTACCTCCTTTTCGAAACGACGCTACCTAGTAACAGTAGCTTAACGCGTTAGAGGGTGTAGACCCTACAATGCCTACGAACCGGAAAATATAAATATTATTTACTCTGCGGTCGTGTTACTTAATCGCAGTATTTGCTTTAATATATTGATAACATACAGTGCGCCAAACCAGAAAGGTCACTCAATTACATTTTTGTTTGCACAAAATTGTTAAGAATGAAACTTACGAAATTTATTTTTAATTACAATGTAAAATAAGTGCAGCAGTGCAATATTAAAAATGCCGTCAAGACGAAGTTTAAAGCATTAAATTGTAGAAAATAGTTAATTGTGGGCTTGCATGTTGCTTTGGCCAGCTAGCCAAACGAACCATCAACCACCCACTGAAGGCCACTCCCACCGAAAAATTATCCTAGCAAAGCTGTAACTCAATCAACTTAATTCTCAACACTAACGCCTCGCTAAATATGAGTGTTTGTTTGTATGTGTGTATGGATATAAGTTGCAGAAGCGCCTACGTAACTTTTGACTTTAAGCCAAGGTTATACACAACAGTAATATTGTTGTTGTGGTTTCACTTACTTGCATGCATATAAATTTTATGTTAGCGGTGCGGCTTAAAAAATGAAAAATGAATTAATTAGTACATTTTGAGTAAAGGCAAGGATAAATAGAAGAAGAAGCAGAAGAAAAAGAAAGCAACAACTTAGTTCATGCCGCGTGGCTAACCACCTTTAAAGATATTTTATGGCCTTAACGTTTGTTTGACGTTTATGCCTTGTTAGCATAAAATTGCATGCTGACATGCATGCGCCGCTGCTACTAAGACAGGACCTCATCAGGTCTATGCACATTTTCCTTGCATTAGCTAGTAGCTTGTTAGCAATTAGCAGTTAGTTTTGGTTTGTGTGTGCTTATTTCTTCCACTGTAATTTGCCATCATTTGAGTTGGAAGGATTTTGCAAAAATATGTGCTCAGCCAATTTAAATAGTGTTGATTTTTTCGTTTTGTTATTGTTTTTTTGTTGTTGTTGTTGTCGTTGACCACCATATGTTGTTTTTATAGCCTTCCTAACAATTAAGCGTGTGGCAAAAATTTTTGCAAAATAACAATTTTCTTGTCCTGGCTTTGGAGTTTGGAGCTGTGCCAATTTGGATATTCGTTGCAAGCTTAGATTTTCACGCTGTATATTTGCTGCAAAAACAAAAGTAGTCGTTACATAAGCACTCAATTAGTGGTGGCTAAAACCATGTTACAAAGTTTGTTTACTCGAGAAAATTTTGTGTGCAAGTGTTAGGGCACCAGAAGCTTAGACGAAGTTCTAACGTAAGTTTGCTGTTAAAGGTTGCTTTTTGAAATAATACAAAAGATACTTCGTAGGGACATAAATGCTGCAAAACACATTTTATGCTATAAAATTAAATATAATCAAGGTTTTTGAAATAAATTTGTTTACATATTTATTGAAATATATTGTATATAAAAAGGAAAAGCACGTCTTAGGTCGGACTGGCCAATCATCAATAGCCGCTCACACCTCGTTCATTGGAAAATTGGCCACAGCAAGAATCAAAGCCTACGAATCATAGAGAATCAATGTTGGGGTATCTTATGTGGGAAGCCATATTCTCTAAAACTGTCCACAATTTGTAATCCAGCGGGTTTAAATCTGGACTGCCAGAGGTTAATTCTTCTGAGGAAATTAATGCTGTCAAATTGCTTAAGACCTAACTTTGGATCGTTTTAGCTTCATGGGAGTCCTGCAGAGTCCTGCTGGAAAGCCTACGACTGGTTTTGGAACAGGAAATGGTTTAGTGGCTTTACAACAGCTTCCAACATCGTTCCACACTTTGGCCGATGTTTTGACCCCTTGTACGCAGAAATGCAAGTCAGTGACCCCCAACGTAAGAAACACTCACCAAAGCAAAAGTGAGGCGTTCTTAGGTGACCGTGCATACATCCTATTATTTTGTTTGTTACATTTTTTCTGCACGTAAAAAATGTTTCCATCTGTAAACAAGAGTTTTCAATGCAAGTTATCAGCGTGCCTCACCAAAAGACGTTTACATTTTTCCATCTTATTTTCTTTCAAAGATGCAGTCAGCAAATGTCCGCAACGGCGCACAGTGATGCGAAAGGGCATGCTAGACGGAAAAAAACTCGAAATCGTATTTTTACTATTCGAGCATGTAGAACTGTCAGAAAATATCCAATGGACTCAGGAGTTATTTTTTATTTGCCTCCGTGTTCTACATAAACTAAGAAAATTCTTGAAACTTGTCCCAAAAAGTGATGTTTCTTGAAATTTGTGCTTACGAATTTTCTTGTAATCCTCGTTTTTTTTTTTGTTTTCTTATTATTTTCTGATATCCAAAATAGTTTTAAATCAGCACTTTTCACGGCTAAGATATGTTCTCTTGAAATAAAATAAATTCAATACCAAATTTTTTATTACGTTGGTGCTATAAAATGGAACTTATGGATGAACAGTGACTCTCAAAATTTTTGTAAAATAACTTTTATAAAATAACTTTTTAGCTTTTTAGCAATTGAGAGCAAGATGTAAATAAAATTTCTCAGAGAGCCTTTAAATAAAAAATTTGTTTTTTGTTGCAAAGTATAAATCAAATATATCGGTTTTAGAAAGGTTTTTGTTGTTGCACATGATACAAAAATAACTAATTTTTACTTCATAAGCTAGTATTGTTGCTTGAACAATTTAGTGACATCGCCTCTACAGAGCACGCGTGTTCATTTAATAGAATATTTTTTTTTGTCTTTACAGTTTTTAATACGATTTGAAAGTCATTTAAGGTAATTTCTTAACTCTGTAATTTCTTCTGCTTAGATAATGTGCTAAAACAATAAACCTATGGATGCAGCTCTCATTAAAAAATTTGAAGAGTATATAAAACATGGTGACGATAAGTCAAATTTCGCTTTGTGCCATAACCAAAATTCGTAAAACTTTGGAAAATTTACCAACCTAAAACAAATCGAGGCAAAAAAAACTCCTTTCCGAAACCCTTTAACAGAAGATTGTAAGAGATCAACGCGTACAGAAATTTGAAAATGCAGTTGAAATTAAACGTTTCTTAAACGACCATGAAAATGTAAAGGTTTCAGTTGAAACAATTCGAAGGACTCTTCAAGGTGCAGGGTTAAAAGGTCGCGTAAAAATTAAAAAACCACTGCTCACTACAAGGCACCAGAACCTCAGGCTAAATTTTGCAAAAAAAATATGCAAATTGGACAACCGAGGATTGGTCGAGAGTAATCTGGTCAGATGAGTCCAAAACTAATCGTTTGGGCTCTGAGGGTAGGGAATGGGTGTGGAAAACGAAGGGTGAAAAGATACAGCCTCATCATGTTAAGCCAACATTAAAGTTCGGTGGCGGCTCAATCATGATTTGGGGTTGCATGATGGCAAGTGGTGTCTGAAAGGTTTCCAGAATATTGGGTAAAATTACTTCATCGTCTTATATTGAAATTTTGAATAGTCAGTTCATGACTTCCATGGAAATGTTTGATTATGAAGCTTCGGATATTGTCTTGCATCAAGACAATGATCCGAAGCATACTGCGAAGATAACTCAAAAGTGGTTTCTAGACAACCAAATTGATGTACTCTCCCGGCCACCCCAATCTACGGATCTCAATCCAATCGAGCACCTGTGGGGGATTTTAAAAAGATCAGTGGCTGGCGAAGTTGGAAATGTTGACGAGTTGAGGCTAAAAGTTAAAAATGCATGGGATAATATAACACCCGAAACATGCAGAGCTCCCGTTGACAGTCCGCCCAGGCGTATTCAGGCTGTTATTGATTCCAAAGGTGTTATTGATTCCAAACCAGTCTGCATGCTAGTTGATAACTGAGCAGAACTAGTTCATGTTTGTGTTTTAACATGGCGATGTCATAGGAAATATCAGTTGACCTATTCTGAACAGTCGAAAATTAGTTTACAACTAGTCTGTTATAGTTAGTTAAATTCTAGTTTGTTGTGATAAATCATATGTAGCCGAATTTAAACTAGTTTATAGTTTAACCTTTTTTGACTGGTTGATAAACAGATGATATATTTGAATTAGTTCACAAGAAGACATATAAAATTAATATTTCAAAACTAGTTCAACTAGTTTCAACTTTTGTATGATTGGCAGCGTTTTTTAACATCATTTGAAGAAAAATGTTCACTATCTTAAAAGCTTTTTTGCTTTTACAAGTTGAGAAAGTGGTTAGTTTTAATAATATTTAAACTAGTTGCGCTTGGTTAGTTTTGCAACCGGTTTATTGTGACTTGCTTGCCTTAAATTGGAACAATATATGAACTAATTTGTTTTAAACTAGTATAAAAACTACTCATGATTTAGTGCTAATTACTCTTATACTGCAGGGTTATTAGAAGAAAACTTAAGCTTATATTACATAATTTTGAATAGGAAAAATCAATTATAATGGCAAAAAAATAAGAATTACTAAAACTAGAATGCTTCTACCCTTGTTTTGATTTCATTTCTGTAAGTTCGAAAAGCGTGAACAAAAACAATTCTGTAATACATTTTGAAAAATAAAAAAAAAACGGCCATCTTATATGTTCGCCAAAGTTTTTTTATTTAATAAGTATTTTATAAGTGCCTGAGTGCGAAAACTTAGTTTTGGCTTTATTTTTAAATCTATATGATGGCCCTAAATATGTCTGTACATATCAGGCTCTGAACGTTTTGAATGAACTATATTAAATTTTAAGTCGATGAGACTGTATGCGGGGTTTTCAGTTTTGTTATACAATAGATTACTCAATATTTTTACACTGAAAAATACAAATTCAATATTTAAATAATAGAAAAGAAAAATATATATATATTTTTCAAGGAAACATACGTGACATTTGTAACAAAATTTTTAGTCAAATATGGGTGGAATAAATTTGACTGTTATTAATAAGCCGGAACAAGGGATTTGAATTTGGGTTTTTTTTTTCAATAACTTAATGAAAAGTTGCATCTAGCACTTAACTCAAATGTTCATTCTGACACCCTGTACTGCAATTACTATTCCTGAATAGTTTTAATGAAGCAACACTAAATGCAACTCTGGATGAACCCTCATAGAACCCTCTATTTCCCACGCCGCGAAATGTTTTAAAATTTAAATGTTTTGTTTGATTTTTTTTTTTAGATGATTTTTTTTTTATTAAAGCTTTTGTTAAAGATACTCAAGATTTAATTAAAAGCGGTTTTTATTTTTCCTGAGGAAGGTGGGGGAAGGGGGGCTTAGTTTCATTTTGATAGATTTATGGAAAGTTTCTACATTTTGAAAAAAAAAGATGACATTTTCAGTGAACCATTATGTGTGGATGGCAGAGCTGTAAAAGAATGCCAACATTTTTTATTTTAAATCATGTGATTTATATTCAAATTGAATGTATTCATTTTTTCAGATCATTGATTGGGACTTGAAACTTCAAATCACATTCAATGATTTGAAAAAAATGATTGCATTCTTTTTTTTTAAATCATTGATTGGGACTTGAAATTTCAAATTACAGTCAGTGATTTAAAAAAATTGATTGCATTCATTTTTTCAAATCATTGATTGGGACTTAAAATTTCAAATCGCAATGATTTGAAAAATTAATGCAATCAATTTTTCAAATCATTGATTGTGATTTGAAATTTCAAGTCCCAATCAGAGATTTGAATGCTTGCATTCATTTTTTCAAATCATTGATTGGGATTTGAATGATTTCAAATCAGAAACGATTGCATTCTTTTACAGCTCTGATTTAATTGAATTTATTGTATATTTTTTTAGCCATTGCACACACACTTTGTTGCAACTAAAGAACCTATAAAAATATTTGTAAATTGAATAAATTTTAAAATTGTCAATTTATGTTGTGACTGCATTTTCGCCTCTAAAATATTCGAAACTAATTGTTAAGTAAACCATACACTTTAACATATTTCCGGCTAGAAAAACAACAATATTTTCTAACGCCTAAAAACACACAACATAAACTTGAAATAAAAGCACTTGAAAAATTTGCAAATGTTGGAAAAACATAGGTTTTCTTGCACTCTAACGAACTAACACTTATGCATAACGCATTCGCGCGTTAGCCGACACACACACACACACCCATTAAATTAACACACGGAAATCTATTGTATGGAGTATATGCTTGACGCACGCACATGTAGACACGAGAAAACCAAGTTTATTACCAACTTTTTTAGTTTATTTTTGCACTTTGCGCAATAGCGCCGCAAAGTATGCAGCAACAAACGTAAAAGTTAGCTATAGAAAAGTTTTACAGGAAACTATGTATATGAAATATTTAAATAACGTTATTATGCATGCATTTAGTACGAGGTTAACAGTGAGAATAGGGTGATGTGACACACACTCACACTTACATAATTATAGTCATTCATAAGTTGACAGGGAATAAAAAAAACACTCCAGAGGGCGCAACATTTACATAAATGAATAATAATGAATTTCCGCGCCAAGAAAAAAATTAACATGGTGCATAAAATAACAAAAGTAACAGCAACAAAATATAAAACCAGCATATGCTTACAATCAGTGTGTGTATGTGTGCGTTCAAAATTTTTGCGTTTAGCCACAAGAAGGGCAAAAAAAAACACAAAAATGTTGGTTTACGTGCGGCAAGAACGGTAGTCAAATAACATAAAACAACAAAGAAAATGTTAGAATCGCGCTGATGGACGACAAATTTAATGCACTTTGAAAGCCTTGAAAAGGATGATTTTTTAAGAATTTTTTTTTTTTAGGGCAAAAATATTTTGTGAAATGATAAAAATGTTTCCCAAATTTATGTGTATTGTTAAATAAGCAGCATATGGAAGCACATAAACGTATATACTACTCGTATATATACACACGTATATAAACTTAAATACTGTTTACTTTAATACTTTAATATTTGTTAAATATTTGCTCAAAATATGTAAAACCTTTTCTTAAATTGTTTAATTCTCTGAATAGCTGAAAATGCATCACCCATCAAAATTGCTTTTTTTTATATTTGTTTTATACTAAGTATTTATATGAAAATAAAAATTTGTTTGTTATGTTTTTAATTAAAATTAAGTATTTCGTATATATAAGAATAAAAAATTTTTGTATAAAATAGTATTTATTTAATTTGTTCATTAATTTTTTGTGATGCGCGAAAATTCACCCAAAAGAAAATATTCTCGAAATTTGGCATATAAGAATCCATTTTTAATGAAAACATAAAAAAAAATTATTTTTGTTTATTAAAACTACAACAATTTAACAGAAAGACTTGCATTGAGTCTTGCACAATGGCTATGGAAACGGGACATGTACAATTTTGTTGCACTATCAGCTAAAGAAACAGCTTGTAAGTTAACCCATTTTTGTTCAGTTGCGTATACGCAGCGGTTTACTTTTCTTAACCTCTAGGTCATACAGTGATAGATTTTGATGATCTCCAAAGAGAATATAAAATTTTAAGAATTTATCTAATCGACCTGTTTTCGCCTAAGGCTGAACAATTACGTTAACTTACATTTCCAAGCATTGGAAATTTGGGAATTTTCCTTTTTTTTTATTTCTAATTTTAAACCTCTAAAAAATCTTAAAAAAAAAATAAAGTTATATATAATTCTTATACAATCGTCTTTCTAAGGCTGTATATTTAACTTTTGTGAATTTTTATGAAGTCTGACTGATATACGTGGCTCCCGCGGGTTGGCTCAACGCTGGTCTTAAACGAAATGCGTTTTTGTATGTTTCTTGTTGTTTTGTGGAAATTCTTGACATCAATATTGATGCAAAATGCTCGACTTTGCTTGTAGAATATCGCTCAATATTGATCAATTTGAAAATTAAAAATCTTAAAGTGGCAACTCGATTTCGTCCCCAAATATTAAACATATATATATATATAATGTATGTATCATGTTCCTTACATCTACAACAAGGAAAATTATAGCCGTCCATGTTAACTGCAATGGAAATCGCCTGTAATTTGAGAACGCAATCATTGCATACTTTCAAATGATTTTTTAAATGTTTCCTTGCGGTTTTTATTTAAAAGAAGAAGTGCTTATATGAATTTTAACCCCAAAACGAAACTTTTCTGTCGAACTGCGAGCTTTTTTTTTCATCTTAAAATTTTTACGGAAGAATCAATCCAAATCAACTGAAAAACCAAAAAAAAAAAAGAAAAAGAATGGCCATTTCAGCCCTTGAAAGACTTTGGCCGAGCTTCTTATGATCAATTGTGTTGTGTGTCATGTGAAATGTTTGCACACAAGTGATCGAGAACTGGACCTACATGTTTTACGCCGACTTCGAACGGCTTATGTTCTCAAGAAGCTTTTCATGACAGTTTTTACTCTCTGAGGTTTGCCATTGTCTGCAGAGAGGTGACGGCCGAACAGAAAAATTAATTCAATTGAAAAAACTTTCTATGTCGGATGGAGGGTTCGAACCTGGGTTCTCTGGCGTAAGAGTCACACACTCTACCCACTACGCCACGGCCGCCACCAAATCAACTGAACCAAAAAAAAAAGCGAAAGTTGTTTGCTCGGCCATTTTTAACAAGTTGATATTTTAACTTAAAGCTGTCCAATGTATTTGAATCACAGAAATGCTTTCAAAAACTTTATTTTTCTTCTTCTTTCAAAATAGAGGCCATATTTTCTTTGCTACTTATTGCACGATATATGCATTTGTGCCAACTTATATTTCTCAGCTTCTACTATGCATAGAATGAAGAATTAAAAACCATAATATTAAGCACACTCTGCTCTTTAATCTGACATACAGAATATGAATATGAAATAATTTCATCATATTACAAAAAATATTATATATTTGTGTTTTAAACTTAATATCTTGCAACTTTAAGAATTTTTTTTAATAGAAATCAGTAAGTTGCAGTCATACATTTTTTAAGAGTACATTATAACTGTTTTTTTAAACATACACTTTTTAACATTATGACTCATAAAATTTTTTGTTTACAACCTCTTAAAAATTAGAATTTTTAGAAACTGCTGAATTTTGCTGGCTTTGAGGTCAAATATCTCTGGTGGGCACAGGTTAAAAAATTTGGAATTTATTCTAACTAGCTGAATACCCGGCTTAACTCGGGAGTTAATGTAAATAATTTTCGATGTCATTCGTCAATTTGAAAAAATTTTTCAAGAACTTTAGGAACTTTGTTGTGAATTTTGTGTGCATCTTTCAAACCGGTACCTTCGGCGAAATGAACAAAATGTAGCTTCAACATCTGAAAATTATGAGAAAAAGTTGGGGAAATCGTGGTTTGTGTGTGCGTGCCGCCGATCGCTTGCAAAAATATATTATCAAGTTTTATATTGTATTCGATAGCACATTTTTGAAAAAAATCAGAGCAAAAATGAATTCTTAGTAATTCGCGAGGAAACTGGACAAAAATCAAATAAGCATTGAAAATAGAAATTGAAATTTAAAAACAACGCCAACTTACGAAGCAAATACCACAAAATTCGTCATCAGCTCTCCTTTTTTACGAAAAAAGAAAGTGGTATAGAAATACACATAAAGAAGAAAAGAAGATATTTATCACACTTTGCGCTTTGCTACGCCTTACTGTATTTTGTAGTACAGCGCCCTCTGGGGTTCAAGATGTAGCAAAATACATAGCGCCAAAAGACTCACCGCACCCGGAAACCACTTATAAAAATCATACTTATCGGATGAGTTGTTTTGAGATTTTTGCTGTATTTGTACAACAGCGCCCTCTGGTTTTAGAGATAGAATAAAAAAATAACGCCAAAGCCTTTTTCATACTCGATAATCCAATCCTATATATCCGATATACAAATTTTTCTCTAAATCGGATGAGCGGTTTTTGAGTGTTTCACGATTTCTTCAGTGATTTGTACTAGAGCACCATCTGGCGCTTAGGACAGGGGAAAAAAGGTCCAAGATACCCACTGTATCCGAAAACTTCTATGTAAAAATGTTCACGCAAATCGGATGTACAGCTAGGAGTTTTTTGGACATTTCTGGTGTTCAATACAGAACAAAATAGATGAGTCATAAAAACTACCGTACCCGAAAGCCCCTAAATACAAATATTCATGTAAATTCGATGAATAGTTTCGGAGATAAACTATAATAGAAAAATTTGTGGAACCCGATAACAGCGCCAACTACCGGGTCCAATTACGAATCTGAACAATGCAGGGATCCACTTAAACACACACAAAAAATTTCATCAAAATCGGTGCAGCCGTATAGGAACCCTCTAGCTTTCGAAACAGAGCAAAAGAGATAACGCCAAAACAGTTGCTCTACATGAAAATCCTTTAGTAAAATTTTTCATCCAAATCGGATGAGCTGCTTTCTACTTTTCACGATTTCTTAAGAGATTTGTTCTACAGCGCCCTCTGGTGTTCAAGATAGAACAGATTAGATAAGTAATAAAAACTCACTGTAACCGAAAACCTCTATATACAAAATTTCATGCAAATCGGATGAACGGTTTTGGCGATAAGCTATAAAAACAAAATGCAGTGCCACCTACTGGGTCCAATTGTGAATCTGAACCATCAAGGGATCCACTCAAACACACAAAAAATGTCATCAAAATCAGTGCAGCCGCTAAGAAACAGTTTAATAACATACACACGTACAAATTGTATAACAGCGACCTCTAGTTTCGAGAAAGTGCAAAAAAAATAGCACCAGAACCCTTGCCGTACTGGAAAATCGCTATTTACAAATTTTCATCCAAATCGGATTAGCAGTTTTGAAGTTTTAACGATTTCCTAAGATTTGTACTAAAGCGCCCTCTGGTGTTCAAGATAGCACAAAAAAGATATGTTCAAAACACTCATCGTATCAGAAACCCCCTATTTTCCAATTTTCATATAAACCGGAAGCATGGCTTAGGAGTTTTTCGAGGTTTTTTAAAATATTTGTACTACAGCGCCCCCTGGTGTTCGAGATAGAGCAGAGTAGATAAGTCAAAAAAACTCAGCGTATTCGAGAAACTCTACATACAAATTTTCATGCAAATCAGATGAACGGTTTTGGACTTTTTCGACGATTTTTAAAATACTTGTACTACAGCTCCCTCTGGTGTTTAAGATAGAACAGAGTATATAAGACATAAAAACTCACCGTTTCCGAAAACCTCTATATACCAATTTTCATATAAATTGGATGAGCGGTATTGAAATTTTTCACAATTTCTTAAGAGATTTTTACTACAGCGCCCTCTGGTGTTCAAGATGGCACAAAAAAAATAAGTCTAAAACACTCACCGTATCAGAAAGCCCATATGTACCAATTTTCATGCAAATCGAGTAAACGGCTTATGAGTTTTTCGAGGTTTTTCAAAATATTTGTACTGCGCCCTCTGGTGTTCAAAATAGAACAGAGTAGATAATTCAAAAAACTCAGCGTGTTTGAGAAACTCTCCGTACAAATTTTCATGCAAATCGGATGAACGGTTTCGGAGATAAGCTAAAAAAAAGAATGTCTGGAATCCGATCGCAGCGCCCCCTACCGGGTCCAACTTTTTTGTCTGGATAAAAAGCCTATATGTTGAACGAGGATATAAGGAACCTAGATGTGAAGTTTCATTTTAATCCATCCAGTAGTTTTCGCGTGATGCAGACAGACAGACAGACAGACAAAAATTTAAAAAATGCAATTTTCGGACTCAGCGCCATTCAAAACGTCCATCGCAAAAAAAATTTCAAAAAAATATTTAATGTACAGATTCTTTTTTTTTTTACAATTTAATATACATATACATAGATTAAGTACGCAACAGCATTATATTGCAGTTAATATTTAAAGTTTGATATTTGCGTCGTTTGGAGATACAGCTCTTCAAACTTCGTGAAAATGCACCTCAGTGCTCCCCCACATATTCTACATGAATGATCAGCAGCTGCTTAAAAGATCCTCGGGGAACAACTTTAAACATTGCGACCATTTAGTACTTCCTGAGGAACATTCTCTATGAGGAAAATTACCCCAATAATATTAAAAAATTGTATGTCTAGTTTCGTTATGAAAAATAGCCCCGCACCAAAAAAGGAATAATGGTCAAAAAAAAAAAAAAAGAAATATTGCCCCAATTTTTCGTGTTGTTTGGTTCAATATAAAATTTGGAGCCCTTTTTCATTTTCTGTTCTGGGGTTAACTTTTCTGGGGCCATTTTTCACAGAGCCGTTCAAACAATATATTTGCACAAAACTTCTCCCATACTTCACAGTTGCGATCGTCCGTAACAGTTGTTATAAACTCTATCTGAATATCGGAACTGTATTTGTAGTAACTTTTTTGAACTTCAAATATATTTTCATTTGCGATCATGCCAACATAAATATCAATATTTTCGTAGAGAATTGTAGATAGAATGAAATGTGGTGCATTGTTTTTAATTTTGAGATAAAATTTAACTTATCTGCGATATGATTTTTTAAGAATAATGCACTTATAAATTTTTCAAGTAAAATTTTTTATTTCTTTGTTTAATGTGTTCTTTGTTTGTCATGTTTTTAAATCGATACCTGGCGTTGCAGATTAAATAATAGTAAGTGTTTTTAACACATAATTTTAAAAAGATATGCAAAATTTCGAAAACCAAAAACTTTAAACGTGATTTCCTTGAAACTAGTTTTTTTTTTTAAACGGTTCGATAGATAACTTGAAATCTATTGGTTCAATTTCCATGAATCCTAGTGCGTTTTCTTCGTAATTTAAGCATCCCCCTCTAAATTCAAGTGCATACTATTTTTTGCTTTTTATAGCCAAAAAGCGCTTGAAAATCTAACTCTTTTTTTAACTTTTTACTCTAAACTTTGCCATAATTTAAAAACCCCCGGGGTCGTGCGTTAGGGGGATGCCGAATTAATGGTATGTACTTTTAAATGCTGTTTGATTTTTTTGTTCCAGATACATGGAAAAGGCCATATTCATCGAACCGTTTTGTATGTCTTTTTTTAATGTTATTTTCAGCGCTCTCTATATAAAAGTCAGAAAACAATTTAAAAAAAAAAAATTTATATAAAGTACTTTTTATCTAAAAAAAAAAAAAACGAAATGGTCATTTCAGCCCTTGAGAGGACTTTGACCGAGCTTCTTATGATCAATTGTATTGTGTGTGTTGTGAGATGTTTGAACAAAAATGTTCGAGAACTGGACCTACATGTTTTATGTCGACTCCGAACGGCTTATGTTCTCAAGAAGCTTTTCATGGCAGTTTTTACTCTGAGGTTAGCCATTGTTAGCAGAGAGTTGGCCGCCGAACAGAAAAATTAATTTAATTGAAATTAATTTAATTGAATTTTTGTGTCTGATGGGAATCGAACCAGGGTTTTCTGGCGTATGGGCCACACACTCTACCCACCGCGCCAAGGCCGCCGCATCTACAATATAAATTTGCTGTATAAATTTGAAAAAATAATGACTTCTAGTATCTTAAAAATTTTTTTAAAAAACCAACTCTTTTTGGGTTGTTACACGTGTATTATACCTTAAATGTTATTCAAATATTTGCTAATAAAAAAATAATTTGTATAAATCTTTTCCAGATAAGAAAATTTTATTTTCAAATTTTGTAATTGATAAAAGAACTTATATCAAATTATTTCTATATAGAAATATATGGTATGTTAAGTCGATATGTTTTGTTTTGACAAAAGAATAATACAACTTTTTACATGAGTTTTTTTTTCAATATGTAATGGACTGTTTTAAAGTTCTACCAAAGTTTCATTGCATAAAAATAATATTAACTCTTTGACTCATCATTAGCTCGCGCATCGGTAGTGGCCACCTCACTAGCGGAAATTACTTTGTCCACTTTTGGCTTAGCGACAAGCTGTAGAAACAAGCGGAAAATAAAGTTGTTGCCTTGATTCCCTACATACTAGTCATCAGCCTTAAGTCTTACATGACCTGGTTTTTTTCAAATGCTAATTTTTTTTTTCTAAATTCACTAGCATTACTAAATATGTAATTACACCGTGACTGACATATTCTAACACCTACTTTTTATAATATTTCATGTTTACTAATGACTATTTTTAACACAAGAAAGTTAACCTTTGTAATAAAAAATCTGGAAAATTTACTTGTCTCGACTTTAGTTGTTTTGTAAATATTTTATAAACTTATTGAACTCTCGACCGCCTTCTGTTAGAGCAAAATATTGTCTTGCTTATACATATTTTATCAATGAAATCCTTTAAAAGTTTTTTGTTCATTATATTTAATTTTTGAGAAATGAAAGTGAACGTTTTACTGCGACAGTAGTAGTTCCTAATACTGAAAAGTACACAAAAAAAAAAAAAAAAAAATCAAATGTTGACTAATAGTCAATGTTATTTTTTCATCCCATCAAATGAGAACTGTCCGAAATTGCCAGTTATATGAAGTCAGTCTCAATGTTTTTTAACAACTTATTACTTACAGCTCAAGTCAAGTTTAACTTTTTTAGAAAGTGCTGCTACCACGTGACCATTGCTCGCCTGACACGTATAAACCTGAAAATATAAAAATAGAAAATTTTAAATAAAGTAAAGAAATAGAAGTTGTACGATAAAATTATATACCAAATTACAGATCAACATAAACTGTACTTTAATTAGGTAGAAACTGCTACACTTCAATAGATGGAGTAAGAATATTTATTAGTAAAACCGTTGTTCATTTTAACTCTGATAAATAAAATTTGTCGAACTTTATATGACTATTAGGGCGCGAGCAAAAGATCTGTTTCATGTTTTTGATTTTATTTATTAGTGACATTATTGAAAGCATGTGATGCTTATTTTTCCAATCACAAGCTAAATAAGATATTTTCTTTTTCATACGAAATTTCAGTGTTTTGCTATTGAAATTTAACCTTAGCCCATAGTATTGAAATTAAAAAATATTTGTGTTTTTTTGTACAGCTGGCCAAACAGACAATATCTAACAGATAATAGCGAAAATTACTAGCTTGCCTCTTAGCATGAATATCCTTAATATTCATATCCTCAAGAAAGTTTTATGGTATCTGGAAAGTTATAGCATTTTTAGATTTACAGTAGTAAAGGTGGTGTCATGTCTCATCTTCAATCTTGTCCATATATTTTGCAGTGATAATTGGTTTTATTTTGTTAAACTTACGCAATCGCCTCACTTGCAGTTTTTTATCTGGCAATTCCATTTCCATATGGATTACAATGAACTATCATATATCTTCCACTTAAATATCCATATGAAATATATTGTCATATTAAAGTCTTAAGATAGGTGATTGCGTTCGTGTAACAAATAAAGGAAATATGTTTTATAATAATTAATCTAGTTCCCACTCTTAAGATGCATGTTGTTGTACGAGGCGACCCACAGTGCTTTGAGCTCAAACAAATTTGAAAATAAATAGAAGGAGTGCTCCTATGATAAATAAATTCATAGGAAAGGAAAGGTCTCCATAAACAAGGAAAGGTCCCCAGGTGTCACTCACCGATTTGAATAATTTTTGGATATGTGATAGAGGACAAAAATCTATTGTCCTCAATCGGTATAGTGCTCAATCGATAGTTTACGTTTTCAAAATGACGTTTAAAAATCAGCGAAAATTTCGTTTTTTTTGCCACAATTTCACTATTTTCCATAAAAATATACACAAATTTGCTATCAAACGAAAGGTATTTTAAAGCCACACATGATGGCATCCATTTTGGAGAAATAAATTTCATTGTAATTTTGTTGTTGTAATTTTTAACAGTATATAGTCGATATCATAAGGAGCGCATTTTCGAAATTGTTTCGTTTTCAATTATATTTGATTTAAAAGAATTCTAAAAGTTACCTTTTTTTTGTTTTTTTAAATTTTTAACTTTTTATATTAAAATTTTCTTTATTAAAATATGCATTTATTTTCTTAAAAACAATTTTTTTAAGAAATGAGACAACAATATGGGTATCAAAAATTTTGTTTTTTCTCCAAATTTCTGTATGTGTAAATATTTGATCGGAAAAGTTTATATTTAACAGGGCTTCTGTACAACTTTGTGCTTTTAACTTGTTTGCCCGAAGGAATGAGAAAAAATAATCGGAAATTTAAAAATATGACTTTCTATGTAAATATCTCCGCTAGTTTTCAACACATTTCACAAAATGCGCATTTAACGAAATGCGCATTAGCAATTTAGAATGTATGGCCGTATGCTCTTTGAAGGAGTAAAAGAGCCAAATATATATTTTGCATTTTGTAAATGCGCATTAAGCTCTCAGTGTGAACGTAGTATTACGCTTTTATTGGTCCCTAGCTTGTGTACAACTATTTGCACCTGCGTGAACCCTACACTCTAAAAAATAAATACAAATTTACTATACGTATAAAAGTAATTTTTTGTTTAAAATTCAACTGGAGTGTAATTTCATTGCAACTTTCATTATAAATTTTTAATGTTTAAAATTATATACAAACTTTAGTAAAATTAAGCAACATATGTTGAATTTTGCTGCAATATTAATAATAAACTTTTTTTCATCATATATTTCATTGTCAATAGACATATGCATGTATGTTGAATTTTCAACATCAATTGTATAATTGCATCATATTCTCATTCACGTTTGGTTATGAGCAAGTCAGCAGCTTATTATTCAGTCCGGTATCCGCTTCTCTTATTACAAAAATTATGCTAAATAACTTGTTTTAATTTTAAGCTAAGATTGTAAATATTTTTTGTCTTGTAAATACTTAATATTTATATTGGAATGTGAGTGCGAGAAGTGCTAAATAAATTTTTTAAAATTGATTTTACAAATGGTTTGTTTTATTTCCATAACTCTAACGACAAATTGACATGGCATCTTGCTGCAACGGTCTTAAAAGATTTTCTATTTTTTAATCAGATTTGTGTGATTTATTAAAATTAAATCAATCTTAAAATTAGTTCAAGCTTACTTCAGTTTTAATTGCCAAACATATGCTAAATATTAGTAAATAGCAGTATTTATTTTTATATTACTACATTACTGTAGTAAAAGTAAACAAAAGTTGTTGAATATTATTCATATAAAGGTTGTAATTTTGCAATAGTAATACAAAAAATGATAGCAGCATTAGACAACTAATTTTTAAGCTTACTACTATACATATATTAAAGCTTAATTATTACCATATATTTTAAGCAAAATTAAACACCAACTGTTGAATTTTACTACATACCAATAGTAAACAACAAATGTTGAATTTTAGAAAGGTGTGGACAATGAAGCCATCCATCCATGCTATTTATTGTTTTTTTTTTTTTAATTTTGTATTGTTGGATTTTGGGCTAAGGTGAATCAAATATTTTTTTTTTTTTGCATGGTGTCGAAGTATGTGCTTTGAAAGCAATGTATTAAGCAATAAATTGCTTGGGTGAATAAGCATAATAGTGATTGAACTATTGCTTTTTTTGTCGGATTTGTGAAAATTTATTTACTTAAAGGATTTTATCAGTTTCAGAATTAAAAAAAGGAGGTAGGGACTGCCGAACGAAGTGAAAGCTTACATCTATGAAATAACATAGCTGTTATGAATTTCCGAAGTAGCTAGAGTCGGGAAATCAGACGCGTTTTTTAACTCTTTTTATCAATTTATGCGATATTGAATGTATAAATTGCTATTTTTCAATGTTAAAATAAAAAAAATTTGTAACACAATTACTTTGGTTGTGTAATCGGTTATTGGCTCGGTAATCGTTTCGGTAATTGGTAATTGGATAGAAATCGCTTCAGTAATCGGTTGGTAATCGCTTCGGTAGTCAGTTGGTAACCGTTTCGGTAATCGGTTGGTTATCGCTTCGGTAATGGGTAATCAGTTGGTTATCGCTTTGGTAATCAGTAATCGGTTGGTAATCGCTACGGTGATTGGTTAGTAATCGCTTCGGTAAACGGTAATGGGCTGGTAATTGCTTCGGTTAGGGGTTAGTAATCACTTCTGTAATCGGTTGGCAACCGCTTTGGCTATCAGTAATTGGTTCGGTAATCGGTTAGTAATCGCTTTTGTAATTCGTTGGTGATCGCTTCGGTAATCGGATATTGGTTCGGTAATCACTTATTATCGCTTCGGCAATCGGTAATTGATTCAATAATTGGTTGGTAATCGCTTCGGTAATCGGTATTTGGTGATAAAATAAAAAAACAATTCACCAAACATGTTTGCCTAGCATAATCACGACATAAGCAATGCTTTCCAATGCAACAGAAATTAACAGCTAAAAGCGTGATATTATTGCTAACAGCGTGATGATGTTGCTAACAGAGTGATGATATAGTGAATCTAAAGTTTTGCTCTCTACCAAAAAGTGCTCAACGCGCCTAAAGAAGTTTTCACTTCAGAAATTGTTTTATGACAGTTTCATTGTCTCATGATTCAATTCCAATAACAATTAGTAATACATATATTTTTTTTTTTAATAAAATTTTTTAACAGGGGAATCGACTCGGAGTAGTATACCAGTATTTTATAGCCAATTTATTATATAAGATATCACATGAAAATAATTTCGTGCTAATATTAAAATAATTACTAACCCAGATAAATTTTTATAAAAAGAATGAAACAGTAACTTTTTTTTTTTAATTTAAGAATTTAGTCGGTCGTGGATTTATATTTAAATTATTTGCAAATTGAAAACACTGAAAACAACATTTTTTGTACTTCCAAATTGTTTTTAAATTTGTTTATATTTTAAAAATAATTTTAAAAATGCTGAATCTTAAAAAACTGTAATTGTTATTTTTGCTTATGAAAATTTGGTAACTTGATTAAAAAATCATCAAATCACTATAGAATTGGACTGTATAAAATGGTTTACAAAAATTTTTTTCAATTGAGATTTTTTTTTTCCAAAAAAAGCATATTTAGATTTAAGGCGATTTTCCTAAACCTGTTATTTAGAAAAGACTTCACACAGGGCTAAGTTTTTGTGCCAAGTTGGAAATTTTAGATGTCTTATATACCAAGAAAACAACAAAATAAAATGGTCAAACTTTTCAGTCATTTGCTTTACGTGGAATACCCCATAATGTGTTTGGGGTATTGCCAATTTGTGGTTCATGTATTTTTTACATTTTTAAAAATGAAAAAAAAACTCACTCAAATGAATGCTTTTTCAAAAGTTTTGGGTTTAATGAGCTTACCCAGCAAACCACAGTTGACGATTTTGTCGAAATTCCGACGAATTCATAACTAATTCGAGCTGTCTTAAAGAAATCATCACAATTTCGTTATGCAAATATCGGAAGAGTTTCGTTTTTATACGAATTTATTAAGAGTTTTGTTATGCGACTGTTTGTAAACATATTGAAATGGAAACAGAGTAAACTTTCCTTTAGTTCGAACTGTTTGAATGAATTCGTAACTTTTTCGTAACATTTTCGTTAAGAGTCGTTACGAAATCGTTACGACATTTCGTTGCGAAGTTATATCAACCGTTGCATACGATATTCTTAACGATTTCGTAACAAAATTTTCCGATATTTGCGTAACGAAATTGTAATAATTTCTTTAAGACAGCTCGAAATAGTTACGAATTAGTCGGAATTTGAACATAGTTATCAACTATGGTTTGCTGGGTAGATATGGCATACAATATGTCAAGCTAATTTTCTTCAATTTACAAAATTATATTCGTTCTAGGTATAATTTTATATATATATTTTACTGGATATCAGGGACTTTTTGAGAATTGAAACTGATTTTTAATATACAAACTCCTTGGAGATGAATTCCAATATAATGATTATGACTCTTATAAGCAAAATTAATCTTTCACTTGGCCAAAAATATTTTTCAATAATTAAGTGAAGTTTTCAAGAAAATTTACATCATAATCACAGTTTATCTAGAAAAAAATCACATTTTGAATTCAATAGTCTCATCTGTGTTATTTCTTTATACTTTCTGGACCCTAAGGGAGGAGAGAGGGGGTTTGAACACCTGAAAGTCCCCCTTGTCTACAGGCCTGGTACTGTACCACAAATTGAATAAAACTCTAAGGATTGTCATCAACTATGCGTTGATAGTAATAAAGTGCTTAATGTGTGAAGATGTTTGAAGGATCACACACTGCTTTGTCTTACCCTTTTGTTAATAAGTTTTTCTTTAAAAAAATACTAAAATATCCCGTTCTAAGCATTTGAGTACGAGTAATATGCTTACTTCAATATTGGGCTGCCATTATGATTGCACTCGTGCATACAAATATAACTCATTCGCTTAAAAGTAAGTTTGGAAAAATTCAATATAAAAATCTTGTAATAAAAAGCAAGAGTTTATTTCATCCAATTTTTCAACAATTATTTACACAAAAGAAACCGCTTTCGATCCCTGCGGTGGTATTTCTCAAAGTTTATACAACAACTTATAAACGAAAATATGCTTTAATGCATATATTCAACTTATTAAGCTAATTTAAATGCAACTTTTAAGAATGCACAAATTTATTTTCAAGTTTCGTAAGCTGCTTCGATTGAAAAGAAGCTGGAGCAAGATATTTTGAAATACTTAAAAATATGTGCACAACACTGAAAATGTTCTTCGCTAAAAGCTCGCTGTAGCTTAAATTTTATAATGAGCTTATCCGCTGTAAGCCGTAATCTTGAGCTTAGTTCAAGGTACGAATGCCAAAGTTTCTTTGCTGCAACATTGGCCAACAAACTTTTCTTAAGCAATAACAAAAACAATTGCCACACAATAAGTTCGGGCTTAGGGCTAAAATGGATAAGGAAACGGAAGCAAAGAAAACTTTTAACTATGTTGCAGCTGTGCAGACATTTTTAGTGCTGTTGTTTATTTTCACGTGAGGGAGGAAGCATAAAAAGAAGTGTAAAAAGTACAAAACAGCTACATGAAAGCATATTTTATGATCACTATTATTTTTATATTTTATGATAAAAATGTGCAACATATGCACATCTTTTAGCTATTTTGCATAACTTAAATAGTTTCATCAAAAGAATGAAATGTTGGTTTTGATTTGCTGTTTCGATTTTGACAAGAACAGTTTTAGTATCCCAATATTTAAATTTCCACATAATTTTTCTTAATGAAATTCCTAAATCTAATTTCTCGCTCAATTTTATTGCAAACACTACAACAAGAGGGTCTTATTGCTTAGTTGTCGCTCTCTTCATTTTACTGTATTCATTTGTTATGAAAACTTTTCTAATTTACTGCTTTATACAAATTCCCCCAACAATTTAGAAGGGGAATTTGTGCATAAAAAAAGGAATTTAATGAAAATTGATGCCAAACATTTTTGACAAAAATATAAACAAATGTCCGAAAGTTTTCTAGCTGCTAAATTTACGAACAATGAATACTAAATTTTCAGAGCTCTTCTAGGTTGTTGAAAGTTTATGCAATACACAACAATGTTGCAATGAATGTCGAATTGTTTGCCATTATGCAGAGTTGCCATATTTTTAATGAGAGTATTTTATGGCTACGAAGTTTTTGTTGTTGTTGTTGTTGGCAAAAGTTGTGCACATCTTACATAGGTAGCGCCAGTTATTCAAAAGATTAACAATATTTATGCTTGCGGAAAGGAAATTTTATGCAAGAAACCTAAATAAGTAGCTGCATTGAGAGAAAAAAAAAATTACCAGTAAGTTTTGCAATTTGCACTGAATACACGACGAATACAGTTTCTTAAATAGCTATGAAAAATATAAAAGATATTTTATGTATGATAAAATATAAAGATATAAAAGATTTCAATTAAAACTTCGTGCAAGATGTTTTTTTTGCAAAAATTTTATATGAAATGAAATTTTATATGAAATACTTTTTTCGAAAAATGAGCAACATAATTTGTTTTAAATCATTACTGATTTGGTTTTCATTTACAATCGCAAATTTATCGCACGTTTAGCCTAAAATGTAACTTATGGGTAACTATTTTTGGGATGAAGTCTAAGAAATTTGTGTAAGTTCCATAAGTTTTTTGTCAACTTAGGCATGTCAAAATTGTATAATATGCCAAAGACACTTGGGGAAAACAAATTAGCGTTTTTACAATCTTTTCTCTCATTGCTACTCTTTCTCTCATACACGGTCATAATTTGCTTTCCTTTTCTTATCATTTGTACTAACATGCATGTATTTCGAAGTAATTTATTCATAACATTGGCGAAACAAATAGAACATAAAACAGCTTAGTGGAACACAGCAAGAATCACGCAAGACTACTGATGAGTTGACATTATTAAATAAATATCGAGGTAATTAAAAACAGAAAAACAAAAAGTGAAAAGTGTCAAACATAACTGAAAAGATGACAAAAAACAAACAAATCATAAGAGAACAACACAAGTGCTGGTTGCAAAGGCCTTAGGAAATTTTCACATGTATAAGTATAACTTACCAAAAGTTATAATACCCAAGCTCCTTTTAAGTTTTGCCTAAAATCTACGGCAACCCATTTTAGCAGAAGTTTGCTTAAATTTCCTTTGTTCTATTATACAAATACTTAAATAACCCATTCTGGCCGAATGTGTTGGGCAAATTATAACCAAAAATATTATAATTTTGCACTTTTTTTCATTTTAGGCAATACGCCGTAGATAGTTTTCTGTGTGCATACAGGCTTACAGGCCGCACAACTTAGGACGCAAAAGGGCCAGGAGGCAGCCAGATTTACTTAACGTTTTTTAAGTATGCATCTATGATATCTATTGAAATTTGAAATTTGACCTGAAAAAAAGGACATTTTTTTTCCTTCAGCTTGTAACACAAACGAAAAAGGTTATAATACAGGTAATAATACAGATCTTTAAAAAAGAAGCCTAAGCAGTTTTAACTAGTATTTTAATTTCAGACCTGAAGTCTGAACTCAAAAATGGATGCCTAGTTAATTATAGAAATTCAGCCATAAGTTTCAAGTTTAGTCTGATAAAGAGAAGCCTGAGTGTGTTTTCTGCTGGGAGCTATAATAATAAATCAAACGTAAGTCTTGTGCAATTTCCATTTATGCATTTCAAAGTTTCTATTATGATGGAGCTTGTATGCCATCTTTTGTGCTAAAGTTATTTTACATCCCAATTTGCAAAATTTTAGCAAGCCATACTCTAAATTTTATCCACACAACTTAAGCCCCTTCCACACATTTTTAACATTTGTACCATTATCTTGAAAGGGAAATATTATATTGACCATACTAGCAGCTGGACTACCGGACAGAGTTTATTCAAATTGCTTCCTTTTGCACTCACAACTTTAAGCTATCGCTCTGGCTCTAACTTCTTCTAGATTTCTACATCTACACCGAAAAAAATCGACATGTTTTAAAATTGAACTCAATGTTAATATTTTCAAAATGTATTTTTTAAATATAAAATTTTTAATTTTGGAAATATTCACATATAAATTGATAACATTTTGTTGTTATTTTGACAAAATTTGTTTTAAGCGATTTTTTTTTTACAAATTGTTTTTAAATTGGAAACTATGTGATCAAAAAATAGCTAAAAACAAATTTCGCCAAAATTACAACATAATGTTATCAATTTATATGTGAATATTTAAAAAAATTCAAAAATTTCATATAAAAAAAAACATTTTGAAAATGATAACATTATGTTCAACTTTAAAACATGTCGATTTTTTCTGTGTATATATATGTTAGCTCTTTCTTTCTCTTTTTCATTATTTCTAACTCATAATAGTGCAGTTCAACCATTTCGATGTGTTGTAAATCTTCTACTTAAAATCTAGTTAAAAATTTAAATCCTATCAGGCGGTCAAGGTGTTGCTTTAACCACATCACACACAGCTTACCATGCAACATGCATCAGTTTTATCACTTTCATTTATGTGTTTGTGTGTTTCTTGAGCAGGTATTATTTAAGGTGGATTATCAGTGGTAAGTCATGAGTTTGGACGTCTCTAGCATAGCTTGTGTCCGAGCTCAACTTCAAAACGCAACTCAATGCATGAAAGCATACCGCCAACGTCAGCAGTCAAATGTAGTTTGGTGTAAATTAATTTTAAGCACTTGACTTATGGTCTTAATTTTATGTTCGCTTTCATTCAATCGTTTTTCGGTTATTTTTTGAAACATTCGTTAATGTGGAAAGCTTGTAGCTTTTCTTTGCATTTGGATTTTTTTTTTTTATTATCAATTTTGTATGTTGAGTGCTGGTAAGAAGTTAACTTTGGCACGCACGCTTTATAAACATAATCGGATCATTTCATTTTTGTATTTAGTTAAAAAAAAAAAAAAGTTTTTGATATAATCTGGTTTAATGCTACAATTTATTGTGGATTACTTTAAAATAATAACTTATTTTGATAGCAGTTGTTGTGGTAGAAGCAACATATGTGTAATATGCAATATGGATTGCTTAAACTGAATAGTTACTTAATACGGAACAAATCTTGTTAAATAAAACTACTTGAATTTCAAAAGATAACTAGGTCGCATTTTTAACGTAGATAAAAGTGATGTTGAAAAAACGTCACTACCTCTTTTTTAGGTTAAAAGTTAGAGGGGTCAATTCAAAGTTAAGAAAAAAAATGTATTATTAATTGTCCATAGTTCAAAAATTAAAATTATTTCTGAGTATACGTAAATAAATAGTAGGCATAATTCGGTCGGTTTAAATAGGCATCATTCGGCCACTGCTTAGTGATAACAAGTCTTCGTCAGTCTAACACCTACTGTGCACAACTCCGTGCGGGGAAGTACTAACACTAACGAAAGGGTGAGTTACTTTTTGAGTATTTGATAAGTATGAATCTTTATATATGTAATAAGGGCGATGACTCAACCTTTGTTATCAAAAATAGAAGTGAAGTCCTAGATCGTAAAGCAATATCCTCCAATAACACTAGGAGATCGAACTGGGGACTCTACAGAAGGACCTTGGCAAAATCTTTGCCATCAGGTCGGATTGACAAACTAAAATCGGCAATGGACTTAGAAAATCTAGTCGATGTATTAACTAGGGCAATGAACAGCTCTCTGGCATCCTCCTGCTCAAAAAGGGCATCAAAAGGGAAGCTCAAACCAAAATAGTGGTCTTCTGAACCTAACGGCTTAAGAACCAAATGCAGAAAGCTCTTCAACACAGCAAAATTTTCGAGAGCGGAACATGATTGGGCTGCCTATAAGGTAGCTCTCAAAATATTCAAAACCGAAACCAGGAAAGCTTAAAGATCCTCCTGGAAACAATTCTGTGAAGGAATTGAAGACGTTTCAGAGGCATCCAGGCTGCGTAAAATTCTTGCTACTACACCATGCACACCATCTTCCATCTGACACAGAAAATTTTTTTCAATTGAATTATTTTTTCTGTTCGGCTGTCACCTCTCTGCAGACAATGGCAAACCTAAGAGAGTAAAAACTGGCATGAAAAGCTTCTGGAGAACATAAGCCGTTCGTAGTCCGCGTAAAACATGTAGGTCTAGTTGTTGATCATTGGTGTGCAATCATTTCACATCACACACAACACAATTAATATAACAAGCTCGGTCAAAGTCTTTTCAAGGGCTGAGATGGCCATTTGGTTTTTTTTTTTACACCATGCAAACCCGGCTACCTTAAAAGGTCGGATGGCTCATGGACAATGTCTAGCGAAGAATCTCTTGACCTTCTTTTAAACATTCACATCCCTGGTAGTGGCGCACCCGTGTGTGCTCCCCTGCCTTGCCTCAGCTGTTCCCAGCATGAAATCAATGACATCGTCTCTGATAGAAAGTTAAAATCGGCGATAAGCAGCATTACACCCTACATATCATCGGGACCTGACGGCGCTTATAGAAATACAAAAGGCCATGCATACAATAAAACTCTGGCTTCGTATAATTTTGTATAATAATTGTTTTAATAATAATTCTATCCCATATTCCCACAGCTTGGAAGAAGGCAAGGGTGGTCTGAATACCCAATTCAGGGAAGACATAACACACCACCTCTCAGGATTTCAGGCCCATTAGCCTAACGTCCTTTCTATTAAAGACGTTAGAACGCCTTTTAGATCTCTACCTCCGCAGTAACATTGATTCTGACTTACTATCGGCTTCGCAACATGCCCGCAATAAAGGAGGATCCTCGTAAACGGCCGTACATACGCTAGTAGGGACCACAGAAAAATTCTTCCTAAATAATGAGTTAACTTTGGTTGCCTTCTTAGATATAGAGAGAGCTTTTAATAACGTGACGCTACAATCAAAAGGACGAGCATTAGTTGAACTAGGGGTGAAAAAGACCATTACAGAGCTTATAGACAAGCTACTCAACAGGAGGATTATTCTATCGGACTTGGGCGCATACAGCGCTATAAGATCTGTCTCAAGAGGCACGCCTCAACGCGGTGTTCTCTCTCCACTCCGCTGGAATTTGGTAGTTAGCAACGCACTGCTATCTCTTTTTAGAGAGAGGTGGATGTGTAGTGGCAGCTTACGCCGATGACCTAGCAATCGCAGTCAGAGGCAAGTTTCCTAGTACTCTATGCTACATTATGAAAGAGCTCTTTGCAGACTTAAACAATGGGCCAAGCTCTGTGGTCTTGGAGTAAATCCGGCTAAAACAGAGCTGGTTCTCTTCACTAGGTAATATGAAATTCTGTCTTTAACACCAATCACGCTAAATGGGCCTGTTCTGTCCCTTGTGGATAACGCAAAGTACCTGGGACTCATACTTGATAGAAAGCTCAGCTGGAAATTAAATACAGTAGAGCACAATAAAAAAGCGACAGTGGCACTATATACCTGCAAAAAAGCCATAGGGACAAGAGGGTGGTTCTCGCTCCTTATCTCTCACTGGCTGTATACTGGGGTCATTAGACCTATTCTCCAATATGGAGTCGTTATATGGTGTCCTTCCCTAAACAAAGACACATATATGGAACAGCTCCAAAAAGTACAGAGACTGGCATCTATATGCATCAGCGATGCTCTGAGAACATACTTCATCTTCTACCACTGGCCATTATTCGGCGATAAGACTAAGAGAACTGGGTGTATGCAAAAGTCTGATTACTGTAAGCCCTCGCTTTCCTTCGAAGTAAGTTATGGCACGCTAATTTCGCTTAGAAAAAACTGGGTCTATGGTGCGTCATGACAACGTTGTATCGAAACGGGAAGCTTATATCTTTTCGGATAGCCAGGCTGCAATCAAATCGATTGAACAAGTAGCCATAAACTCTAAAATAGCCAAAGAATGTCGTGCTTCATTAGGGGAAATGTCGAATTATTTCAGCATTAAACTAATATGGGTACCTGGACGTAAAGGCATTAAAAGAGCTTGCTAGAAATGGGACACGAGCGGCATCAGAGGTGCTGAACCCACCGGGTATCCCGTTAACGACTCTTAAGTCGCAAATCAGTAACAATATTATATCGAAAGACAACACTAGGTGGGCTGAACTCTCGACAAGCAGAACATCAAGGCTTATCTGGCCAATCCCGGGTGGTCGAGAGCCTTTTTTTTACTGGAAAGACGAGATGTAACCACAATAGTGTCTGTAACTACAGGGCACTGCTTGAAAGGCAGACATGCCGACAGGTTATGGTTTATCTCAAATGACTTCTGTAGGGACGAGGAAGAGTTAGAAACTATCTCCCATCTTCAGTGTTCCTGTCCTGCGCTAGCCAGAAAAAGGCACAAATACTGAGGCTCTTTCTTCTTTCATGAGCTTGATGACCTGTCAACGACAAACGTCGGGCGCCTAATACGGTTCATCAAGAGCTCAATGTGGTTCCATTTTGAATGAAGGCCTGTGTGCAGCGGTATCACAAAGGACATATTTGGTCTAAGAAAGCTGGGGTATGGTATGTACACCCGCTGCCGCCTCTGCCTAACCTAACCTAAGATCTCGAAAAAATATCTAGCTCAATAAAATTGCTTATGTTTAAAAAAAGCTGTTTGGTACTAGGTAGGTTTTTTCGTTGATATAATAATAGTGTTGTAAAAAAGGCCGCTCTTCGCCCCTCTTCCCCTCTTTGACCAAACAACTTTTTGAATTTTAGCAGTTTCATTAAAGTAGATTGAAGGCCTTATTTTGTAAAACAACTAAAATAAGTTGACCAGATTCAACTTATTTTTTTTTTATAACGTACGAGACACATTTCAGATCAACCATGTAGTTTGAAAATGCTTACAAGTTTAAGGCAAACTACATGGTTCGACTGAAATTTGTGCAATACACTATACATACAAAATTTATTTGAATCTAGCCAACTTAGTTAAGTTGTTATAGATAAAAGGGGCCTTAAGTTCTTACACCCAATCTAATAATTTCTGCCTTTATAATTTTCTCTGAATATAGAGCAGTTTTAAATATAAAAAAATATTAAATTTCATATAAATATCATTCATCTTCAATAAAACATCATTAATCACTGGAACATTTACGGCAGCATTTTTTAATCAACATTCAACAATCAAACCACTACCGAAACAAATATATTTCTAGAAGCTGTTGAAGTTTGTTCCATTCATATAATTTATATATTCTTTGAACATCAAGAGCTGCCAGATAATTAGCAGAAAATCTACCAAACAACTCATATAAATTCCTACAAATTTTGCCATTAATATTAAAACATGATAACTTGGCATAATAAATCATCAAAGAAATCAGCAAAACATTGCGTAGTTAAGCACTCATCCTTCTAACCGTATCCCCCCCTCCCCCCAAAAAAAAAAAGTTAATATTTCGAGAGACCAAATAAGTTGGTTTTGTTGCTGTGGCATTTATTTTGCCTTAACTAGATTTTCAAATTTAATTATAATGCCGAAAACTGTTGCCTGTCTTGTTGGCTGAAAAAAAGATGAGGTTATCTTTAGAAATTAATAAGCAGGAAAGCAAGTCAACATAAGGAAAACATAGTTAATTTTAATTACCACGGTTTTGTCATAAATTATATGCCTAACATACACTAATTTAGGTTTTTTTTTTTTTTATATATATATTACAAATAGCAATAAGAAGTTTACTTGAAAGCAATCAAGAAGAAGAAAAATGGGAACAAAACAAACACCAATATAAGTTAAAAGTATGTATAAAAACCACCCGGAAACCGCAGGAGGCTGACGCCATTTTTATTATAATTTATGACTTAATATGCTGGCACTGTTGTGTTTAGTTTATTTTATATATTTTCCATATAATGCATATGTAACATAGTGACTGTTTCTCAGTATGGGTTACGTAATAAATGTTACTATGTGTGTGTGTGTGTGTGTTTTGGTACACTTCCATTGATAATAAAATAAATTTTAATGTGAGGCTATCGATAGCAACAAATAAGCTAATAGCGACGACTTCTTATAATTAGTTTATGGAAAGAAATAATAATAAAATGTCGGCATCTTTTCTAGCACCAAATAAGCTACAAATTTTATGGACCTATTTTGGTGTGTGTGTGTGTGTGTGTATGTGTGGTGTTTGTAGAGTGAAGCGCAAGCAGCCTATGAATTATGTTTGTTTATTTAATGGCGCAGCAATTAATAATTTACAAGTCGTTTTACATGACGTGAGTTCATGTTGTTTTTGTAGAGTTGTCAAATAAAGATATCGCATAAATTCTTATGGCAGCCGCATATTTATGTGTTTAGTAACCGTTATACTGCTTGAGTTCAATTAGTAAATGACTGTGTAGATATGTCACAGCAAGGTTGATGCATAAATATGAATTTTTTGTTACACGGAAAAAATTCTTTGCGCACGATTCATGACCAAGCTGTTCATAGCATACAAAAAAAATTTTTTTTTATCATGCATTAGTTATAATCATATATATGCGCTCACAGTTTTTGCTAAAATAAATTCTGTATAAAACACTGATCATATAACATATTATGATTAATTTTTAAAATTCAACAGTTTTTGTTTAACAAAATTGCATTCATTATGAAGAAAAAAGTGCCTACCTAGTCTTGCCATAAGTTCTGTTACAAATTAAAGCAAATACAACAAAATACATAGGCATGTTTTTGAATTCAAAGTTTCTGCATTTTATTTAATAATAAATATTTATTAGTATAAAATTAAGATTATTCAAAATGTCCGCCTCTGGCTTTGACACAGGCCCGTAAACGATCCGGCCATTTGGCTATAGCGGCACGCACCTTTTCCATCGGCATTGCCCTCGCTGCTTTAATCAAACTACGTTTAAGACTTTCCAAATTTCTGTGAGAGCTTTTGCAGGCGACGCTTTCCAGCTCTGACCACAAAGAGTAGTCCAATGGATTTAGATCTGGGCTTCCAGATGGCCATTCTTCCGCTGCAATAAAATCTGGGATATTGCACCTCAGCCAATCCTCAGTGGTTTTGGCCTTGTGCGCTGGAGCGGAATCCTGTTGAAAAACCCATCTTTGTCCATTAAAAAGAGTATTCGTTAAGCCTTTAACCACACCTTCCAAGACATCATTTTGATACACTTTTGCTCCAGTTTTCACCCCTTTCTCACAAAAATGCAATGTTGTGGTACCTTGGTGAGACACTCCCCACCAAACCATAACAGAAGCATTATGATGACCTCGTTGAACCCTTGGAACAGCATTTTTAGCTTCTTTGGATGTTCTTGCATATATTTTATCGTTTTGCTTGTTGAAAACTTCCTCAATGGTAAAAATTTTTTCGTCCGTAAAAAGAATGTTTTCGTGGCCATTTTCTGCGTGCCACTGAAGAAGCCGCTTGCATTTTTCGAGTCTAAGAGTTTTTAATCGAGGTGTTAATTGATGAGATGTTGACCGGCGAAAGGCTTTCATGTTAAGATCATCTCGATTGAGTCTTGACATGGATCTGGTTGATATATTCATTTCTCTGGCCATTAATTTCTGTTTCCGGAGGGGATTTCGACGAATTCGTTCTCTAACAGCTTTTATGACCGAACCCGTACGGGCAACGCGCGGACGTCCACTTCTCTCCCTGTCATCTACTCTAGACGATTCAGAAAAACGATCAATAGTGCGATATACGAACATTCTTGATATTTTGAGTGGTTTTAACAACCCGAAAACCTGACTAGCACTCTTTCCACACTTGTGAAGCGCTATTACAGCGATGCGGTTTTCCTTAACGCCCCACTCCATGATTACTAATCAAAAGAAGAAACCGAACTAAATTGCATTTGTTTTTCTTCTATGAGCTTTTGCTAAAAAAAAATATAACTGGACTTTTTCAAAAAGCATTTTATAACAGTGGCTGCAAGAAGTTTTGTAACAGAACTTATGGCAAGACAGGTATATTTTATAATTATACAATATGATCAAGTGTTCATGACGAAGGACTTCAAAGAAAACAGCAGGTTTATGTAACAAAATATATTTAGAGACAATGTAATTTGGTTGCTTGCTTGAACGCGCTTCTGTTTATGTTATTTTATTATAAAGCAAACAAAGCTAAATCCTTTGTAGCCATCTGCTTTGGTGCAATGGTTTGGTGCACGTGCTCCAGTGACGGTCGAGTTTGGAATTGAACAAATTTCTAAGCGAGTATTACTTGTGATTAAAAATAATTTAAAAATTATATAAACGATAATTCAATATTTAGGGGAGGGTAAGGGTTTCATAGTAAAAAAAACAGTTTTTTTTGTGAATTTTTTTTTAAAGTATGGTTTGAGCAAACATTTTCAAACCTTTAATACATTATTAAGCATACTTTTAACAATTTTCTGTAATATTTTCTAAAAAACCAGCCGGTGACAGAGCTTGCTCCAGAACATCTCAAAAAATAACAATTTGCGGTGTACACTATGTCTCAGTCGAAAATTATCTTAAATCAAAAACCATTAACATTTAGTCAAAGTATCATGAAATCCTCCCCCCAGCGTTCTATGATTATTTTTTTTTCATTAAGCATTTTTAATTGCCATCTAAAGTGTAAAAAACTGCTATTTTTCTCGAAAAATTCCGCCATTTTGTGTACCAAGTTTGAAATGAATCGCTCAATTACTTTTTAAATGGCAGTGAACACGGACTTTGAAGAAGTAGTTTTGAGGAAAATGCGTTTAAAAGTTATGAGTTTATGAGATTATACTTAAAAATTCATATCTCTGTTAGTTTTACTCGGATCGACTTGAAATTTGGACACAATATTCTTGAGATGTTGTGCATTTATATAAAAAATAAAAATAAATGGTAAAAAGAAAAGAAAAAAACCTTATCCCCTCCCCCCCTTAAAATCTTATCAAACACTTCTTCTACATTTGCAGTCCGATTTTTCAGTTGTCGAGTTCAAGTAAAATAATATTTCTTCAGATGTATAGTTGGGATCTACTACTAGCATTTAGAAAAAAATGAGGAAGATTGAAGTTGGAAGATCTTAAGAAGCGTGGGACTTTTTTTACCATGACATCTGGTTGAGTTTTGTTGTTAGTTTAATAAATTTTGGGCTGTAAAATAAATTTAATTAAAAAATTAAGATTTAAATAAAAAATTAAATTATCGTAAAAACTTTATAACCAACGCCTCTTTGATACATTTGCAGACATTTAAGTTTTTTTTTTATATTTTAACTTTATCAACTTTATACAATTATGTATTGATCTATTGATACAATGAATTAATTAAATATTTAAATAACAAGATCTTTATTTTAAGTACTGAGCGGGAAAAATTTTTGAATGTTATGAAAAGATTTATATAGGGGAGAGGAGAAAAATGGAAGTTTTAAGCATTTTGTGCATTCCGAAAAATCCCCCCAGTACTGCTTCAAAGCGAGTTATATTTGAATTTTTGAATGTTTCTCTTTACGATATAAGTCCTTTAAAGAGATTGAATATATAAAAGGGACTACGTTATTACCTTACATCAACAACATTTGTTACCCTCAAATTAGTGTTTTAGACAACAGTTACGTTTACTTTAAATTATTCCAAGCCACTAAGGTCAAACAAACACTATGTTGTAATAGCTAAAATAATCTTAAAGATTCCAAAACAGTAAAGTAAGAACTTTGAGAACAAATATTTTGAAGAGATCTTAAAAAAGTAAAGCTTTCTGTTAATTTTGTAATACAATTAAATGTCTAAAATATATACTGACTCAAAAAAAAAATCTTTTATTCTTTTTTTCTACTAATGCAACGTATTTTCTAAAACACTTACTTATTTCTATGTAGAGAATATCCACAATAGTAATCATCACTACTAAAATTAGCACTCTGATCATTATCAAAATAGCCGGCAACATCATAATCATTATCTACTTCCTTTATCACAAGGCAAAAATACTACAAAACTGTGTGACCATACTTTGCTCTTAGTTCTATGTGAGAAAAGACATGAAGTTTATGCAGAAACAGTTGAGCACGTAGAAGTTGAAGTCTGAAATTCTAGAGCAAAAAGTTGAAATTGTTTTTAATCCTTAAAATTATTTTTCAGGAAAAGTATCAGAAGCACACGTAACACATGCGTAACATGTATGAAAGAGACAACAAACGAAGAAATTTCAATCTCGGAAAGTCACAAAGCGGAAGTATGTTACACTCTGCATCAGAGATTATGACACTTTCGTACACTCGCACATATGTTATAATTACAGCTCAAATATAAATTTTATTCATTACAGTAAACAAAATTACTTATTATTTGCATAAAATATATTAAGAATTATTAGATGCATAGCAAAATACGCATATAAGTGTTTGCTTCTTTATATAAAGATATAACACTGAGTCAGGCGGAACAGTTTTTCGATTCTCGTTTCGAATTTTTTTCTTTTCTTGTCTCTTATTATTTGCACAAGCAGTAAAATTTATGTTATGAATGGGGGCTATTATTTTATATAGAGTGTCAAAAGATATTAGAAAGATTCTTCGGGAAGCTCGGAAGCTGTAATTGGAGTCAAGAATGAATGGATGGCATTTGTTATGATATTATGTTCGCCACAGGCACGTCGAAGTCAATAACAATTAAGGAAGTCTATAAAACAAATGGAAGTGATGGCGAGGCAGTAGAGAGTTCGTTTATGTAGGAAAAATAAAAAAAAAATAATTATATGGGGATTTTTATGGTTGGCTAGATTTTAAAGACACAAAGTAAAAATATAGCGCCACAACAATACTAAGAACACGCATACTAATATGAATGAAAATATGTTTAGCAAAAAAATGTAGTAAATTAAAGCTGTAGTACCAATTTAAACGAAGCAGGGTGATAAAAATATATTTAGTAGATAGCTAAAATTTTTGCAATTAATATTACAGAATGATAAGCACCCATTTGTTGAAAAGTAAAAAAAAGATATTTTTTAACAATGAATTTTGTTAATCATTTCGCATAGAAGGGGAGGATTGGAAAATGAAATATATATGCCACCACAGCTCTTATGAGAATTTAAGATAGTTTTCTAATTGGGACGGTCGATAATTTTTGCTTTTATTAAGTATTTTTCAAATCTGCAGATTTGAAAGTTGAGCTTACACAATGATCACGAATATACGTCTTATGTGGTTTTTTTTTTTGTTGATTAAAAAAAGAGTATATTACTTAGGGGTTGTTCATAAATTACGTAACACTTTTAGTGAGGGGGAGGGGGTATTGATTATTTATTACGAAGTATGACATGGTGGGGGGGGGGGGGGGAGGGAGAGAAGTTCGTTCGCAAAATTGTTACATTTTATTAAAATTTATTTTATTGTAAATATTCCTCTTTTTTAACCAATAAGAAAAAACGCACCCAATAAGACAAACAAATTAAACACCTTTAACAAGCGTAGCGGCATCAAAACATTGTTTTTTTTTTTTGCTGAGCTGAAGTGTGAATTCTTACTTTAAAGCAGTCATCGAAAATAGCTTTTATAATTTTACATTCAAAGTGAATATAAAAATATTATAAAAATACCTACTAAAACCCAATAAACACTAAGTTGTAGTCGGATTCGTTTCGATTTCGAAACGAATTCGCAACAAGTTCGCAACAATCCAAATTAGCGAATCCAAGAGATTTTGCGACGTTGTTTTTATATAAAAAACTAAAAAAAAATATGAATAAAAATAATTGATATAAAAACACAGAAACGAAATAATATAATAACAAATTTTTTCAAAAAGTTTTAATATAGCAGTTATATAAATGAAAAAAAAAATATTCACTAAACTAACAAGCTAACAACAGAAGGTTAATAAAAAAATACTTTTCTTAAAAAAGAATTTTTCATATTAAAATGTCGGGTTCGTTATGCATTCGAAACGAATTCGAAAAAAACCAAATAAGTGAATCCGAGAATTTTTCGGGTAGACAAAACTGTTTATATATAAAAAACAGACACTAAAAAATATAATAGAAGAAATTTTCCAAAATAAAATTTATGAAAAAAATGGAAGCCTTTTTTTTTTTTGTATAAAATTTGATGAAGTATTAACAAGAGAAGTTAATAAAACATACATTTAAAAACAAAATATATTTCATATAAAGAAGTCGCCTTTGTTATGGTACACATTCAAAACGAATAGTCGATCAAAATTTTTATCGATTAAAAAGTTTTTTAAAAAATCTTCCCGAAAAATTCTCGTTTTTGCTAATTTGCACTTTTACTAACTCGTTTCCAATTCATTTGGAACCCGCGATGGCAAATACGAGATCTAGTATTCGTTTCGAATGTATAACGAAGTCAACTTTTATATATGAACATTGTTTTAAAAAAAAAAGTATTGTTTTTAAAAGCATTTTTTAAGTTCGCTGTTATTTATACGTCTTTTTAGTTAATACTTGTTATTTTTTAAGTTTTATATGAAAAAAAGTTGGTCAAAAAATATTAAAAATAAAATAAATTTCGAACTATAATAAAATCAAATATAAAAAATAACCTCTTTTTTGTGCCGAGTCGGGCTTCGAACAAACTTTTTCAAATGCTTAATTTCATTATGACGCATATTAAGCCACACATGGGTAAAGTGTTGGACTAGCATTCAGTTGGCTTGGTTTCGATTCTTGACATAGTGAGTTTAAAATTTATAATTATAATATTTAGAGTTTTTCCGTCAATATAATAATTTATAACTTCTCATTGGTTATTAAAAACCTCGAAAATAAATTTTTTGTTTATTTTGTTCACATAAAATAAAAGCTAATTTTGATTTTGTACTAGTGTTCAACAAACATAAAAAATGTCACGTATTGGCAAATATCTCAAATATTCGCCAGTTCGAGAACGATGCGATTATTTAAAAATCTTGTTTCGAAAACGTTTCGATTATTCTAAAAATCTCTTTTCGAAAACGAAATGTGAATTTCTTCCGCTCGCGGATTCGAAAACGCAACGAGAACGAATATCGTTTTCGAACTAAATACACGGGATCTCTGTTTCACCTCGAATTTGAAACGAGTCCATTGGGCTTATTGGGAACACACAACAATTTTCACAATTATCGAACATCCAACACTCTAACAAAAATCGATTGGAACTTACAGCAATTATTGCTGGCAACAGATTTCCTTCATTTAATATAGTTTTATTTCAGAGAGCAAAATTCAAAACTTTTCACTCTAGAAATGCGTAATAACTTTCTCCTACAATTATTGCTCTCGAACTCTCGTTATATAACTCTCTCTTAAAAATGTCTCTTCTCTCTTGTCTTTGCTAGGAAAAAAACGCTTCCAATCAGAGTTGCACAAGTACGTATTTTCGTACCATTTTGTATACGTTTTTATTATTTCTGTACGAAGTACTTTATAATTCGTACTAGTACTATTTTATTTTCTACCTTTTTATTATGATTTACACCCTGATAGTGCCAATCGTCTTAAATTTAAATTAATATGGCAATACTTCTTGACTTTTGCTTTGTTTACGTACGGTGTGCAGAGATCTCAAAATGAATGCAATAGCAAAGAAGAAAGTGTGAGGAATACTAAATCAAAGAATACCAAATTCAAAGCGTACTTCGTATCAATAAGCTTGTATGGAATCTTCATACAAATCAGATGATACGAAGTACGTTCTGACTTCGTACCTCCTTCATTTTTCGTATTCCTCGTATTTTGCTTTTGCCATTGTATTCTTTTGTTTGTTTGACATATCGCCTTTTTTACTGCCTTTTGTCCAATTGGGAACAAATTAAATCAATTGCGGTTGTAATTTAAAAGCGACAGTTTAAAATTTTTAAAAATGACTAAGTTAATAAAAATTAACAAAGTTAATGTTAAAAACATAAAAAAAATGATTTATTTTTTAAAAAAAGTGAGTTTATGTGTAGTTTGATAAGATAATGAAAAGAAAAGTGATAATAAATAAATTATTTTTGCAGAAATCAAAGCGAAGAGGTTAGGAGTTCTTTCTATCCTGCAGAAAATGATGCTGAAGATGGAGCTGAAAAGTGTTCAAATATTGAACAATCAAAGTCTACGCAGAGTGCACTTTATCCAGGTTTAAATGAAATTAAGGCTGCGCAGGCTCTTCTTTGCTTTAAATCGCTGGAGGTGCGAAATATAAGCCTTGATTTGGAAGCTGGCTTCACCGATGAGGAGCTCCCCACTTCCAGCCGATATATTTCAAGACCCCAAGTTAAGGAAAAGTACGTTCTATATCTTTATATATATTAAATAAATTTGTTATTGCTTAACTCGAAAACGGAGATTACGATTTGCTTGGCGATTTTTTGTTGTTTTTCACGGCCATTAAAGAAATCGTAGAAAATTCAGCCAGAAAACATAGTAGGTGGCGCTGCGATTGGATTCCACAAAATATTTATTTATTGCTTGTCTCCGAAGCCGCTCTTCCGATTTGCATGCAAATTTGTACATAGGGATTTTCGAGTACAGAGAGTGTACGGCATCTATTCGTTCTATCTTTAACACTAAAGGAAGCTATAGTATTAATCTCTTCAAACATGCGAAAAATTTTTTGTAAACGCATATTTTTATTGAAAAGTATAAGTAGTGTGATTTTGTAACAATTGTTTTTACTGCAGAGACTGCAGAGCTTGGATTTTCATCAAGTTCTTATTCTGCTATAAAGTGAACAAAAATTGAGATATGGAAAAATCTGAGACGTCCGACACGAAACGTACGAACAAATAAAATAATTTACTGTGACCTCACTATGCCTTTAAGGGGATTTTTTTGGTCTGAGGCGTATTGCGTACTGCAGATATTTATAAAAACTTTTTTATTATTTTAATCAAGTATTCAAGAATACAAAAAAAATATTTTTATTAAAATTCATATACATGTAAGCCCCCAGGTGGCGTTGCAAATTGGCGTAAAAAGAATTACTTTTCCAGTGGGAAAAATAAATCTATACTGGGTCGTCTGAGTGGTTTAATACGTAGGCGTATATAGGGGTTAAGGAGTAATTCCTCTTATATGAATCGTGCATAACAACAGTACGGGCTGTTGTTATATTTTGAATATTCCACACCTTCAGGTCGCATCCGAAAACAAAAATTTTTGGAGTTAACTGGTAAATAGTAAATGAGAAATGGTGCATACAATTTTTTCATTCATATAAAAAGAGGCACGGGGGAAAATGATACCCCCGAAGAAGTGAAAATTTGAAAGGTGAAGATCGTTTTTTTTTTTTGGTCATCACTTTTGAAACGGTGGGAAGTAAAGTAGGTAATTGTAAAGAAAAAACATTTAATATCCAAGACAAAAAATGTTATTTGTTAAGTACGTTTTTATTTTTGTCAGATGCAACTTTGCTTCCAATCAGGGATGATATTAGCTTAGTTGTCAAAGGGCCAAAATTTATACAAAAATAGGGCATTTTTGCCAATAATGGGGCCTTTGGTGGTAATTCAATATTAACAACTTTCTATTTGAATATTTAGCCTTTCGAAATATTCTAATAGATTTCGATTTAAGTGTTTCGGGAAATTAAAACAAATTGAAGTTCAGTTTTCATGTTTTTTTTTTTGTTTTGCTTTCACTGTTTCAACCTAAGCGGGGAAGTTTTGGTTTGTCACAAAAATAGTACGCTTAATATAAACGATCAGCTCTCAGAATCAGAAATTGTGGATCAAAGAGATGTAGTATAATTGTTTTTTATTTCATACATAAAGGTCCCATTGCACCTTAGCAAGAAGGTGCATTGTGCAATGTGCATTGATTGCAAAAGTCAAGAATATGCCAAAAAATTATCCATATCAGATAATTTCTTGAAACTTATTTTGACAAAGCCATTTATTTAATAAGTTAATAATACAAATAAAAATAGAAAAGCATTTCCACAGAAAACCGCAAATTGGATCGATATATTCATCGTTAAAGAGTCTTAGGCCTTTTCCACACGGAGAAACGGAAAAGTAACCCAACTCCAACATAATTGCTTAGAAAGTTGCAAGCCACTACAGTTCCAAACATTATTGCAACCTATGCTTCCAGATGAGCAAGTAACGCACAACGCAACATTGATCTCTCATTGCAGCTTATAATTAAATAAACAGCGATATTTCTCTACTTCTTCTATAACAAATATAAATTTGTTAACTGCTCGCTCATTGCTGCTTCCTGTATTCAAAACAATAAACATAAAACACAATTTTCTGAATTTAATTGATACTTTTCTCAACTTGAAGTACCACACAATTGTTTTAAGTTATCAAGAAAAGCACAAGTCGCTGATATAAATTGCAGCTAGCTGTGTTGCATAAAACTTATCGCAAGCGTGCTGCCAACTCGTTGTAAAAAAGATGCTTCATCTGAAGGTTCCGGTGTACTTACATGGGTTAGCAACATTTGTTGATGTTGCGTTGTTTTTCAATTGCTCCATGTGGAAAAGGCCTTAAGAGTATTTTTTGAGTCCTTTGTTATATACATAATAGTGTCAGAAATATATGAGAAAAGATATGCGTTAAGACTTGTAAAAAGTCAAATCAATGATGCGGGACGAAATGGGCATGATACCAAAACAAAATCAGTTCTACCAAAACAATGTATTCAGAAATGACTAAATTGAAAAAAGAATAATTTCATAAATGTTATACAATTTTGGAATATAGAGCCTTAAACAACAAAATTAGTTAAATCACGTCGAATAAGGTGACAAAAAATATTCCATCGCAGTCTTAATTTTTTGAAATTAAAGAATTTTCATCTAAGGTGCAATTTTGAAACTGCTATGCTAAATTTTTTCCAAACCTTATATTTCTTGAAACTTATGACTCGAAAACACTTCTATTTCCGATTTTTTTAGATCTACACTTTTTTTGGTGGAAAAAATTACTTTTTTATGCAAATAATTGTTTATTACTTCTTAAGCATTTATTTAAGATACATTCTGATGCCATAATCTGAAAGAGCGTAAAATACGTCGGGAATTATTTTTGGTGCAGATAAAATAAAATAAAATAGACAAAAATTCTTTGAAAATTTACGCTATACGTATAGAATTACTTTAAGATACTATTAAAACTAAAATCGGGTCAAAAATTTAGACATTCTTTTGGAGAGTGTGCAGGAATTTTCATACTTCCTGTATTATAGTAGATACCAAATGTTTGTAAGAAGATTTCGTGTAGAGACATTCAATAATACAAAAATTGGTTATTCTTCATAATGCTAACATGGTGGCTTTATACAAAATATAAGAAAGTCAGTTTTTTTAAAATGTTCTTCAGTTTTAATAGATTTTTATACGCGTAGGCGTATATAGCTTAAAAAAGCAAAATTGGGGAGAATTGTTTAAGTTTTTGGGTTTTTTTGAAGCTATAATTTCAAAACATTCAACAAAACTTATTTTACTGAGAACGATTTTATTACAAATTTAAACTTTTTACCTCCATGACATACTTCTTGATATTTTTCAGTAGAATTTCAGAAAAAGGGCCTAAAATGAATCGAAAGGGCTTTGGGGCTTACGAAATCAAAAAGGGCTCAAAAAAGCCCCAAAAGCCCCCAAATATCATCCCTGCTTCCAATGCGTGAAGTCTCTCACACGCATCTCTTTTCAGCTCTCTGTTTCAAAGTATATGCTTAGTGTTTGCAAAACCGGTTTCGAGTTATTCGATTCACCGGTTTTAACCGGTTTTTTCATTTCTCTATTAATCGGTTGTTGAAAAATCATCAAAAATCGAATAACCGATTAACCGGTTTTTTTCAAAGCATATTTTAAGTCGCTTGCCAATCCGAACAGATAAGACTTACATTCAATAACATAATTTACCGAATGCATCTACTTTAAAGTTCACTCGTAGCTGTCAAACGCATTTAAATCAACTGCTGCTTAGTTAAAAAGTAAGCCCAGCCAAAGCAAAGATAATGAATTCGCAAGTTTGGAAGTATTTCCGAAGAGATGAAACCAGCAGCAAAGCTTGGTGCTCTCGTTGCCCAAAGATGATAAGCTGCAAAGGTTCATCAACATCAGCTTTGATTTACCACCTCAAAAATGTGCACGGAGTGGCAATGACTGCAAACAAAGCCGAAAGTGAAATTGAGCAGCCATCTACATCCAAAACATCATCCGAGCAGGCCAAAGATAGCCACATTTCGAAATTTCTCACAAAGAATGAAGCACTTGGGGATGTGTGGCGAGATGCGTTGCAGAAGATGGATTATCAGTGCATGCATTAGTTCGATCCAGAGTAGTACATTCATATTTGAAATCAAAGGGACTTCAAATGCCATCGAGTGATAACACAGTATGGAATATTATACAAAAATTCTTTGAGGATAAGAAAACAGAAGTTTCAATGCGGTTACACAACTTAAAGCAAAGCAGTTCTCGCTTTTCGATAACCGTTGATGAGTGGACAGATGTGTCAAACATAAAATATAAAAATGTTTCCTTACGAGCATATGACTCTAAAAGTTTGCAGTACGATGTTTTTAATTTAGGCTTGGAAAAACTTTCTCGCATAAGGAACGGCTGAAAATATTGAATATTACATGAAAAAAAAAGCTTTCCGATTTTGACCTTAATCTAAATGAAGATGCCGTAGCATCGACTCATGACGGCGCTGCCGTTATGAAAAAATATGGAAAAATAATAGCTGTCCATTCACAGCTATCATTCCATCATGCTATTCATCTATGTGTCGTGGATTGTTTTTGTAAGGAGTGTCATTTTCTAACACAAAATGAAAGTCAGATAAGCGGTAATGAAAGCACTGATGACGAAATCGCGTTTCATGATGAAAATTGTGATTACCAATTCGAGGAGGAGACCAATTCAACACTATTACCTGACTTGAAAAAAATTATTGAAAAATTGCGAAAATGTGTTAATTCATTTAATAGGTCAGCTGAGAAAGCAAAAGTGCTTCAGATATATGTTAAAGAACAAGAAGGAAAAGAACTACACCTGGGTCAGGAAACATTTAATGAGAGTGAAATAAAAGCTTTGGAGCACCTCAATCAACTGTTGAAACCACTTGAATAAACAGTTAATAAACTTTCGAAAGACTCTGCAACCTTGTCTGATGCAGAAGGAATATGCAAATTCTTAATTAAAGCGGTATCGACAGTAAAATCTGTGTACTCAGATAAGCTTGTGAACTGTTTGCAAAATCGATTGACTGAACGACGATCCACGGTTTTGACTACCTTAATTCTCTATCTAAATAGTGGCGTGTTTCCAGTTACAGACGACTGCTTTGCATATTCATCAAAACAGTAGCAGTGATATTGAGTTCCACTCAGAAAATTTGGAAGAAAAGTAATCCAAAACCTTGATAACAAAAAGTTCAGGCACCAACTAATGCAACTAGGAAAAAAAATAGTTTTATTCTGTCTGAAGATTTTTGTATATAGAAAAGTTTAAAAAAAGAACTGAAAGACTCGAAAATTTATTTAATGCTTCATTGACTATTAATCCGACTTAGACATTAAGTGAACGAGTTTTTTCCACTTCAAATTTAATAAAAACTAAAAAAAAAATCGACCTGGACCACAGAAACTGAATGCAATTCTTTTTTTAAAGTATTATTTTAAAAAAAATAAAACGAAAAATTAATTACTTTGTCGCTTGAAGAATACAAACTTGTTGTTAGAGTTAAGGGTTATTTTAATTATTATTTTCTTTGTTTTCTTAAATTATTTTCTTTCGAATTATTTAATTTGTGTTGTTTTTTTAACAGTGTTATTATTTCTTTATTTTATTATAAAATATGAGATTTTTGTTGTTTATATTATTTCATTTTATTTACATTTCCTAATAAAGTTCTTTTTTTTAATAAAAAATTAATTATAATAATTTTTTCTAAATAATTTTTTCTGAATAAAAACCGGCTTAACCGGTTTAACCGGTTGTCTGAAAATTTTTATTCGTCTTACCGGGTTTTGAAAAAATCCATTAGTCGACGTTTTCGAATAACCGGTTTTTCCATTTTGTCAAATAATTGCAAACACTATACATGCTGCATATGCATATTTTTTTGCTATAATTGGAGAATGAAAATTGAATAAAATTAAACAGAAGCCTTAATGAATTGCCGTTTAAATAACATTTACAAGCAGAACATTATATATATAAAATATAAACACATTTAATTTGAAGTTAGAACATTTAAATATATAATTTTATTATTAAGTTAAGCTCAATTATAGTAGGTTATATATAAGAAGGAATATATTAATTTAAAAAAAGCACTAACACAAAAAAAATAATGTAATAATCTTAAAAATTAAAAATATATTTATTGTTTTATTATAATTATTTATTATTAATTATTTATTATTATTTACTCAACTTTGTACGGACATAAACTACACTTAAACATTTTAGTTATATTTTTGAATTTTCCAATATTTTCCTATATATTTTATAAATATTATATAATTAAAATTAAGAATTCAGTTACTATTCCATGCGTTGCTCACATCAAACTGATGAAAATAATGTATCTGTTAAGAAATACGTTTAAAATCATCCTTGAGAGAACATAACACCCGCTCCAATAGCGTAAAATATCGCTACTGAAGCGTTTTTAGAACTCTGTGAGTGACAAAACGCTGGAATAGCGTGAAAAATAGAGAAAATATACCTATTTTGAAAACCAAACGCTGAGTTTTTAACGGAATTGAAAAAAACCACTGCATAGCGTTTTATTTTTTCAAAACCGTCAATAAATGCCGTGAAATTTCACAACATTTATTGTAGTGACTTTTCAATAAATTTTTAAAATAAAGTTATAACGTATCACCACTGGTTGGTGTTCTTGTTAACGCCATAAAAGCTTTTATTTGTGCTTAGCTCTGTTCATATGGTCAACTTTGTGACGAGGTGTGACATGGGGGGTGGGGCAAGGGGGGAGGGGTTCAAAAATTTGCCAAAAACGTGTTACATAATTTATAAACAGCACCTTATATCGTTTTACTTAGGAGAAATTTTATATAAATTTTGTTTTTTGAGAATCGAATTATAATTTTTTTTTATAAATCACTTCATATGTGTCCTAAGAAAATGTAAAAATGTTTTTTTTTTCAAAATTCCTCCTCTAACTATACTTTTTAGCCTGTTTTGCGCGCGCCGTCAAGTGTGTTTTTTTCTAAAATTGAACAGAATGCTTTATTATTCTCACGCCCCTTTCCTAGCTCTTTCAAATAGTTTATATTGTATTAATTATGTATTATAATTTATTAATGATGCATTATATTATTGAATTTGTCTACGAATGAACATTGCCAAACGTCGCAGTACCGAATTGACCAAAAAAAGAAAATCGGATCAGCTAAAAGAAAGAGGTCAGGTCTGAGCAGAATATGAGCAACCAGAAGGCTTACTGTATGCACCAGAGATCGCCGACGACTGGTAAGTTAAAAAAATAAGTTTTCATTGTTATCAAAAAAAATATTTCGTTTTTTTTTAACCACGTTTTTACTCTTTCTACTTAAAATTTCTACAAAAATACTTGGCCGATTTTTATGTGTATGCTCTAGCTTTTTTGTTAAAATTTTGTTTTGTTAAAAAATCTCTCAAAAAATTTTGTTTTTGTTTTGTAATATTAAAGATCACTTTAATCATTAAAAGTACCGGAAAACTTGTTTCGAAACTTTAAACGCGTTTTTCTCGAAACAGGTTTTTTTAAAATCGGTGTGCAAGATTGCGCAATAACCTTTGAACCAATTTACTTCAAGATCGCTGAGTAATCACAAAATATATATTTTTGAGTGTCTGACTTCGAGTTTTTTATTTTTAAAGTCCTCAAAAAATTTGTACAGCTACTTTTGTCCAAAAATTGTAGGCCTTTTTGTAGGCCATGTTTTTATAATTAATAGCTGAACCTGGTGTGCTTCGCTACCCCTATAGTGATAAAATAAAAAGTATTTAGATATTAATAAAAATGTATTTATTTGATTATGAATTAATTATTGCAATGCTTTAGGATATACAATGTTTTTAGTCGGTGTAGATGTGTAGATTCTAGAGCAAATAAAGGGGCGTGGCCCGCCCACTATTTACATGGCATATACTCCTTTTTAAGAAACATGATATGTAGCAAATATCATCATTCTATGCCAATTATTGACTGAGATATGAGGATTTTAAGTTTTCGGTTGTGTAGGCGTGGCACCACCCCTTTGACTGATCCAAATATTATGTAGCCAAGGACTTATTATTTCGTAACAATGTCCTATTGTGAAAATTTCATGTCGACGGATCCAGTAGATTAGAAGATATTAATTTTTCCAAAAATGGGAGTGGTCCCGCCAACTTTTTGTGGTACGTATTTCTATTCATGCCAATACTATATGTACCAAATATCATTTCCGTGGGTCCAAAAATGCCGAAGATATGACGATTTTAAGTTTTGGGTTATATGGGCGGGGCCACGCCCCTTTGCCATTCACAACTTTATATAGCCTAATATTCCTTCCAGAGTCATATGAAGACGCCGTGAAAATTTCAGGAAAATCGGTCCAGTGGTTTGGCCTCCTATAAAGCGCAAACAGACATACAGACATACATTCATTTTCATATATATAGATTCTTTTGAAAAATCTCAGAGTCAGACCTTCATATTAGGTTTACACTTTTACCAAATTCATTTTATTTTTTTTTGTTTCAGATAAGGCAAATTCAGATAAGGCACACCGTTTTTTTCTTTTTTTTTTACTGTTTCATTTACGCACGTGTGACATGAAAGTGACGTCACGAAAAAAAACAAAAATACTTTTTTTTTGCTAATTTTAATACTTATGTAAAACAATAAAAAAATATTTACTCAAATATCTCTAACCGCTTTTTCACCATCCTTACTGAAAAACTCCTAAAATTTCGACGAAATTAAGTAAAATGTCCCTTATATATGAAATCGCGATAATACTGATCCTATGTCTACCTATGAAGAATAAAATACCTGGCATATCAATAAACTTCCAAGCAAACTTACTCTGTTATAGCATATATGTTACCATAGATAAATGCTTATGATTTTCGACAATCAAACATTTTTTACGATAACCGCATTTCTTAATGTTTCCCCAACCTTATTGTTTTCCTTTTTATGATATTCATTCATTGAGCCGAAAGTATAATAAACTCTCCAAGCCATTTTCTTGTAACTCCCACGCATCTTAACGAAAATAATCACATATATTAATAGCAACTATTTGTGTATGACTTTTATGAAAATTTATGATTACTTCAAGAGCGTCACTTTTGTGTCCAACATTAAGACATGAGTACAACCAGCCATTCCCAACAGAGATCAACAAAAAAAAAAAATATTCTCAAGAGCAAAGTTTTCCCGTTAAAGATTTCTCCGCAACTGATTATGAAGCTCATTAAATCTTTTTTCTCATCTAAGATTTGAATGACTTGAACTTCATTCTACAAATAGCTTTGCTGGCTTTATAATCATGAACTGTAGAAATCTATGCAGAGACGGAATCAAGCTATACCATTATCCAAGACCACACTCAACTTACAATTGTCATTATAGAAAAATTTATATTGGCTTAGGAAAGAGCGCAGCAGAGAAGAAAAGAGAAAAGAAGAGAATAAATAATCACACAATGACGTTAAAAAAATAGGGATTAAATTTGGATTTTATGAGATGAAAAATTCATTAAAATTATGAAGCAACGCATGCTAGAAATAAATTGAAAAAAAAACAAGATGAAACAAATTTCAATAAAAGCAAATAAAGTGGAAAGCAATTACAAATAAAATGAAGTAGCAAAGAAATGGAATGGAAGGGAAAACAAAAAATTACTCTAATGTCAGTATAATATGCCAAAGATTACGGAGCAGAAAAAGCAAATGAAAACAAGCTATGAGAAAATGAAGAAATATAATATCTATATAGCTGGCTAGGGGCGGAAAAATAGCAGAACAAAATACTTAGAATGTCAGCAAATTTTTTGTACATTCCTTATTTCTTGCATTTTTTTTCTTCGGAGGTTAAACCTTAAATGAGAAAATATACTATATAAAGTAAATGATAAAAAAATATAAATGATGGTGCTATGGAAAGAAAAACGAAAAACAAGTTTATATATACATACATATTAGAAGTAACATGCAATGAATAAACATGAGGTTTGATGACAATGAAATGTGTGAAAATTCAAGTGGGTGAAAATAATCACTGAAGCCAGTACATTTTTTGTGAGCAGCATTAAAGTAATGATTAAAGTAATCTTTCGATGAGCAATGGTATAGATTTCATGGCACCTTTAAGATCTTGTCCTAAATGTTCTGGATGTCTTCAAGACTGCTTTAACTGTGTTGCCATGGAATAATATTCACCCGCTGTCTTGACGCGCCTTTGTTGATATAAGTTTAATGATAAGCATTTGGTGTATTGTATAAGGTTTTTTTTACCGAACTGTGACTGTTATGCTTATGTACATATATATTGATTTGTATCATTGTAACGAACATTTTTTTTTTTAAATCTCTTCAGTAGATGTGTTTTTCTAATTATGATTTTGAGTTTATAATATTTGTATGCTCAAGTAACAAAGTGTGAATTTCTTGAAGATGTGTAAAATTTCAAATTCATTTTAGATGAAGATATTTGAGACGATCTGATAGTATGGGAAAAGTTATAGAGTTTTTTTTTTTATGTGCATTAATAAATTACTTGTTAATTGTGAAAGTGGAACAGAAAAATGAGCCAAAAAAGCAAAAATCATTTTGACGTAATTTTAAATAATTTATTCATATCTATGCAGTGTATTTTTTCATACGCATAAAATAAATTCATATACATAGCTTGATTAGAAGAAAATATAATAAAACATGAAGGTTAATATAAAACAATTGCTGAATCCATTACTGAAGACACAATAGTATTTATTTATTTATTTATTTATTACTATTCATTTCATCAAACCGAGCATTATATTCCCTTAATGAATACTTAAAAAAAAGTAATAACTAAAGTATATCAAGCAGTTTGATACAAATTTATGTTATTCTATAGTGTTATTCTATATACTGTTAAAATGTGATAGCAAAGAGTTTTGCACGCACTTAAGCCTAGATTAAAATCTATATATCTTCGCACGTAGCGTTTGCCAGTCCGCCAGTGGCCGCATTTTGTAAAACGCTAGCGATCACGTCACTTGAGGTTTCTTTGTCTGGCAATAAAATTCAGTAGAAGATTTCAGTGCGAGAAAGAGAGTTTGTTTTACTTAATATGAAATCGGAGTTAACAACCTTAACAACCCGCGTTCGGGTTTCGGCCGACCTCATCAGCTCTCGCCAGGCGCCTCTGCTTTGCGCGCGCCTTCTCCAATCGGATACACCAAGTGCGGTTAGGGCTTCCTCGGCCTGGTCCATCCATCGGTGTCATGGTCTCCCTCGTCGTCGTTGACCAACGACATTCGCCTCGAGCACCTTTTTCACTGGAGCTTCGTCGTCCATACGATCGACATGACCCAGCCAGCGTAGTCGCTGCGCAGTTATACGCCAAACTACATCAATGTCTTAGTCATAGACTATCATCATTAGATAGTCATCGCAGACTCGAGCAAAACCGAAGATTTTGCGAAGAACTTTTCTCTCGAACACCACCAGAGCGGCTGCGTTAGTTTGCGAAACTACCCATACCTCAGCGCCTTAAAGAAGCACAGGTAGAACGAGCGTCTTGTAGAGTATTAGTTTTGTCGATCGAGAGAGGGCTCTGGATGGATACCTGATAGCAATTATTGTTCTTCGTTTTATCTCCAAGCTGACATCGTTGTTATTAATGGCGGTGCCAAGCTATACAAACTCCTTGACTACTTCAAAGTTATAGCTGCCGGCTGAAAGGTTGGAGTATAGACGCCGCACTCCGTTGTTTGTAAACAGCATATATTTTGTTTTACCCTCATTTATCGCCAAACCCACTTTGACTGATTCCGTTTTGATAGCGGTGAAAGCAGCGATAACATCTCTGTTTGTTCTGCCGACAATATCATCAGCGTACGGAAGGAGCTGGACACCTTTGTAGAAAATGGTGCCATTACGTTGTACACCGGCCTTTCGTACGATCCCCTCCATGATCATTGTATCATGCGCCACATCTGTTTGGTTGCATTGGAATGCAAATGTTTTCACCACTGTCTAGTGTTGGCAACAGGGTGAAGTGGAATAAGCTGGTCGTAGTGTGCTTATTTGAACAAAACAGTGATGATATGAATATTTTGACTTGCAACTTAATGTTAAAACAATAAATTAATAAAAAATAATAATTTCATGTAGAAATATCCGATAGTGACATCTCATTTCGTAAAGTTAAATTCAGATAGTATCTTAAATTAAATAATTTTGTTTATGTGACGGGAAGTATAAAAATAGATCAAAGTAGATTCGATAGATGAAATCGAGTAGGGCGACTTTCATCCTCACAGTATGGAAATGGATAAATATGCTCGCAAATGTGACCGACAAATGAAATATGAACTCGAAATTATTTCTTTTTGTATTTATTAATACAAGAGTATTTTTTTCTGAAATGTGGAATATGGTATGGCTTCCACTTATCCAAACACCCTCAATCAGGCATTGATGGAACACCCTCAAGAATGATGGTACTACCGTTGACAAAAATCTGTATTTTATGACAGTTTCTTTAGAAACGTGCAGCCAAAAGCTAAACAGAAGAGAACAAAATAAACTACTACATAATTTTGCCAACGTAATTTTAAGTCAATTAACCTTTGGCATTCCTTAAAAACGGAACGAGCTCCATATTGTATAAAATATAAATAAAAAGAAATAGTTTATTGACGTATAAAGACTTTCCTACAAGAGTTTTTCGATTATTGGAAGTTTTTCGCAAGTGTTCATGAATACGATATTCTTAATATGCTAGAAAATAAAGTGAGAAATTTGAAATGAATATTAAATAAGATCTTTTCTTATTCTCATGTCCTCATCACACCAGAATGTGGCTTCAGAATACTTTTATTCTTTCAGAAAACTTTCACAAAAAATCTAAATTTCCTTAAAAATTTTGCAGAATCCAATTAGCCGCTTGAATAGGAATTGTTGATGTACAATTTCATAAGCTTAAATTTTATACTTTGATGTATAATTTCATTAGCTTTAATTTTATTTTGTTAGTTAATTTGGTGTGGCAGATGCGGGTAGGTGTGCTCAAAAGAAATGTTGAGTTCATATATTTAACGCTTTAGAAGTTCATTTGCGAGAGATATAAACTATTTTCGACAGTTTTTGCAGTTTTTGTATTTTTTTGTACTGGGACCCAAAGAAGGGTGGCAGATGGGGGTAGGTGAGAAACATTAAATTAATCGAAATCGCAACCACAACTAAATTATTTTCGCTCTCTGCTTTCTTTGTCTCTCAAAACCCGCAACACGATTAGTGAAGCTAGGCAACGGAATGGTAATAATTATGCGCATTTTTATGCAATCGTAGTGTAGTTTGTGTTTGCGTTCAAGCACATAAGCTATTACGCTGCAGAATAATGAGATAAGTCATCAACGCTACACTGAGAAAAAAGCAATACGTAAATCACCTAAGTCGGCTTGGGTAAAGAGAATTGTATGGGAATTATAAACTTATGCTTATTCACCTAAGCAATTTATTGTTTAATACATTGCTTTCAAAGCACATACTACGATACCTTGCCAAAAAAAATATTTGATTCACCTAAGCCCAAAATTCGAATATACAAAATTGAAAAACAACTAGCATGGATGGCTTAAGCATTGTTTTATTGTCTGCAAAAAAAGCACAGCTGCGTCACTAGACACACGAGGAAGGATAGATTTAAGAATTTAATAATATAATAAAACCACTTTTAAATTCAAAAATAACAAAGTTAATTAAAAAACACAAGTTAATATTCACACCAGTAAATTTTATTACATTTAATCAACAAAACCAAAAGGAAAAAAAAATGTATTTGCCCGCCGTGCGGAATCGAACCTGGAACTTTTGGTGCCAGTCCATCGCCCTACCCACTGATAAAAGCAGCCTTGCTACCACTTGCTGACACAACTGCAGCTATGTTAACAGATGATATATCAATACGTACAGTATGTCGCAGTATTCTGTTGATAGCCATACAACAAAAATCTTTGAAAAGATTATTGTGTTATGCTGCAGCATAGCTTCAGTTGTAATTAATATTGAATAAATCACTCCGCGTAGCGAAGGAGTTTGGCTCAATGCGTAGTGTAGTGACTTTATAAACAGTGGCATTGGTTGGTTGTTGTGGGTTCGAATCTCAACGGCATGCGAAGGTAAACTTTTTGAATTTGATATTCAATTTAATTTAATGTTCTTGTTATAATAGACGTCAAGCAGCAAGAAAACCTGAAAAGTCATTAATTTCTAAGAAAAATAAAAACGGTTGTTGATAAAAGAAAAATTTGTGTTGTTGCCAATTTCAGTCAAGCAAATCACAGAACGAGAGGCGGCAGCTTCAAAAAATAGGAAAATAAAAAAAAAAACAAAACTTGGGGTAAAAGTTATATTTTTGAAATTAATTTTTTTTTAAAGTAGTGTATAAAAACTTACCAAATACTTGGTTAATTTATCACCCAAATAAAAATTGGTAAGTCAACATGTAAAACTTAGTCGTTTTGATGAAGTACTTGGTAGGCTGAAAACTGCCAAAACTATCTTATAAGGTATACTAGGTTTTTTCCAATTTAACATAAGCTTTTTCTCGATGTACAAAACGTCAACGTACTGTTCTCTAAGAGAACGCTACAGTGCCCTAAAATACGCTACGTTTAGAGTTTATTTTCGTTCAATGCTTAGAATAGCTCTTAATCGATCATTTAGCCAATGAGAAAAAATTGATTCTTCCTTCTTTGCGTAAACCAAGCAAAACCATGAGCAATGTTGTACTCAGTGGTGCGTTCATGTAACTCAGTTGAGAAATTCTCTACTGGTCGTGACGTCATGCTCAATCACTCTGCTAAACTCTACCGATAGAAAACAAGTGTTTATGTATATCATGAAACTCACCAATTGACAATTTGACATTTGTGATTGAGAATTTTATTATTTTTTAAGAAAATTTTGTGCATAGCGCATAGCCAACAAATAAATTTATTTGTGCAATACGCGTAGCCAATAAAGTTTAAAAAAGTTTTAATCGCAATTGCATCTATATCAATATGTAAGGAAAAAAACTGCATAATTTGAATTTGAAAATTGCTTGTTATGATTATACTTTCAATGAATTTTAGCGTTGAAAATGAACTTTGTTGTGTTGGTGTTGGCTGATGCTTATGATAGGAGGAATATGTTGCGCATCCACCGACGAGCATTAAGAGACGGAAGTGATCCATTTCATTTGCCAGAAGCACGTTTTATTGAGCTGTTTAGGTTTAATAAAGATACGGCAATTGTGCTTCTAAATGAAATAGAACCCTTTATGACATTTCAGAAATGTTTATATGTCAAAATCAAACTTAAACAAAAAAAAATTTAACTTAAAAAATTAAGTGTCAACAAAATAAAATCAACTGTCTAAATATGAAAAAATCAAATTGAAGAAAGATTTACACAAGGTTGATTTATAAGGTTGTCGCAAGGGAGAGAGCGAGTACCCATAATTGTCAAATCGAAGTTGACAGCTTATAGAAAATCTGGAAGTGCTCTCTTTCATCATCCGTTTTTCTTTCGTAGTCATTCGCAAATTTGGCTGGTTTTGACAATTATGGGTACTGAGAAGAGAGTGCGATCAGCCCTGCGACAACCTTATAAATCAACCTTGGATTTACAGCCCTATTCTACCAGCTTAACAAAGCTCACCACATTAACAAAATAGTTAATATTAACAAGTTGTTAATGTTCCGTATTCTGGTGAAAATTTAAAAGCTCTTTTCATTACAATTTTGTTAATTGCAGAAAGTATCTTAACAACGACAACATAATCTCAATATTTATGTGTTTAGCTAGAGAATTGTTGTGCAAATAATAAAAATAATGTAAATTATAATATAATATTGAATTAAAATAAATAAGACTGTGAAAAATGGAAGAATTTTTACGTCTTTTAAGTTTTGAAAATGAAGAAGATCAACGAAACGAAAAATTTAACGACGGCGCTATTTAAAACGTCTTCGAAATGAAAATGATTTATTCATTTTATCTATCTATCTCTTTATCTATTTTTTTATTTCTTTTCAACTCTAAATACAATTAAATACCGAAATGAAAAACCGAAATATAATAATATACATATGCCAGCCAAAAGTTAAGGCTGCTGCCGACATAAATTGTATATAAAATAGGAGCTGCTCCTGCGTCGCTCACTCAAACTTTGTTTGGCTATTAAAAAAATGTAAATTTGTGTTTTAAATAAAAAAAAATCTTGAGATTACTTAGTTCTTTGCATTTTCATTTTGCTAGCTGATATAATAAACAATAGAATTTCATCGAAAAAACAGCTGGCGATTTGAATGCTGTGAGTTTCACATTCTCACCACAAGTGGTGAACTTTTTGAGCTTTTCAGAGCTTTCAAATTGTAAATGATTTTTTAGAATACGAACATTTACATTACATAACAATAATATTAACAAGAACTCATTAACAATTCCTTGTTAAGTTAACAAGCAGAATAGAGCTGTTATATTCAAAATTAATACAAAATTTTAGAAATACAATTGTTGAATTTATTAGCAATCGTTATTGTTGAATTTCAACAATAGTTTTGGGAGAGTATTAATTTTTGTTTTTGGATTTTAATCACCCGAAAAAAATAAAAAATTTTATTAAAAATAAACAAAATAAAAAATCATACTAACAACACCATGCATTCTCAATCGCAAATTGACATACTCTACAAGTATAAAGCTGACGAGAACTTTTCAATACAAGTATTGTATACAGTAGAAAGTACAATACTCAACTCACCACAGTTCTATGAACGTTCTAGTAGAGAATGTCGTCATTGTGACGTCACAATCCCAACCAGTTGAGAAAAAACTAGTAGAGAATAGTTACATAAACGCATCACAGGAGAGTCTTCCAAACCGAACTAGGTTGTTCAAACTGCTGAACCAAATATTTCATGTCAAAAACTACTACAGTGTTAATCATAGCCCATGTAAGAGCCTAACAATAAAAAAACATTAATAAATTTACACACTTATAATATAATTATATATAGACTCATACTCAAAAAAAGAAATTATCGTCCTTTTTTCATGAATTTCAATGAATGAACTTATAAAAAAGTTGGTAACTAACAGTATGTTTGTTAACCAACTTTGTTAGCCAGATTGAAATTTACAAACTCAAAAATATGCTGCTACTGAAAACCTAACGAATAATGAATTTACATATATATATATATTTTTTTTCTTTTTGTTTACGAAGGCTATTGTTTTCATAACGCTTTTTTAATGATCGTGTTTTTTTTCAATGGCCTTTATTTTAATCCGCACGCATTAGAGAGTTTGCGTGTCAAAATTATATAAGTAGGTACTATATTATACTTACTTGAGATGTAAAGAAAATTTAACAAGCATATTGATATTAATCCTACAAGTATTTTGGAAAATCTGCTTGTTTGCTTTGCTCTTAAAATTTCATTTGTTGATAAACGACGTTACCGCTTGTTTGTTCGGCAGATATAAGCCGCAACTTTTTAGCACAACAAACCAAGCAACTAATTTGATGTGGTTAATTGTTTTAAATCAAGTTCTCTTCCTTCTGCATTTGAAGCAAGAATTTAACAAGTCAAACAGACAGCGACTAAGAAACACTAACGCACAAACATATTTCCGCCCTACCTTAACACACACATACATAAAACACTTACTATACTTTCTAAATAAATATTTAACTTAAGCAGTTTCCCTCTCTGTCTCTCTATAGCAACATCACAACGAAAACCCCCACACTTGGTTAACCATCCAGGACACACCTTCACATATAGAACTATGCTAATTCTTCTGGCATACCGTAAATTTAATACCTCTTCGGTTGACGTGTCTACATGTATTGGTTTTGAGGTTTTACAATAATAATGCATGTGTGTTAGGTTTGCTAGCTGGTCGTGTGTTGTTGCCTCACTTCCAGTTCTATGCTTAACTATAGCAGCATATTTGTTGGAATTAATTCTGAATCGAAATGCTTGTTACAACATCTTTATACTAAAACAACATTACAAGAATCACATGTGTGTATAGTTATTTGCATACACCACATTTAAAATATATCATACTAGTATTCGTGCGTTGTTTGTATTTGACAGGAATCACCTCTCACATCCGCCAGAGCTTTGAATTATTGCATTAATATATAAAGCCAACGCACCTGTATCTTAAGCGATCGGTAAGCATAGCGTTAGTTTAAATATATGTAGCTATGACTTTGTGTTGAAAATTGAGATATATGTATTTTAATTTGCATTATAAATAAATGTTTGCATTTAAGCTTAATGTTCTCGTATAATTATATTGCCTTAAAATATATATATTTATTTTTCATTTTATTTATTGCATAAATTATATTAGCATACAAGACTGACTCTTTTGAATGCAAAAATTTAGATTAATATAAATAAAAATTATAAAATACAATTGGAACTAAAACTTTTAAGAAAAAAATATTAATTATGGCAAAAATTTTTTAAAACTAAAAGGAAATAAAAGTTGAAATGAACGATAAGAAAAACATCAATTTGAGAACAGAATGATTTTAATTTTAAAGTTTAAAAATTGGTATTTGTTGTGGTGTAGAAAAAGTTTAGTATTTAAGTTAGAAAATTAAGGAGTGAAAAAGTAAAAGAAAGTTAAAAATTCTGCTAGTGTTATTATAAACAGTACCTTGATTTCAGTTTTTCTAAATCAAAATAGCAAAATAGTGTGAACCTTTTACACTAATACTCAGTGTATAGCAATTTTCTAAATTTTTTAAATTTAAGATACATCATAAATAGAGTTGCTAAGCACATACTACGTTATAAGTGTATTATATTAATTGAGGTACGTTATGACGACTCATGAATTGTTTCCTTACTTTTTGAGCGTCTTGATTTTAAAAGAGTTATACCTTCAAAAGTTTTTATGTCATATTGTTTGGATATTTTACTGATCCCCAAAAATGTAGCAAGGCTGCTTGGATCAGTGGGTAGAGCGATAGACTGACACCAAAATTCCAGGTTCGATTCCGCACGGCGGGCAAAGAACATTTTTTTCTTTTTTTCTTTTCTTTTTGTTGATGAAGTGTAATAAAATTTACTGGTGTGAATATGAACGTGTGTTTTATAATTTACTTTATGTTATTTTTGAATTTAAAAGTGGTTTTATTACAAAAAAAAACATTAAATTATCAAATCTATCCTTCTCTGTGTTTTTTAATTTTGTATTTTTGGCTTTTGGGCTTAGGTGAATCAAATATTTTTTTTTTTTTTTTGGCAAGGTTTCGAAGTATGTGATTTCAAAGCAATGTATTAAACAACAAATTTAAGTTTATAATTCCCAGACAATTCTCTTTACCCAAGCTGACTTAGGTGATTTACCTATTGTTTGTTTTCTCGGTCCATTCAGATAATATTGACCCGCTTTCTTTATTTTTTTTGAGCACTTTAAGTAGCAAAAAATGTAAAAAAAATGGTACTATAAATTCACATGCCCACCATTTTTGTAATTTTCAACTATTTTTGATATTATCATATATGCATAGGCTTCAATAAGTATAATATAATTTGTAAAATTGTTTTGGATTTTTTATTTCTGATGACATGGACGTGCTGTGCGATAGAGATCGTTAGGATACCTTTTTTTCCAACATGATGTTTGACGGCATATTGACACTTCACATTAAACTTTTATTCACCAAAGCAAATTTTTTCCTAAGCTCTAAGAATAAATAGATAACTGCCAAAATACTAATGGTGTATACTTATTTCCTTATAATGGTGTATACTTATAAAAAAAAATTAAGAACATTTTCGTGTTTTTCGACCTTCAAGCATAAAAAATAAAAGCGGAAATATCAAAAACAAAATTTCATAGGTACATAACAATAGAAAAGATAGCATGCAAAAGAAAAGTAGTTAAGTATGGGAAAATAAATTTGAAACTTATAATAAAAAAATTCCACCTCCTGGACTTTCTTGCAGCAATATCGGTGATAACTTCTTTAGTATTAATATCAAATCTTCGGTGCACAGTTTTCTCAAAATCCTGACGTGATGGAGAATTTTGAGTGCCAGATTCGTGGTTATTAGCTCGGAGATAATTGAAAACAATTGTCGGTTTTTTACTCAAAAAAAAATGGGGTCTTTTTGGTGCACAGTGTAATATCAGATTTTTTTTCACTTTTTCAACAAGAACTCTGCGATGTCAAAACTTGAATTTCTCTTTTTGGAATTTTAGTAACCTCAGTAAATGCGTGAAAGATATATTGAGGTTAATATAGCCGAATTTAAGTTACTCTAGACGCAACAATTGAACTGAAGTTGTAGTAGCCACATCACTGACTGTATCACAACTCTAACCACAGCTCGTATTTTCGAAAGACTTAGAGAAATTATTCTGGTTTTATTTTTGTGATCATTGCAGCTTCAATTAAGGTGAGAGCTCTTAAAGGTTCTCGCAATTAACTTCCGGCCAACGCAACTTCTTTTCGTATATGGGCAAATCCCAAAAATGGTCAACCGCAGGCGAAAAATAAAGAGTTATTAAAATCTTTTAATTTTAGGATAGTTATCTTAGAGAAACATTTAAATTTCATTTATGTAAGCAATTTATACATTAATTTATTTACAATGGTGACCACATCCCCCGCAGTGTTTTACAAATATAGTTTTTTTTTTCAGTAAATGTTTGGTAAATGTTTCGTAAATGTTTTTGTTTTATTAAAAATGGAAGGTATTGGCTAAAGAAAATAATGAAATGATTGAGGCTAGGAAAAAACAACAATTTTTATTTTGTTTCTTAATTACTTAATTACTTTATTACCCAATACATCCAAATGGAAAAACCTGAAACGTCCGACACGAAAAGTCCGAACAAATGAAATAATTTACTGTGGCCTCACTATGCCCTTAATAAAGTCGGCGTATGGCTTTTCTGAAACCTTGTTAACTTTATAAAAAAAATTGTCTTCTGACTTTTTTTATACGACTAATAAATTCGCAGATCACGACATAATATGAACTTAGTCTCAAAATGACTTCCGTTTCGTGAAACATCCGAACTCATGTTTATAATAAAAATGTTGCTATAATAATAATAATAAATCGGGGGTCAGCCGAAGCGGACCACAGTGGGTCCCTTTTCGTCCTCATAGGACAAGGATGCTACCGCTCGGAGCCCTCATACGTGAGCATGCTCCTTACATAAGCATGCTTTGTCACCTCAAGCATATCCTTGTAGGTCAGTTGACCAATCTCGGCTTCGCCAATAAATGGACGTCACAGAATGGTCAATCTTATGCTTGCCAACGGCGGGCACTGGCACAGAATGTGTGCTGCCGTTTCCGGCTCCTCTAGGCATAACCTACACGCATCGTCCTCGGCCAGAGTCATCTTCCTGAGATGGTACATGTAGGGGCCGTGTCCTGTGACCAGTGCAGTAAGCCAGCTTAAAGTCCTTTGATTGTAACGAATAATTTTTGCAGCCTCACTACGAGACCACTTCACGGCCGCCTTCGATTGCCTATAATTAACAGATTCTTCCCACCTTGTACGGTGTTCCGAGTCCGTCCATTGCTTAATAAGGCCTGCCATGTTGTCACCTATGGCGATACGTGGCTCTGGTCCACAGAACTCTTTTGCTGATCCTTCTCTCGGTAAAGAATCAGCATTTTCATTCTGTTCTATGCCGGAATGTCCTCTCACCCACATAAGTGTGAGCTCATTTGTCTGAGCGCACCTATTGAGTTTAGTAAGACACTCTATGGCCAGCCTAGAAGTGACGCCTGTACGCTGCATGCACCTAATCACCGACTGATTGTCAAGGGCAATGACAATTTTCCTGCCATTGACTCGGTCATCTATCAGGTGGTCCAGTGCATGCACCACACCAAGCATTTCCGCCTGGTAGACAGACACAAACCTCCCTAACCTCAGTAAACAGGATAGGCTCAACTCTTCTGAGTAAACGCCTACCACGGCTCTGCCATTCATCAGAGAGCCGTCTGTGAATATACTGATTTCTTCACAGACGTCTCTCATTTGTTATAAGAGTTTTATAATATTTTTCTGTTATCCTTACTCTCTGCCCTCCGTCCATAGGCATACTCGCCTCCCTGACATCTCTATGTACAATATCAAGGATGCGCATATGACCATGTAGGGCCGTTGATCCATGCCACGTAGCATTTCGCAAAATCCTGAGTGCTACTAGCACCACCGTTTTCTTTATTTCTAAATCAAAAGGCAGCATACCTAACAGAAATGTTGCTATAAAATTAAGTTGTATAAAAATTGTTTTTTTTTTATACCAATAAATAGCTTTTCGATAATAAACACGTATTCCAAATATATCTCTGGATAGTATGAAAAGTTTTCAAAAGAAGCATCCGAAAAAAACGTCCGACATATAATAACTCTAGTATGGCTATTAAAGCCTCAACTTTTCCATGGCAGGCGTATATTAAAGTCAATAATTCCCTGAGTGTACTGCATAAGAGGTATATAAGCTTTGTGATTCTGCTTGGAACCCCAATAAGGATGCGTGGCAGGTAGAGAAAAGTATAAATATTTTTAATCAGCATCACCACCTGAGTTGATTTAGCATTGTCTGTTTGTCCGTCTGTCCATTTGAGTACACGATTACAACCGTAATTTTAAAACCAACCAAAATATAAGCTTTTATTTAAAAAATAAAGACTAAATTCTAAAATGATCCAATTCGGATGAAAACCACGCTACCTTCCATACAAAGTGGCGTTATTTTCACCGTAAAATTTCTAAAAAATTCACAAATACTAAAGGAATGTCGATGTTCGACATATTTAATATAAGCCACCACAATGATATTTGGCAAACTCAGATGAAAACCACGCCTACATACCATACAAGTGGTTTTATTTTAACGGTAAATCTCTTAGAAATCTCCAAAAACCAAAGAAATGCCTTCAAATTTAGGAAAAAAGCTTTAATATTTAATATAAACCTTCACTATGATATTTGGAAAATTCGGAAGAAAACCACGCCTACCTGCCACACCAATTGGCTTTATTTTAAACGTAAAATATCTTAAAATTCTACAAAAATTAAAGAAATGTCATGAAATTTTGCACATAAACTTTGATATATAATATGAACCCTCACCATTAAATTTGGCAAAATCTAATGAAAACCCTCCTACCTTCCATACGAAGTGACGTCATCAAAACAGAAAAACCTTCGTAAATATATAAAACTGAATGTCATCGTGTCTGTATGTACACAAATTCTACCCACATCGCTTGTCCGACCTTTAGCAAATTTGGCACATATATTTTTCGGTATAATGTAAAGTCTTTAGACTAGAAAAGTGGGTGCGACATTTTACTTTTAATCGAACTTCTTCTACATTTACACTAATGTGTGTCTGATTTCAACTAATAAAGTTTTTGAAATTGGGCAGTAAATAGACAACTTTGCATGAAACACAATGCAGGAATCAGATCACAGACCGAAAAAAACGCTGCTAATAAATAATAAATTTTTTTACACTATAAAAGTTGCATTTTATTTTACATTCCTTTTATTGTTTTCTATCATAGCTAATTAAGGGCTCTCAAGAAGCTAATTAAGGACTCTTAAAAAAGCTCTTAAAACAAACAGCTAGAAGTTAATTCAAAATTAATGCATACTGATATATAGTATTTTGTAGGTATTTTCTCGTATAAAACTACACGAAAATAAAAGTTGAGCAAACTAATTAATTTGCGAAATCAAAGTCAAAAACTTAGCAACAGAAACTTTTTCTCATTTAATAAAATAATTGTTGGTGTTTTTTGTTCGTTTTTTTTTTATCACAAAAACCGAAAATAACAAAGTTTGTAAATCATTTAATTAAACTTTATGTAGTTCGAGTAACGACCGAACCTTAAAAAAGTTTCAATGAATCAAAGAGCAGCAAAATATATATGTAAAAATCACTCGGCCTGACCAGCCGCAAATGTGTGGAGGTGGTTTTTTTAGCCACCCATAAACGTCCCTAGTAGGCGACATCAATTTTCCAGCCTTAGTGATAGTGACAAGTTCAGAAAAGTTTTCATTTTGTTATAATATTTAAATTAAACTTTTGGTAGCATGTTAAAGTTGACGCACAGACAAACATAGATTGAAGCAGTCATCAGGGAGACAGCTAAGGATGAGCAATTTTTTATTTATGGATGATTAAGGGCTTTAGTTTTGCGAGAATAACAAGCAAATAAACAGCAAACAAATTGGTTTTATAAGATATCGATAGTAGAAAGATACAAAAACTCGCTTTAAAATTTTTACAACGAGAATGGCAAGAAAAGAAATTGGGAGTTACCAGCATCATTCATTTACTGTAGCAAATAAGTTCCATGCCGCATAAAGCGACCAGCTGCCACACGAACAATGATTAATCGTTACAGTATTTTGCGGGCAGTATGTACAAAACTCTGAAAGGAATATATTATTTAGTTCCAAAAAAAAGAATAGAAAAATAATCGCACACTCATACTTCATTTTTGATTGTCCTTCGAAAGCTCTCTAAATCCACTCACACCGGATGTGCCAACATTAATACAATCCAACATAATACGGTCACTTTTATGCTTGATCCTTTTCATTTCTATTGTTTGCTTGGATGTTCTTTTTATTTTTTATGTTGTTTTTTTTTTATTTTTGTTTTTCCTTATTTGGTTTTCTAAAAATTTTTTATTTCATTTTTGTTCGGAATAAATTTTGGCACGTTATGTTTTTAACATCTGTGACCAAATTGCTCCTTTGAAGGTACAAAACCGTAACGTTTTACGTTAATATAACTAAAATTACAAACATTAAATTTTACGACTGTGGTGGACTCTGTGCTTGTCAGTGTGTGTGTGTGTGTGTGTGTCTGAAGGACACCATGGTGACGGCAGAGCAGTTTGAATAACGTTGCGGTTAAGGTGTAAAGCGACTACCGTAAAGATTGCTCAGCCTAAGAATATGATTATTCTGCAGTCTAAGGCTTTAGCTTGAAAGCTTGAAAACAAATTTTAGAATTGTACTGATGGACTTGCCAAGCAACAGCGATTGATTTAGGAATACTTATAACTATTCTTTGCAGTATTGAACCCTACTCATTTTATCATCAACATTTGCAATTGTTCTAGATACCGTTTCAAAGTTCAAACTCTTCGAAAAACTTATTGCGAAATATAAACTTTAATAAAAAAACGACGAGTTAAGCACTTTTGAATTTTTTTTCAAAATGTCTGCGTTTTTTCTAACTAAATCTACACAAAATGCGGTTATGTATAGTACTTTTACGGTACAGTCAGTCGCCGCTATGCTAGCTTGACCCATTTCAATGAACTTGAGGCTAATGTCAAAAAATTTCAATAAAACTTACCGTTAGCAAATCACGCCGTGCTATATTCTTCAAATGCAGTATATTTCGCACCGTACCATCTGGCAAGACTTGAAATGAATCGTCAACCAGCGCGTGTTCTTTCCACCAGGAGACGCGAGGCGGTGGAATGCCGCCACTCGACAAACACGTTAGATTAATGCTGTCGCCCTCCAAGTAGGGACCGGCCATTTGGTCCCGCACCGCAGCACCATGATGATCAAGGATTGTCAATTGGGTGGGCGGAACTGCAAGTAAGCGAAAAGTGAAGTAGAGAGCGAAAAAAATAATAAAAGAAAATGTGTGAAAAGACAACTAAATAAAAATAGAATTGACTAGCAAAAAAAAAAAAAAATGGAAAGGAATTTATAAAAGTAGCAAAAAAGAATAAGAAAATAAAAAATGTTAAGAGGAGGATACGCCGCCATGAAGCGGAAATGAAAAATTAATGGAAAACGGAAATGTACGCAGAGGCGTTAAGGAATGCTTGCGAATGGAAAATGAAATCAAATTTCATTTCATTTGATTGTGCAAATGTGTACCGGAAGCAGAAGGTGCTGAGATATAGGAATAGAAGCGGGCAAAGCCCTAAAGCATGAACTGGAGTTGAAGTAAGGAAATATGAAATAAAAAAAAAAAACACAAACTAGAAGCGCGTAGAGCTCGTTTGCATTAATAGTTCAGTGTTGTTTTTTTTTTTAGATTTGATAGAGAAGTATACCCAAAAAAGCAAGAAAACAAAAAAGCAAATACAATCTTCACTTACCCAGAACTGTCACATTAATTCTCCAATTTCTAGTTGGTGATTTATGAAAGTCTACGCGACATTTATACAATCCGGCATCGCTGGTCTGTATATTCTTAATGCGCAACGCGGGCGGATTTGTATCATAGTAGAAGTGCGCCTTGTTCTTGAACACGTTCTCATCAGCCCAGGGTATCGCCTGCTGTAGTGGGCGTCCACGTGCATCAAAACTGAAATAAAGATAAAGATTGAGCGTTAAAATTAAGCACTGATTATAATAGTTTCAATCTATTTTAAAACATCTTTTGATACTTAGTCTTATTTCAAAATTCACCAGGCTTTTTAATGCCGCTTTGACGAATTTTTTGACGGAAAACGATAATGTTAACTGAGTTAACAAAACTCAAAAAATAACCTTTGTTGTTTGGGTCATTGAATGTGAATCTGAAATTCAAATTGACATACTCCCAAGCTATATTAATCCAGGTACTATAAATTCGACTGACAGAATGGGAGTGAAATATCGAACAGAGGAAGTGTCAATAAACAATGTTGCTTCTGAGCTCAAAAAAAAGCTTTACACATTTTAAAATTTTTTGAAAGAATATAATTTAGGATATTCACAGTTTAAACGTATATTAACAAAGCCTATATATAGCATTTGCTATTTTTGAAACTGGGAGCACCTCGGTATGTGACTGTCGTATGTTTGTTATAAGTTTTTGATTTCAAAACTAAATTTGAAGCTCAAAAAACAAAATTTGTCAATGAAATTGACAATATATGAAAAGCTGCTGACAATTTTTATCAAAATTTATTATTTTTGAGGTTCAAATTTATTTTTTGAAAAACATGAATAATAATTTAAAAAAAAACATGGCATTAAAAAACACGTTTAAGAGCTGCTCTTTTTACGCGTGTCTGCGTATTGACGTTTGCATGAAAAACAACAATAAAGCAAAATACGCTTGAGTAAGTTTGCGTAAAAATAACAAATCGTAAATATAAAAGATCTGCGTGTTCAAACTGTTAACAGATTAATTGCAAATATAAAATTTTATTAGCCCTACACCGAAAAAAACTTAAGGCAAATTAACAATAAACTGATGTAAATGTATACAATTGCTTCGGCAAGTTAGTGCCTTCCAAGCTCTTGGATAAGATAACCAAGTTTTATTTGTTGATCTTTCCAATTTTATTTGAATGACAAATTGTCGATATGTTGTAAGTCTAAGTGATGATTAAATCAAATTTTATACATAGCGTTTGTGTACTTTAATAAGAACTTTCTCAATTTTACAAACATCAACTTTAACAATTCAAACAATTTGTTTTTGTAGAAATTATCGAAGCTTTCATTTTTAAACCGCGCTTAGCTTCCACAAATACTTTTGTCATTACACATTAGCTTGCCACTCAGTACATTTTTCTTTCACAAAAGCCAGCTTGTATGTTCTTACTATAGTATTTTCTCTCAATGAATGGCACTATATGTTCATTACTTCAAACAGTATATAAAAAATATAATACGGATAAACTGATTATAAAACGAAAAATTAATGCTAAATTTCTCTCTAAAAAGAAAAAAATCCCCAATTTGTTTAGAGTTTGTTAGAGTTTGCATTACTTGGTTTTGACATTATACTCCCGGCGCTGTCGCGTCTTATCGTACCTTAATAAATATACCTTAGAAATTCCTAAATTTGCTGGCAGATTCAATATGGCGTGCCATTCAAGCTATTCTTGATTTCAACCATCTCTATATTCCAATGAATTCACAACAGTAATTTTAAAGATCGTTTTATAACTAATTTGTTAATGATAGAAAATAAGTAGGTGAAGTTTAATATTTTCGGGCTTTGACGGTCGCTGATCACGAACTTAATGTTCAGATTGAAAAATTCTCTAAAACTTACCTATATAATGTTAAATGGGGGAAAATTTACAAAAGTTTAATTTTTCTCACCCAGAGAAAATTTTTTTTAAAGAAAAAATTAAAAACATTTTTGAAACAAAATGGAATAGTTTAGTAATAAATTTGAAGTTGGTAGTAGCGTTGAGTTTCTGTAAACTTGATATATTTGTAGATATTAAAAATCATAAATTGTATTCGAAATGAAAGTCACTACAGCGGGAATTGAACCCGGATCTATCACTTACTAATCTGTTGTTGTGCCTAACCAATCAGTTGTCATCGAGCCGTGCGCTATGGTTTCAAATCCACATCTTGTGGCCGAAATCCAAATTTTCAAATTACAAAAGTTAATTATTTTCTTCCTTAATCATAAAGAAAGCATACCAAAGATGACAAAAACACTTGTTTTGTACTGCTTGTACTGATAGTTTTTACTATTACATTGTTTTTAATTTTGATGTAAACAATGTCGACAATTCGTAATTTGTAGACAATGTCGACAATTTGTAGACAATGTCGACTTTGATGTACATGACGTAGACAATAGCAGTATTGCTGTCGACATTAGCAGTAACAAATACCTGCTTCCTCTCCCCAGAGATTAAGATAATTTTTTTCTAGCTAGGCCCATGTTCATTCTCCTGCGAGAATCCGGTTGAAGTTTCAAAGGTCAAAACAAGTTTTTCAAAGCGTTTATACCTCAAAAATTAAAAATGTTCCAATAGAAGACGAAAATTTTGAAATCGAAAATATTAAATAAAAGACATACACTAAGAATAAAATACTTTAACGAAATACTTTGTACACAATTCTTTGATAGGTCGAAAATTGTCAAAGCATCGTCAATTAGCGTCAACAATTTTCAATTGTTGACACTGAATTGGTGACAATCGTGTAATCGACGCCATGTAGTCTCTACGCGGCACATCACTGACGATGGATAAGAAGTTCAAGGCATGAACCATCATTTAAAAGGCAATATGCTGACTGGCTTAAGACTGAAACCGAGATTAAAGGTAATAAAACTCAGGTGGGCGGCCTTCTCTTCAATTAAGCGAAAAGTCAGACAGGTCGAAGAGAAAGGCAGCATCTGAACTTTCAAATGTGGCTTCAAATGAAACTTATTTGTTATTTATAGCAAACATTTTTTACTTAAGATTTTATTGAAGGTAAAATAGTTTAAATCAAATTCTAGTTGTTTTTGGCATTGACTGATGGTAAAGTTTTGAATTATATGACAGATACAAAATCGTCGCCAGCATGTCCTATTGGTGGAGATTGACCTTAACATTTTAAAAATATTAGGGACTTTAAATCGGATATATTTAGGCTTAAAGAATGAAAGAAAATTTGGAACTAGTTCATTTCACTGTTGGATAAGATTCTTTGAGTTTGTTTTCACAAAGTCCTAATTCAAGAAAAATAATGGAGTCTTTTGGTCCAGTTGGTTGTTTCGGAGAAGATGGAGCTGATTCAAGAAATTAAATTTATAAGGCGAATAGACTTCACCATGCCAGAAAGACCAGTCGCAAGGACAACCTAGCAAAAAAAGAATTGAACGCCAATGTCCATTTCCGCCCTTGAAAGGACTTTGACCGAGCTTTTTATGATCAATTGTGTTGTAAAATGTTTGAACACAATTGATTGAGAACTGGACCTACAAGTTTTATGCCGTCTCCGAACGGCTCATGTTCTCAAGAAGGTTTTCATTGCAGTTTTTACTCTCTGAGGCTTGCTATTGTCTGCAGAGAGGTGACGGCCGATCAGCAAAATTAATTCAATTGAAAAATCTTTCTGTGTCAGGTGGCAATTGAACCAGGGTTCTCTGGCGTATGAGCCACGCACTCTACTGCGCCACGGCCGCTACTATTCAATATTCCACCTGAGGGTATATCCTTGAACATTTTAAATAGTAGTAGTAGATTCAGACTATACAAAAATATATTTCACTAACAAGCAGTAAGACGCAAAATATATCAAACAGCACGAAATAAAAATGACACAATACCCGAACTAGTTGCTTTTCTTTCTTCTCGCTGTCCTTGAAATATTTTCAACTTTGATTGCGTAAATTGCGTTTTATGAACGTCACAAGCGCAGCCATAAAACTCTCTCATAAGCTTACACACATTTTTATTGCATTGCGTTCAGCGAATTGACGGACGCATATGCAAACGCAGTTAATGAACTTTCAGCTTAATGATGCACAGCTCTTTTGAAGTGTCTGCGACTCTCGCACTCTACTCTTGCTCGTGTATGCAACAGCAACGATGTTTAATACAGCTGTGCCGGTATGCATTTTGTTGTTGCTTTCTCATTGTCCCATTGGGAAAAAGGGGTTTTTACATTTGCTTAGTTTTACCTAGCTTAATGACAATATATTCGAAAAAAATAGTATTGTGTACATCTACTCGAATATACCATTTCATCGGTATAAGTTTTATGTGAATATGTTGAAGTTAACACAGGAAAACAGGGATCACAAACTTTTTTCAAGACTTGATCGTCAAGTCTTGACCAATATAAACCGGGACATACCAAAAAATTTGGTTCAAGTCAAGCAGCAATACATAAAAAAATCATAAGTATGTTAGAATAACAAAGAAATTTGTTTACGTTTAATAAGTTTTATTGCAACAAAACCAAATAATTTTTAAAAAATATTCTAAAAATAGTTTCTGCTTTCTTTCTTAAATACCAAAATAATAAAAATAATAATTGTAATAAAATTTATAACAATGAAATTATTTTGTAGTAGGTTAGGTTATGCTAGGTGAGTAGGATCGCGCATCGTTACCGGCGTTTCTGCGGGGGCATATAGGTCCATTGCAAGTCCCTTTTTATGTATGTGGTACCATGTTAAACCATCGTTCCAATTTGTTAAACAAACCCTCCAGCTTTTTATAAACCTCCAGATGTCTAGCATTGGTGTTGTTCACTAACTATTTCAAGCCTTTGAAAAATCTGTTCCCCATATATCGGAGGTGACGATTCTGAAGATTTAGACATTCGCATAGTAAGTGAGTTATTGTTTCTATTTCCTACGGATCTTTGCAGCTTCGACAGAAGTCTGACGCTGTTATGCCCATTCTATTAGCCATTACCCACCCAAATGGTGCAGTGACCTGTTAGAACTCCAACAGAAGAATACGGTTTTGTATTCTTAATAATCTTACTTTTATAGTAAGATTTATGCAAAAATCTTTATGTTAATGCTGAAAAAAGTGGTAAATTTTGAAGAAATACAAATAGTGGGTGGAAAAAGTGGTATTAGCCAAAAACTTCCAAAAAGGTGGTAGATCTACCACAATTGCGGCAAAGTGACAACACTGGTGACATCATTATGAATGAAGTAAAGGACACTAAACTCAATTTCTGAAAATGCATCTTTTGAAATTAAAGGCCTTCATACTCGTTTTTTTGAGTCGATTAAGACAAATATTTTAGTTAGTTGTTATTTTGAACTAAAACTGTTTATTCTTATTATTTGTCTTTGTAAATTAAACGAATATATTTCTAATATATAGCTTAAGTAAATTATAATTTATAAAGTTACATATAACGTTTTTTTACACTAGTACAAAAAAATTTTAGTGAAAGGTTTTAAAACCGCCATAGTTCCTATTTGCATGCAAATCAGAAGTCAATTTAAAATATACGCCGCCATATTGGATATGATATTTTCTATTTCGAAATGTTAGCATAAAATTCTGAATTAATGTCATTAAAAATTCTTGATTTGAAATTGAAATTCTTGATTATTAAGCATGATCGAAGGAAATCTGCAGATATCGTATATTTACACCAACTCATAACAGGTGTATTCGATTCTCCAGAAGTTCATTCTCCCATAAATTTTAACTCTAACTGTAGCAGCAGTAGAAACGCTAACAACTTAGTTTATTTACCATTTAGTAGAGCAAATTATATGGCTACTGCTCCTTAAACCGCATGAGTACCTTTGTTAATAATAGTAGCGATTTTGATGTTAATTTGTCAAAAGATCAACTCAAAAGATAGATTAAAAACAGTTGTGTAATTAGATATATGTATGCACATGGCATTGTAACGTATTGTGTTGTCCCTGAGCCCAACCCATTCAATGGTGGGTAAATTTTTCCCACCCATATTAACGTTATGTCATTGGTATACATAACGTAAATATTTTTCAATGATATTCAAAGGGTCGTGGCCTTGAATTGGTTAATGCTGAGGAAGTGCGAAAAAGCTAAAATCGCACTTCCTATCTATTGTTATTGCATGTTACAGGTACTTTATATATCAAGTGAAGTTGCTGATCAAGTATTAAGTATGGATTCTTCTTTTCTTTCTTATCTGGTGGCTTTGGATTGTGTCTCGGCTATATTAATAGTAATACACGCACCATAAAGTCAACATAATATTCACGAAAATGTACTAAAACGTATGACCATGAAATAATTCTAATATAGAATAGACACCGCGAATATTCTCACAACGTTTATTTGGCTGATTCCAAAAGCAATGTTAATGAAATGTATTAATAGACCCAGAAATTACTTTTTTGGGTAGAAGCTTCACTTCTACCGTACGTGAGAGCCACACGCATACCTTTTTTTTTGGGCTTACGTTCTTTGTGAAATATCCCATTAGTTAATTGAGTTGTTTCATTAAATTATGCATTTTTTAATGAGCCATTAAAATACTTTAGATGGTCATTAAAAGCACCAAGAGCAGATTCTGAATAATCATTTAAAGTATGCGATATAAGTTTATTTAGCCATTAGTTTTCATTGTTCCTAATTATCTATTAAAATCAATTTATAAGGAATGTGTTAACACATCGATTAAGAAAAGAAACTGGCTGTAACTAACAATAAAATATAAAAATACGTCATGTTTAATTTACTTTTCCAAGCTACTGCGAGTATACAAAAGTGTCTGCAACAACAGCGGCGGTTATAAGAGTGGCAATAAAAAAGAAAGAAACATTTTAGTTTTTAAATTTATTTGAGTGTTTTTTTATTTTGACAAAATGTTGACGTTTATGCGTGACGCGCTTCAAAATGTCATAAAATTAAATAATAAATTGTATGAAAATAAAAAACAAAAAATAAAAAAAAACTGCCTTAAAGCGCAGCAGGTAAAGTAAAGATTTTTCAATGCAATAGCAGCATGTTTTCCACAAGGAAATGGGAAATATACATAAAAGTGTGCATACCCTGTAGGAAAATCAACTAATTTAAAAGTAGTTGATAAAGTAGTTTTTTGTCAACCACAACTAGTTGAAATTCTGACTTTTTTCCATAGAACGAACTAACTTATTTTGTATGATGATGTCCGCTTAATAAGTCAATTGACTGTCGTCTGCATATATTTTCAACTACTTGTTAAATTAGTTATATTTAAACTACTTTTTTAATTACTTTAAAATAACTAAAAGATAATAAAATTCCTAAAGCTAATAATATTTGATGAAATAACATGGTTAAATATATACAAGCTTGTAATCTAATAAAAATTTTCAATTAAAACATGCCAACATCAGAGTAGTAGCCGCCTTAATATAATTCAAAGTAGTTTAACAATCACTGGTTTTTAAGTAGTATTTCAATTACTTCATATATTGAAGTGGATGCCGCCTTAATATAATTCAAAGTAGTTCATATACTGGTTTATTTTAAACTAGTTTTTTAATTAGATGTTTTTAAAAACAAGTTAGTTTGTTCCTATAGGGTAGCTTAGCACACGCACACACTCACAATCTAGGTGATATATATCGTGCATGTATGTGTGAGCTTATTTTATTGCTCTAAAGCTGCAAAGATAACGGCACTCATTTGCAGCACAGCATGCTTTTAGGAGCACTTCAGAAAGTTTATGGGTGGGCTGGTAGAAAATATTTATTTTTTGTGCTTTTTATTTAGGCACAATATCATTTCACTTTTTATTGCTAGAATTAAATCTTTAATTTAAAATAAATTCTTAGAATAACTGGCTAAGTAGTTCTAGTTACATGAAATTAGGTGGTTGAAGATTTTTGGCCTATATGCGCTTCAGGTCAGAATATCTAACCTTTTGTTAGGCAACAATTTAAATGCTTTTGTAAATGTATTATGATAAGATATTTAAGAATAAATTGACTCAAATTTTAATTAGATGTTTTGTAGAACCATGAAGTATGAAGTAGAACAAAATGAAGCTAATAATGCTATTAAACAAATAATTAGTTTCAATCACCACGCCATGAAAACAACCCACAGATAGCTAAAAAGAATATGTTATAAGGTTATAAAGAAAAAAAAGTTTAAATAAGGTAAAATTTTTTTTGTAAATTCCATATTCACTTAGAAAATTAAATCCTTTACTTATTAAATATATAATTACTCCACAATTAACCGATATATCAACAAAACTATCAATAAAAACTTAAAACCGCAGCACGACCCAACATATTATAATTAAAAACTATTTCCAACATTTTGTTCAACACGCATTCTCCCGAAGCAAAATATCATAGTTCATGGAAAAAAACACCCATACCATCCTTTAATGACCCTGAACAGCTAAAAGCAGCTTCAATGCTAAACAATAAGGGGGGACAAGAAGTAGTCCTCTAAAATATTAATTTTAATTTTTGCTTTTATTCTCATTTATTTTGTTTTTGGTGGTTATGGTTATAAATTTCTATGGCCTTTTTCTGATGTTGGAGTTCACCCAACAACATTCATTGCAAAACAATAGCAGAAAGTATCGTGAAATAGCAGTAGCACCAGCAACAACATTAACACCAGCACACAATTCAAGTTCAAGTACTTTGAAGTGCGTTCACGTCTATAAAAGAAATTTTCTATAAATGTGGTGTCGGCAAAAGTATGAAGTGGGTCGTTAAAAAAATTTCTGTATTGTAATCTGATATGAAATAAATCCAACCCAAAAGTATGCTGCATTAAAATAATAACAGATGTTTAACAAGGTTAAGAAGCTTCAAGTTTGGTATAGCAAATATTATGGGCAAAGTTTTATTAACCACAGAAGAGGCATAATAATTTTCACAATTACACGACCAACTGGTTAACAAAGATTATATAATATTATATTTTCTTAGAGTAAATATCAAAATTGCACTTTAAACTCATATTAGATTTATGTATGAGTAGCAGAGTAGATAAGGGGGTATATGAGGGCAGTGCGTTCAGGGCGGCACCGAAGGTACTGTTACACAAAAAGGTAAAGTTATCAAAAACTTTGCTTATGATATGTAAGCTATAACGAAAAAATTATATATTTAATGAATATCTTTATTATAATGACTGAATCATGATAAAAAACTTGAGAGTTTTGTTACCATTGCTTCTGGGTACAATGAATTCGAGACATGTAAGAAAAGTTCTTAATTGTAATTCTGTTGCGAATTGTATTTGATATTGCCGCAAGCTTCAAAAGGAGCTTTTCTAACTTAAAACTCTTAAAAACCTATATGTTAGCTACAATGCGTACATTGCATTTACGTAATTTTACCATATCTATGCAGCACCAATAATAAGCTTTATAAATATAAAAACAGATTTTGTAATAAAATCAAAATCTAAATAGTGAAATAGATATTGTAATTAACATTTTAGTCAAAAAAGAAAAACGAAAAAAAATTAACCTCCAAAACTTCGACATTATTTTCAAATAAACAGATTTAACTAAGAAGTTACGGAATTACGGTTACTATTACGGAAAAATAAAAAGGTTAGAGACAAAAAAGTTTATATTAAAAGTAGTTATACTGGAGTTAACACATTAATAAAGATACTTTCTTCACAAAAGATTTCTTATTTTTGAATAGCGTTCATTTGATGTATAGTTAAAATATAGTTCAAGTTTTTTAGTTGTCGTTATCGGTCATTGTGCATGCACAGTTTCATAGTAAATGACAGTTAGCTACAGCGACAATCGTCGTTAAGGCGGTTGGGAATCCCGCAACTGAGAACGTAAGTGCTCATTCTTTAGACATGAGCAAAATGACAAAAAACCATTTCAGTGGTTTTTGATGAGGTCCAAACTAAACAATTTGTATGGTTGTGTAGTGGAGAAGGATTGGAATTTCCAAACTTTTTCACCCATTCTTTTATCTATGTATTTATTTGTTTGTAATAAATTTTCTACAAAGAAGGGCTACAAACGAATGCTGTGTATGAGAGAATTTAACTTCAAGGAATTAAAAAGATTGAGTAGTACATGTTACCATTAATATTAAACGAATAATACTGCATTTGCACATGCTTTCTATGGATAATGTTAGCAAAAAATGATACAAATGCAGACCAGAGTCACAATAGAATTCAAAAATTTATTTGTATATTATTTTCATCAAGATGTAGAACGAAGAACAAGAAAAAAAGAAGAGGTTTATGTAACTAGCATTTATATTCATGAAAATGTTGATTCACGATGTGAGAAAATAAAGAGCCTTCCAACTTAAAATGTTTATGCATTGGATATAAGGATATACACCCCATGCCAAAATTATAAACGCACTAGATTTTTACCAATATCTTTTGTTGTGTGCATGAGAATATTTTTCTGCTTTTACCGTTAGATAGACAAACGTTTTTAGACCAATTGTTGTATATAACGAACAACAACAACAACATTAAAAGAGAAAATATAATACATACGAAAAATATCGCTGTTGCAAAATTATAAACGCACATGGAATTTTTTCATAAATCAGAAAAAGCAGATCATTTTGTTTAGTTGTTTGCAAAATGCAACGTGGTGGAGAGTTGACAGAGTATTTTTTTCAGAAAAAATGCCCTTCGATAATTAAGTCGCTTGATCGGGGGAAGTGATCGAGTAGTGCGAAATTTTTTAAAAGATAAGGAAAATTATTGTACATAAAACAATCAACATGGACGCAAAAATATTCTTCACAATTATGAAATGTATCGCGTTTTACAAACAGTTAGTAATAGCAGAAAAAATATGCTAGAAGAAAAGATAGGATGCTTCTTGAAGTACAAATCGCCATGTTTTAAAGAATTCCGTGAACATCCGGTTTTCTTAAATAAAGCTAGCCCCTTGAGTAAGCGATAAGGATAAAAATAAACGTAAACAAGTAGCTCGTAGCATAATGGGACGTACTCGAAACCAGTTAATGTTTTCGTAAAAAGTGTAGCTTTTTGCACATTGATGATTTCTTAACTTGGATGGACCATATGACTACGATGGATACTGGCGGGATATAGGACAGGAACCTCGATATTTTTCAAAGAGAACTTTCGGTGGCGGGTCACTGATAGTTTGGAGTGCACTCTGTGCCCTTGGAAAGCAGAATCTTTATTTTCCAACCGCTCGGATAAGCTCAGAAGATAACAGTGGTGTGTTAGCTAAGAAATTATTATCCTTTTCAACAAAAGTGCTGACGAAATTCTTGAATTTCAACAATACAATGCAGTTGATTTCGAAGCCATAACATTCATGCCCTTGAGTGGCCACCACTTTTTATTGATCTCAATATCATGGAAAATGTATGGGTTGCTTTAGTTGAAGTTTTTTTTTAATGAAATACCCAAAACTCTACGAAAGAAGAGCTGCAACAAGCTATTCTACAAGGCTGGGGCGACTTCAGCAAGCAACAATTTTAGAATTTATTTGACTCAATGCCAAACAGAGTTTTTGAGGTTATAGAAAACAACAGAAACATAGCCCACTACTAAAATTATCAATAAAACTAAGTACATATGCAAAAAAAAAAAACACTTTTTATGAAATGAGTTTACAATTTTGCAACAGCGATATTTTTTGTATGTATATATTTTTTCTTTGTTGTTGTTGTTGTTTGTTATATACAACAATGGGTCTTGCCACATTTATCTAACGAAAGTAGAAACATGTTCTCATGCACACAAAAAAAGATATTGGTAAAAATCTAATGCGTTTATAATTTTGTCACGGGGTGTATATATATTAAGGGCCTCCGGGAGTTTTTCGAAGAAAAAAAAGACACCGTTTAAAAAATTTTTTTCTTAAGCTGTATTTGATATTAGATCAAAACATATTTGTCAAAATATTCGTCGATAAAGAAGAAAAGAGCAATGCCGCAAAAGACCTTAAAAATTTGCGGTGAGCAAGATATCTGCAAACTGGTTAATCTGAAACAAAATTTTCAGTTTAGTAGAGTTCTTAGGCGCTTAATCGTTCGATATTTTTTGATACATACTTTTTGATTTATAACCTAAAACGACCTCAATTTTGTGCACAAAAATAAATTTTTGTTTTAGCCCGTCATTTTGTCAAAAATTAAAATTTTTCATAATCAACGATGAAACGCCCCAGAACTCTTTAATAATCCGAAAAACAAATGTTTTTTAGGTCAACCAGTCTCCGGTTATCTTTCTCACATTTTTTCCTTACCGACAAATGTTTTTCGACCAAAATGTCACGGATAAATCCTCAGTAGTTATATTTTTTTAAATATAAAAATAAATATAAACATATAATATAAACATAAAAATAATAATAATAAAAATTTAAATACAAAACTAAAAATAAATTATATATAAAAACGATTTTAAATGTAAAAAATTTTGATCTAAAATAAAACAGTGCTTAAAAAAAAGTTTTGAAATTATGTCTTTTTTTCCTTCAAAAAACTCCCGGAGGCCCTTAAGGTGCTTCGACCTCTATAGACAAAAATGACACCGACTAAAAATTAACTTTGGTTAATTTTATGACGATTCCCAAAATATTTTGTCTGTCACGTTAACCGCTAGAGCTAAACCATTTTTAAATTACCTCCAAAAATCATGTTTTTCGTTAAAACTTCGGCTGATGTGGTTGTCAAAATAAAACTAACAGACAATAATGATAGTTCTGGAAAAGTGCTTCCAAACTGCATCAAAAAATTTCAATTGTTTGCCGATTAACCAAAGATAATGTTGATTTTCATGTATTTTTTGATATTTTTTTTTGTCACTTTTATTTTTTTAATAAATTTTTTTGAATTTTTACTAAAATTCAAAATACTTCATTACTGTTTATGCTAACCTCGTTATGAAGATATCGTTGGAAAGCTTTTGACTGCTTCTATTTTTTCCTGGACGCAGTTAATCAATTTCATTACTATTTAAACTAAAATATTAAAAAAAAATAATATTTTGCAACAAACACGTATGGCGAGAATAATATAAGCAATGACAAATGATAAATATCTTAGTTTAAACGGTATTCACTCTGTCAAGGAATAAATAGAAGTTTCCAAAAATCTTTTTAATGATTTCTTGATAACAAGGATAGCAAAAACTAGTAAGGAATGGAGCTTCGGCAGGGTACTGAAGCTAAAATACCCCCTCGCGGCCGTACTGAAGTATATCCGAAGACTTTAGACGTCTATAAAATTTTTATGTATAATCTGCAGAAATATTTGTGTCATACGCTTAATTTAATTTTACTCTTAGCTGCCACATAGAGTAATTTGTAAATAAAGTAAAATGCCGCACCCACTTTTCTAATATAAAGACTCCACATTTTACCGAGCAATATATGTATGGGTGGGATGAACAACATGGGCGAAACTTGGGTACATACGGACACAGTGTCATTCAGTTTTATGTATTTACGTAAGTTTTAAAATTTTTATGACGTCATTTTGTATGGAAGGTAGGCGTGGTTTTCATCCGATTTTTCCAAATATCATAGTGAGATTTTATATTGAATATCAAAGCTCACGTGTCAAATTTCAAGGCATTTCTTTAATGTTTGTGGATTTTGAAGAGATTTTACGGAAAAATAAAGTCCCTTTGTATAGGAGGTAGGCGTGGTTTTGATCCGATTTTGCCAAATATCATAGAGATGGTTCATATTATACATCAAAGCTAATCTGCGAAATTTCAAGACATTTCTTTAATTTTTTAATATAAAATAAAGCCATTTTGTTTGGGAAGTGGGCGTGGTTTTCATCCGATTTTTCCATATATCATAGAGGTTTCTTATATTAAATAGCAAAGCTTATGTGCAAAATTTAAAGACATTTCTGAATTTTTGTGGATTTTTAAGAGATTTTACATTTAAAATAAAGATACTTTGTATGGGAGGTAGGCGTGGTTTTCATCCGATTTTTTCAAATTTCATAGACAGGATTTAGATTGAAGATCAAAGCGTGTCAAATTTCAAGGCATTTCTTTAATTTTTGTGGATTTTAAAAACATTTTACGGTTAAAATTTTACGCCACGGAGGTAGGCGTGGTTTTCATCCGACTTAGCTCATTTTCGAACTTGGTCTTCCTTTTTTAAAAATAAACATATATTTTAAATTTCATCGCGATAGCTTTAAAATAACGGCTGTTATCGTGTCGACAGCTGGGCAGACGGTCAGACAGACGGAAACACGGAAATCGACTTAGGAAGTGATGCTGATCAAAAATATATATATCTTTTTATACCTGCCACGCCTCCTCCTTGGCGTTACAAACGGAATGACAAAGTTAATATATCCCTTACGCAGTACGCGTTGGGGTATAATAATGTAGTTATTTGAATTTTAGTGAAAATAACATAACAAAATATCAAAAAAATTCATGGAAAAATTTTTTTAAAAACAACCGTCTACAAAATCACTACAAAGTAAAAAATAATTTTAAAAATACTTTTCCTTTTAATTTCTTGGTCATATTATTATATATGAAATCTTATTATTTGAATTTTTTATTATATGTTTTATTATCATAAATATATTAATTTCTTGATGATAAGTCGGTTATTCTTAAGTCGGTTGTTTTTTTTTTAAAAAAGGTTTTATTTCTTCCTTTTTAGAGAATATGATAAATTTTTGAAAAAAGTGTATAAACAACATAAATACAATTGTTCTGAACAAATTTGTTCTATTAAATTCTGAAAGTTTGTTTGTTATTTCAAATATCTGTCTCTTAAACTTAAATTAGATGTCACGTGGTTTGAAATTATTAAAACCATTCTTGTAACGAGTTTTATTACCCTAGTGTCAATATTATTCGAGATATAGTGTTTTTCTAATATTGCCACGCCCCTTTGTTAGATAGAGCCCACTTTCTTGACCATTATTTGCAATTATTGTGCGTATCTTGTACTTCATTTATGTATCCCAGCGTCAATATTAAACGAGAAAGTGTTTATCTAGTATTGCCACGCTCATTTAACGAATGACGCCTACTTTATTGACCGTAATTTTTAATAATTCCGCCTACCCCTGGTCTACAATAAATTTCAGTGCCCTAGTGTCAATATTATTCGAGATAAACTATTTTTCTAATATCGTCACGCCCAGTAGTCGATTGCCGCCTACGTTCTTGACCAGAATTTGTGCTAATAATGCCTTCCTCTATACCAAATTGCAGTACCATAGTATCAATATAATTCGAGATACATTGTTTTTCTAATATTGCAATGCCCATTTGTTGAATTACGCCTATTTTCTTGACTATACTTTGTAACAATAGTGCCTTCCCCTACACTAAATTCTAGTACCCTAATGTCAATATTATTCGAGATACAGTAGTATCTAGTATTGCGAGATATAGTATTGCCACGCGCAGTTCTCGAATACCACCCAATTTGCACCTCCGTGTTTATGATATCTATCTGGTCACCAAAAATTTCGGCAATCAGGCATATGGTTTAGGAGTTATCGATGTACATACATTTAAAAAAAAAAACAGAGAAACCGACGAACTTGAGAACCTCCTCCTTTTTGAAGTCGGTGAAAAATGAACGCTACCTTTGGTTAAACGGTTAAGATTTTAAATTTTTTGAAGCAGCTTAGAAAAACTTTTTTAGTACTTTTTTAACAACCACACCAGCTGAAATTTTTACGAAAAACATGATTATTGGAGGTTATTTAAAAATGGCTTAGCTCACTGGCGGTTATCATGAGTGCCAAAATATTTTGGGAATCGTCATAAAATAGGTCAAAGTTCAATTTTAATCGGTGGCAGTAGTAACTTTTTTTCGTGGTACCCTAATGCATACTTATAAAAATACATAAGATTTTGAATGAAGAAAAATTTATTGTATTGTAATACGGATTTGCAGAGTATGACGATTTTGATGGTTTCCATTGTGTGAAAATTACAATTTTTTTTTTTAATTCCATCACTTCATCAAATGATATAAAATTTCAGTATAACCTTAAATTATATTTCTATTAAAATTCGGCCACTTCTTTATACACGCATTTTTATACATCTTCCTTCATAATTTCATGTCAATCATTTAAAATTCTACAATAGCATTGTTCTTCCAATTATATTTTTAAAATAGGTTTATTGATACTACCACTAAAAATGCCACAATTGAAACTTTTATCCGATCCTCATATAATGTAACTTACACTTTTAACGATTGGGTTCAATAAATAAAGTATTTCAAATATTTTTGTAATTTAATACCAGGCAAAAAAAAAATTTGGCTATGGCAAAGGAATGCGTTAGTATTTTCATCCCGAAATTGAGCAAGTGCTTGAATGAACAGCCAGCGGCATTTTTTTTTTTTTAATTTAATAGGAAAACCAAAATATTAGCAACAGTGGCACAACGTCGGAAAGCAAAAACAAAAACAGAAGAAGAAAAGTGAATAAACATTAACATAAAATAAAAAAGTCATGAATTGGTTCCGAAAGAACAACACAAAAAGGGTTGCCGACAAGACTTTTCTGGTTACAAAAAAAAAAAAAAAAATAAAATAAAAAAAAAATAGAGAATTGACCTAGAATACAAGGGCAACAGTAACATTTATTCTTGAAACATTTATTGCAATGGCCACCAATTTATAAAATTTATAGCTTCTTTTTGTAGCAACTACTTTTTCTGATTTTTGGGTTTATTTTTTGAAGGCTTAGGAGGAGTCGGTGAAAGGCAACCCTACACCGTGAGCAAGTTAGTTTAATGTTAATTTATTTTTGCTTTGAGGCTAGTAACACACAAGCTTGATAAATATTCAATGACTTTTCATTCGGTATCAAGCCCACAAAAAATTTGCTCTAAATACATTGGGGAGTAGAATAGATGCGTTTGCCACATAAAGCTTAACTCTAACGGGCTTAACATGTGAGTTAAATATGCCGGGGGAAATCGAACGTTGTGAACGAAAAAATCGCATTAAAAAAGGTAGAATGGAAAAGAAGAAGGCTTGAAAAAGACACCATGAAAATTGATATAAAAACGTCCTTCAATAAAAAGCATTTCACATGAAAAATCAAACCAAAAACAGACCCAAAATCATTAATTACACAAGAAAGGCAAATTTCAACAAAATAGCAAAAGATACCAAAAAAATTTCAAAAATTTCCATGTCGACCTCACATCAACACACATTTATACAAAGTGACTAGCTCTTGACTTTTTTAGGAAAAAAAGAAAAAAGAATATAAAATGGAATAATAATAATGGTACCCTACTCAACAGTAGGGCAGCAGACAGAGAGGACGGCAGTCAAGTACCCTCGTTATGTATTTACATATGCATAAAAAGTCAAAAGGTCATGTTTATTTTTCTGCGACAGAAAATGTGAAATTTTCTAGCTACTGTTCTTTATATACGAATTTTATTTGACCGTCATGATAATATACAAAAGGAGAATATTATAAATGCATATAGTGAGCTGTTTTGAGCTACATATACCTTTTCATTCTATATTGTTTTTTTTTTTCTTTTTTTTGTGCCCCCATTTTAGATGTGGCAAGGTCAGTGCGCTCTATCAACATTCTACAAAATCCAACTGTTGTTGTTGATGTTTCCATATCCTGGCGTCCATCTGTAGAAATGGGTATTTTATTTTTTGTTGTTTTTGTCACGTTAAAACATTTCTGATTTAAATTTTCGCTTTGTTTCAGACTTTTTTTGTCAGTATTCTACATGCAGTAAGATAGAAGAAGCAATAACATTGTATTTAACTTTGACTTTGATTTCTAATAGTTGTTGCCAATGCGTTCAGGTATTGCTTGTCAGAAACCTTTCCCAATGTGTGTTTGTTAAATATTTAAGTGTTTTGATGCGGAAGTGAATGGATTTCCCTGTAGTGGGTTTGAAAGGAAATCCCTTGAATATGTTTATACCATCTTGTTTCCAAATGAAGTGAAATATTCTCAAATATCAAGAATGAAGCTGATAGAGGGTAAATAAAAGATAAAGGATGACAATAGCAGCGTTGTCAAATCAAAACCAGAACTGATGAAATATACGGAGGGATTAGAAAAAGTTTGCTTCAATGGCTATAAGAAAAATGGGCACAAATAATTTTAAACTCATAAATTTTATCTATATGGTTTTTTGATATTTCAACAAAATTTTCTTTAATTCCTATACATTTTTGAAGCCGGTATCTTCGCCGGTAGTTTCGAAATGAACAGATCAATTATGTGCGTTACGGGTAATGGTTTTCTTGTTACTGAAATTCTTTACGGGCCTTAGTAATCGATAGGCACTCAGCAACGCTGTCAAACGTAAGCTCGTTTAAGGGGGGACATGACATTGACAGTATTTTGAAATTTTTAATAATTTTGTATTTTAGTAAATATTCTTAAGATTTTAAATATTCTTAAGATTTTAAGAAAAAAATTTCATGGAAAAATTCCTACGGGTTCAAAAGTTACAGACGGATTAGTGAGAGCGCATTTTTAATTTTTGCGCTACCTACGTACGGCAGCTGGTACTTATATACTTGTTTTACTTGCTACCTGACTTTTGGTGGTTGTTATTTCCTGCCTATTTGAAGGGTGACGCCCGAATTGCTAAACGATTGCAAAAAACTATAAGAAACAGCACAACACAAGATAACGAAGGCATACAGTACAAAGCAGGCATGGCAGATTGAAGGAAACCTTTTTTTTCTTTCTTTCAAAACCATGTTTTTCGTACTGGTTGCGGCACTAGCGGGTTCATTTTTTGTCGAATTTTTTGTATTTTTTTAAACTTAATTCGCTATCGTATGACACGAGCTTTTTTTTTTAAATTTTTTTTCGATTTTTTATGAATTTTTAAAGTCAATATTTTTTTCAAAAAACACACTTTGAAATTTGGAACATCACCAAAAATTGAAAAAAAATTTAAAAAAAAAGCTCGTGTCATACGATAACCAATTTTCTTAAGATTTAAAAAGTAATTTTTTTTCAGATCGGACAATTTTTGCAACTCCCAGCGCTGCAAACACGAGGCCCCTTTTTTTCTCTGCAGCCAGTTTAGAGCTCTATAAAACCATGTTGGAGAGAAAAATATAATTTTTTTCTTGTAATTTGTTCAATTCTCTACAATAATAAAAAAAAAAAAATTTGAAAAAATGTTTGTTTTTGACTGAGTTATGAATTTTTAAAAAAAGGTCTGTTTTCTCTGCTGCGAATGTCTTGTCCCACCTTAAGAAGAAATAAAGCTTTTTTCTTGCATCTGACTGCTTTGCTTGTTACCACATAAGGAGATGGTTCGGATTGGTTGCAGAATACCATAAGGTTGTAAAGTTACCAAAACGTGGAAATCTTACTAATATCGCGGTAATAACTGTAATGAATGTTTATTTATTCATTATTCTACGTTACAAATATTATCCACCTTTAACATTTTTTCAAAAGTTATGGAACAATGGATGTTTGAACAGTTTGTAAGTCCATTTTTGAGGATTTAATTCAAAACCGACTGGCTTTTTACAACTAACAGTTTTTTTTTTGTAGATATTATTTTTTTACTTCATTCTTTACGAAAATGCGCGTGGAGCGAGAAAAATACACTTTTGCACATTTCATTCATTTAATGGGTGCTCTAATATGTACTCACATTAAAGGGACTAAAGTCACTGAGTATCTACTGCTTCACTGCTTATATCGTATGACTGTAAGCAGTGTCAATTTTTTTTTTTTTTTATATGAACCTTAGCAAGAAATTTGCGCAAAACTTCATAGACCAAATTTGTTGCGTTTTGCATATAAATAGATAGCATAAATAGCAGTCCTGTCAAAATTATTTGTCAAATACGAACATTTTTGTGTGTCTATATTTTTTCCTGCATCAGAATTTTTAGTTTAGTTTAGTTTAGTTTATTGAGTCTATGGATATAAACACAAAGATCTGGTGATAGGTTCATTTAGGGCGTAATTCGTTCTGTGATATTTAATATAAAAGAGTTTAAAACAGCGCAACTGCCTTGAAGGAATATTGATATTAATTAAATTTAGTAATGAGGAGTCATCTATATTACCCGAGATGATATCATATACAAAAATTGATAAACTTATTTTTCTTCTAATTTCAAGTGTATTTAAACCCAATAACAAACAACGAACATTATACGAGGGTAAATTTGAATTAAAACTAGTACAACAAAGCAGTTTTTTTAACTTTTTCTAGCCTTGAAGAATGGATTGCCGCTGAAGGATTCCAAATAACAGAAGCATACTCTAGTCTTGACCTTACAAGAGAACTTTAAGGAGCTTTTATTGTATAAGGATCCTTAAACTCTTGACTGTTTCTGCGAATGAAGGCAAGGAGGGAATAGACTTTGGGAAGTAAAAAGTTTAAGTGATCTACGAAGGTGAAATTGGAGTCAAAAATAACTGCCAGGTCCCGAACTGTATTAAGTGTATGCAATATCATATCTGCCATTGCATAAGATGCTTTTATTATATTCTTTGATTTATTAAAAAATACCTGAGAACACTTTCCAATGTTAAGCGGTAACCCATTACGAAGACTCCAGACATAGACATTATTAAGGTCGATTTGCAATAATGCAGAATCATCCAAATTATTTACCTTGCCAAAAATCTTTAAGTTGTCAGCATAAAGAAGAAATTTAAAGTAACGAAAACATTTGCATATATCATATATATACAAAACAAACAGCAAGGGGCCCAATATACTACCCTGAGGAACGCCATAAGATGCTTTAAAGCAATATGATTGAGAATTATTAATAGAAACATAGCAGCTTCTACCACTTAGATAAGACTTAATCCATTCCAAGAAAGCGGAGTGGCACCCCATTTTAGCAAGCTTAGCAACTAACACCTTATGGGAAACTTTATCGAAGGCCTTAGAAAAATCTGTATATAGGATTCCAGGACCAGAGTACAGTAATTTTAAAAAGTGAAAGGTTAGTTACTGTAGACTTCCCAGCTACAAACCCATGCTGTTCAAGACAAATGTGTCGCTTAACAAGAAAGAACAATTTTGGCTTGATAACTGACTCAAACAATTTTGAGATATTTTTTAGTTTAGAAATGGGCCGATAGTTGGTTATATCATTATTTTGACCATTTTTAAAGACTGGAGTGATAACTGCAATTTTCCAAGCTTCGATAAAATAATACAAAGCGGTTCAGCTAATGTAGCTGCGCATTTAATTAATAAAATAGAGGACAATCCATCGTTGTCAGATTTCGAAGAACTTTTTAATTGAGACAATGAACTGAGTACATCTTCAACAGTCACTACCATAGAGCCAATATCGAAGCCTAGTTCAACATTATCCAACAGGGAGCTATCATACCACGATTCATCATGATTATAGTTTGATTTAAAATAATCTGCAAAAAGATTCACAGTATCAACAGTTGAGGAAGACTTGCTGCCCTTAAATACCATTGAAGATGGAATCTGCGATCCATTTCTATTCGATTGGATATAATTCCAAAAATGTTTTAGGATTTTAATTTATATGGGTTTCAAAACTAAGTATATATTGCTTGTACAAAAATTTATTTAAGAAAATAAACTCTCTCGCATAATGCTCGAATTTGAGTTTATAATAACTAACGTTAGTAGACTTAAACAGGTTAAAACATTTATTACGCAAGTTTTTTAATTTTGTGAGACCACTAGTATACCACGGCAGCTTGTGGTTATTCTGCACAACCCGAGAAATATTGTTTTTGCAAATATTTAAAATGGTAGATTTGAAAATATTAAAGCACGTTGCGGTGTTTTTTCCATAAAATAAGTTTGTCCAATTAATTTCATTAAATAGATCAGTTAAAGCATTGAAATTACACGAATTAAAATTAAATACATTATTATTTTGCTTGGAAGAGATAAATTCATAAAATTCAATTTCAAGAAGCAAAGAAAAATTATGAATACCAGATGGACTAACTGGGTAAACACATTCTGCTATATCAAATTTAATATTACTAGAAACAAAAATTAAATCTAGGATTCTATTTAATTTATTTTTAAAACAATTAATTTGTGCTAAGTCAATGCTAAAAAAGCTGTCAATTAAATCAATTTCATGGGGTTGATTTACATTAGTTGGAGTTTTTTTTCAAAACTGAGCACAATTAAGTAAATTGTGTGTTCAAGTATTTCTAGGGCTACGCAATTAATTTTACGCCAAATTTTACGGTGCGCTGTTGTCAGTTCAATAAACGCAGATTACACAATATGCAGTAAATTGAATCCCCCTACAATTTTTCTTTACTATAATTGTTGACTATACCCTATAGAATCATGTAAATAGAAAAACTTTTAAGCCACTGCGTTTTTCATAGAATAAAATTCAATTTTAATGTAAACTTAGATCTTGTGTAAAGAAAATTTAAGTTACCGAAACTAGCCACGACCAAGAAATTCACATTCATTTAGAATTTCGTGGAAATTCTTAGAAATGCTAATACTATTGTTCAATGTTAATAAAAATGTTTTTATTTAAATATATGCATTTATGTTTTTTCTATTCTTCCCATTACTAATTTTATTATTGTTGACAACATGAAGCAACCCACACAGATGATTGTTTTACTACCAAAGCGCGGAGTTTTCATGATATCTAATTTCTCAAAGTCATGTTCTGATATCGAAAAAAAGATTGTTAAAGTTTTCTTGACACTTGAGGACAGCGTTTTTTTTTGTGCCTCTTGTTTCTTCGCGATTTGATTAAAAATTCCATTGATGTTCATTTAAATCTATCAGCAGACATGTTTATGGAAAGTTTAAGTTTAAGTAAGAAGCCAAAAAAAGAAGAAGAAGAAAACAAAACATTTTTGTGATATTAGAAAAACTCTGAAAAAATTCAACAAAAAGAGGAAATGTGACAGCAGCAGCAGAGTGACAAGCCAACCACGGGGTGTGACTACAAGCAAGAAATAAATAGGAGTCTCGTGTTCTTATTTGACACATGGGAATATGTCAGAACTTGCTACAATATATCTTGAAACAGTCAGGCACAATAGAAAAAAAAAAACAAAATTATCTGTGCATATAACACATTAGAATGTAGCCAGGGCAACACATTTCTTCCAAACACATATAATTTCCGCCCAAGTGCTAAACATTGATTTTGCATTAAAATTCCAAAATTTTACTGGTACGCCAAAGAAAAAAGCCAACCCGCTGAGACTGAGTGCTAAAAAATATGCTAAATTATTTCAAATGATTTATGAATATGTTATGAAAACCACAACGTGTAGCACTTAAGGCTTGTTGATCACAGTTGACCAGCCGGCAGGTCTTTCGCTGTAAAGCATCCTTACCAGCGTTTTGTGACACTGACAATATATTGATTTAACATTTTTCTTTTTTTTTTTTTTTGTGTTTATACTTTTATTTTCTCTTTGTTTTCTTTGTCTGATGTTTATTTTCCCGTTCAAACCATTAAATCAATTATGTTAACCATGAAATACTTTCAAGTCTAACACATTCTTACACCCGCATCTAGCTTGCTATGATGCTGCTTTTAATGACTTTCTCTACACTTCATAGAGTTTGTTGTGGGCCTTGGGCTTTAGTTTTTTTCCCCCCCCCCAAATTCATATATGTATTATTCTTTAAATTAATGACCTGGAATAATTTGAATCGATTTGTTTTATTTATTATTTTATGCTCTGTTTTTCTTCTTAGCCCATCAATAAATGTCTTCTTGACTTTTGACTCTTGACTTTTCTATGCTGTGTGTGTTTGTATCTTACTAGGCTCACACATTTGTGGCCCCTAATTTGCTGCTTGCGTCACTTTTAATAATCGAATGCATGTTTTTTGTTGTTTCGATTTCCACTTAGCCGCCTGCTGACTTTATGATCTCTTATATTTTGACTCTATTGAAACTTGTGTTTCTCCAAACTATTAAAATACGCATCCATCATTTGATGCCTCTGCTGCGGTTGTCGCCCTATTTGTCTATACAAACAATATAACTACAAATTTTCTTCAATCTATCAAATTGCTTTGCAATGATCTATATTTGGTAGTTAAGATAAATTGCATTATTGACCATATTGAGGTTCACATTCTTCGATTGTTCATTAGTTCGATGCAGCAAGCCATGTAAAATCCTAATAAATCAATGTTATGGAGTTTTTGTGCTACTTATATATGCGTTAGGTCTTGGCAGATGATAATTATTTCCGGAATTTTAAACAAAGAAGAAATACTGTTATGGTTAAAGTGTGTCGTTCGTTTGCCAAATAACCGTGGTTCAAATCACACCCGTCACAGAAATTCTTTCAATAGAAATAATTTTTCTTATTGGCCTTCACCTCTCTGCAGACAATGACAAGTTTCAGAGAGTAAGGCTGGATTCACTGACCACCTTCAGCAAGTTTTGCACGTTTTTTTTATATGAAGTTTTTTTTCTCTCCGCTCAGTGAGAGAGACTTGCTGCACAAAATTAATTAATTTTCACAAAAACCTGTTAAAGGTGGTCAGTGAATCCAGCTTAAGACTCACGTGTAACGCTTCTTAAAAAAATTTGCCCTTCGGAGCTGACATAAAAGTTGTAGGTTCAGTTATCGATCATTTGTGTGCAAAATATTAAATAACAGCTCAAACAAATTCATCAATAGAAGCACGGTCGAAATCCTTTCAAGGTCTAAAATTACAATTCGTTTTTTTTCAATACTGAATATAGTGCGAAAGCGTCTGTAGTTCTTTCGCAATATATATTTATTCCGATTTCGATTAAATTTTTTCTATATTATAATGATATTTATAATAATAATACCACAAGCACCTCCAAAGGGAGGTTATCCTTATCCATATCTTATTATTTTTATACAAAGAATAAAAATTTGCAAATAAACCATCGATTTGGTGTCTGAAAATATATAAAAAAAAATTATTAAGTGATATTCATTCATAAAATCACACTTTAAGGAAACTTTTCTATAACTTCATCGAAATCAATGTTGTTTTTTTGCAGACGTTTTTCTATATTGGATGTGCCCTAATTATGTATATTACAGATACATAATAAACTTCCTACAGCTAAAATATTATTTAATTTTGTATATGTGCGTCCGCTGCATTGTTTCTAGATTTATTGAAAAATTTAAGAACTGCGTTTTATGAAGACCATCTTGTCGGTTAAATTTCGCACCACTTTTTCAATATAAAATAAACGGCCAATAACGCGCCGAATGTTGGTTCACAGTCGTAGCTGGCTGGTCAGTCGTAGTTGCTTTATCAGTCGAAGTTGGTTTATCAGCAGAGACCAGTGTCTTGACAAAGCCCTACAAAAAGTAGTCTAACGGAGTCAAATCACATGACTTAGGGGTACAATTGACAAGTCAATTTCCTGATTTGGTTCGGTCACCAAAGTTTCGTCCCAGTAAAGTGATGGTTTTACGCGCTGTATGACTTGTTACACTGCCCTGCTGGAACCATTTAGCACTTAGACGATTGCTAATGTAGCGTTGAACCAAAAAGTCAGGAATCATTTCACTGTAGCGCTGTAGCCAAGATTGCCAGTCAAAATTCGAAACAATTCCCACGCAAATTACCTTTTTCCCACAATACCATAAATTAAATACTACCAAAATTACCACGGTCAAAAGAAACAAAAAAATTCCCACCGCAATTAAAAAAAAAAAACAAAAAATAATATCGCAATCATTAAAAATTACCACAAAAATGCCGCGCTTTTTAAAAATATCACCAAAAAATCACCTTTTAAAAATCCAAAAAAAAAAAATCCCATACGCATTAAAAAATACCACAATAAATCAAAATTTTCGGAAAATCTGGAGAAGTTCAGAAAGAATTTTGTAATAAGAAATAGAAAACGCACGAACAAGGTCGTAACACTTCGCTTACTCACAAATACCTTTCACAACTAAAAAACCAAAGATATAATTGTGGTATTCAATGAACGCCGTATTTATGATGTTCATAGCGTAAGAGCGATATATTTACAAAAGCGTATTTTGCAACAACAAAAATGTAAGGAATTTTACAAAGATAACTTACGTCATAAATTCGTGATGTAAACAGAGCGTTTAATGCGTATAATGGCAATGATTTTATATGAAGTTTTTGCTTAATAAATGTGAAAAAAATTATTTAGAAAAAAGAATCCCAAATTCCCACGGCAATTAAAAAATACCACACTGAATTCCCACGCTAATTAAAAAATACCACGCTGAATTAAAAAATACCATGGGAATTCCCAAAAAAAAAAAAATCCCAAGGGCAGTTAAAAATTACCACGAATAGGATTTTCTCACATAACTGGCAATCTTGGCGCTCACTAATGACGGTAAGTTGGCTCCATATTCAGTTTTTACTCACCTCACACACACGCTTCTACAGTGGCGATGGCTTCTTCGGTACGCACAGTAAGAGCTCATTTTGGATGAATAATTGTGACTTATCGTTTTGAGTATAACCTACTCAGATGGACAATTATACGCACCGGAGTGTGTGCAAAATAAGAAGCTCTGTAAGTTTCCCACACAAAACGCGAGAGAAATTTTGACGACTTGTAAACTCTCTTCCGGTATACGTCTTAGCATGACAAGCTGTGAAAGTATACTGCACATAAATGTCAAAAGCATGTGTTTACTTTGACAATTGGTTTGACAGCTATCCCTCTAGGAAATTTCATACCTCTAAAAAACACCCTTCAGAAAGTTTTGTTTAACGATTTATAGTGCATACTTAACGCACCACTTCCAAAAAACCATTACATACTCTTAGTTCCAACTTAGTTACATAAAAACATTCATATAGCTAAACTTTATAGTATATGAAAAAATTGTAACATCAATCCAATTATTACTCTACATAAAATTAATGAAAACTTGTCTTTAGGTATTTTGCACCCTTTGGTATCTACAATTTAAAAGTGCAGTCAACATAATAATTTCAGTCATAGGTATTGAAGGATAATGTATGTTTTGATATTAAGTTATGCGCTCCTATCAAAAGAAAATTTATATTTATAAAAAAAGTTATACGTTATAATACAGAACTATGTAAAAGTATTTTTTGTTAATTTTTTACCCCTTCTTTTTTGTACCCCTTGCTGCCCTTGCTACGCTACTGATGTTGCCCACATTTTGTGTTCCTGTCCATCAGAATATTATTCCCAAACTCATTATACATATATAAGAAAACTTGGTTTTTATACTCTTGGGGATATTTTCGTTATTTGCAATTTTATTAATCGCCTGTATTTAAGGGACATATTATTGCATCAAAAAGCTTACTTGTTTTTGTTTAAACAAAGCTTTTATTCGAAAAACTTTTTTTTTTATTGATGAAATTAATTTGGATTTTAGGTTGGGTTGCAATGATTAAACAGCTCTACCAATTAATTCTCCAGGTAATTGCAAATGTTTCAACATAAGACGATAAAGTCAATAAAAAAAAGTTTTTCTAAAAAAAACTCCATCAACACATATTTGGCATTTCACCTCAAATTTACCGAAAATGGGTAAATGCCTTTTAATTTTAATTTCTCGAAAACGGTCTGAAAACCAGCTAGAGTCATTAAATTCAGCATCCCTAAATAATGCTTAACTGCTATGTGCCCAGCTTATTTTAATTTTGGACTTGCATAGTGTAATTGAATAAAGGATTTTTTTTTTTTTTATTAAGGAATATCTGGCATGGCGAGCAGCTTATCGCGTTTCAGCCAAGCAGCCGCGACTTTTTTAACAATTAAATTAAATCAGTTACTTTAATTATGCATCTTAATCATACTTTATTATTTCTATGCTATGCCATAACTAATATTATTATAATCTTTGAACTTACGTGTAAATTGGCTTTACATTTCCCTGCTTATACCAGATAACCAGCTGCACCTTATCCGCAATCATAGTGCCCGGCATTAAATCACACGGCAAGGCAACCTCCAGGCCAACAGCCGTTTGTACCTCCGAGAGCGGACCTAAAACACAACAACACAAATTAATTAGTAAGCTAAAATATATTTATTTTACAACACAATGTGATATGAAGGGAATAAAGGCATTATTACGAGCCATAAAAATACGGAAGTTGTAAAAATATAAGCTATTATGAAGCCATAAAAATATTAACTCTGCAATTAATGTACTAATTAAAAGAACTCGTGAATTAGGAAGAAAGTGGATAGAAGAAGAGTGTGAAAGTATAAAATCAACTTAAGAAACTGCTACTTGCTTTGAAGAATTAGGACAAAATGCAAGTAAAGATTTTTTTCGAGCTAAGAATTACACGGTTAGAAATAAAAAGAATACTGAAAAGTATTTTATTCATTTCAGCCGTATTATAAGGCATATAAGTAGACATGAGTTGTGTACCAGAGATTTGCCTAAAACCATTCGGCATTTTTTGCCACTCGAATAATATTCGTCGTCAGCAACAATTGCACACAAAAAGTAATGCATGCATGCCGCTCGAGTTCTTAAACAGTGATTGGTGCTTAAGCCCGTATGATACTTCATTTTTTTTTGTCCAATTTTAAAATATGAAAATAAGTGGCGCGTGGGCAGGACAGACATATTTTGTAAGAAAAGGATAATAGTAGAAACGTTTTCATTTCTGTTTTTTTTTTAAAGCAAAAAAAAAGAAAATGAAAAGCAAAAAGAAAAAATATTTTTTTTTATAATTTGCGTTTTGCTTTTAAAAATATTCGAAAAAATTCTTCTGACATGATTTTTTGACTAATTGTCTAAAAAGGCCCGAGCGTTCGACCTTAAATGCTTGTAAAAAAAACTCAAATCGGTAATCATATAATTAAGTTATGGACAATAACAACAATTAACATATTTTTGTAAAGGTTTTTTGTATAACCAATTCTCTGAGAAATACAAGATCCGCCGCTACGTCATGCGGCTGAAATTAAAAGGCTTCTAATTTGAAGCGGTAAGCGGTAGCAATAATATATGTATTTACAAAAAGAAGCTGAATGCGGTCACCACAGCTTAGATACTGTAGGTGCTGAGTTTCTAGCCTAAGAACATTAGCGCAATTTTATAGCCTCACTACAGACATTTTTGTCAATTTTAGTATCAGTTGTCAAAGAGTTTTATATCTTTTTATCTATGGTTTTAGTGAAAGATTTGAAATATTTTCAAGATTTTTTAAGAAAGACTTGATTAAAAAGTGCGATAAATGGGATAGCTTTTTTTCAGATGTTGTTTATTAACATAGTCCCGATTTGCAATTATTAAAATGCCAAACAGAGTTATAAGGATCCAAAATACAACAGTAGAACTTTCTACAAAATAATGATGTCATTACATTTGGAATATCTGAATGCGTTTCAGTCATTCACTGGGGACGCAGAGTGCAGTTTTTTAGTTAATTGCAGCGATGTGAATGCAATATTTGTAAAATTTTGTCTGGAGAATGAAATATAATAAATATATATTATATAATAACCCTATAGGAACAAACTAACTTGTTTTTAAAAACAACTAATTAAAAAACTAGTTTAAAATAAACCAGTATATGAACTACTTTGAATTATATTAAAGCGGCATCCACTTCAATATATGAAGTAATTGAAATACTACTTAAAAACCAGTGATTGATAAACCACTTTGAATTATATTAAGGCGGCAACTACTCTGATGTTGGCATGTTTTAATTGAAAATTTTTATTAGATTACAAGCTTATATATATTTAACCATGTTATTTCATCAAATATTATTAACTTTTGGCCATCAGTAATAGTTTTCAATTGGTTATTTTAAAGCAATTAAAAAAATAATTTAAATGTAACTAATTTAACAAGTAGTTGAAAATATATGCAGACGATAGTCAATTGACTTATTTAGCGGACATCACACAAAATAAGTTAGTTCGTTCTATAGAAAAAAGTCAGAACCATACAAAATAAGTTAGTTCGTTCTATAGAAAAAAGTCAGAATTTCAACTAGTTGTGGTTGACAAAAAACTACTTTATCAACTACTTTTAAATTAGTTGATTTTCCTACAGGGAACCAAATAACATAATGCCAATGTATGGAAACTTTTTATTAATGGTTCCACCAAAAGTAAAAATGAGATTCTTTTAATATACTCGTATACATGAATATATCACAAAATGTTTTTTAGGCTTAAAAGCAGTCGTTTTGCATAATAAAAAAAATATACCCAAGTATTCAAATAGCTTATGCAACTGATTGTTTTGTTGCAGTTTATGAACATTTTTAGAAATTGTGAAGAAATTGCTAATCGCATTTTAGGATATAAGATGCAATATATCCACAAAAGTACATTATTTACATTCACATTTGGTTTTTCACACCCACAATACTTAGAGAAATTCAGTGATGAGCATGGTAAAAGATTCCACGTGGAAATTTCAAAAATGGAAACAAATTTCGTAGAAAAAAGCAAAATTCCCATGCTACTGGAATATTGTTAGTCTCTTCAAAGCGACGTCAGTAAATATTGATATAAGAGGAAAAGGTCGTCGAAGAGTTTTTACACAAGAAACTAGTAAATTAAAATTAAAATATATTGTAAAACTATATTCATAGGCTAGGTTAGGTTAGGTTAGGTTAGGTTAGGTTAGGTTAGGTTAGGTTAGGTTAGGTTAGGTTAGGTTAGGTTACAGTGGTTAAGTCGATAGCCGACTCGACACCTAGGCCAGTGCAGGCCCGTTATGATACCACATAATCTCTTTTGAACCCTAGAGATTTCCCTCCTCAAGAACCAGTTCGTGCGGGTGATGAATTTTAGTATATGCCTAACTTCCAGGCATGAGACTTCAGCAAGTCCGTTTAGAAAGGGATGACCCAGAGTTGACATCCTTCTTTTATAAAGGGTCGGACATTCACAGAGGAGGTGCTGAAAACTTTCTACTTCCTCCTCACATCTGCAGCTTCTGCAAAAATCATTTGCTATAAGTCCCAACCGAAGAGCATGTGTTCCGATTAGGCAGTGACCCGTTAGGATTCCTACTATTTTTGACAGGTTTACCCTGCTTAACTCAAGCAGTGATTTGGTGCGTTTTAAGTCGTAGCAAGGCCACGTCAGCTTAGCAGTTCTACTTGAATCAAGGTGCTCCCAGTGTTCTTGTGCAAGACTTAAGGATTTGTTCCTGCACTGGAGTTTATAGGAGGATATGGGTATACATATAAGGTCCTCATTTAAGAGGTTGTTTAAGGTCATACCCTTCCTAGCCAATTCGTCTGCCATGTTACTGCCCTCGTTATCCCTGTGTCCGGGTACCCATATGAGGTGGACCCTGATTAGTCTTGCCATCTCGTTAAGAGATCTGCGGCACTCAGTGAAAGTTTAAGAGTTATCAGTATGTGAATTCAGCGCCTTAAGCGCTGCTTGGCTATGTGAGAAGATAAAAATACTTTTTCCTTCGAGATCTTTTTGACCCAAATTCTTAGCGGTTTCGTGAATTGCCACCATCTCCGCTTGGTAGACACTACAATAATTTGGGAGTCTACAGGATACCTCGATTTCAAGCTCCTGGGAGAAAATACCTCCCCTACTTGTTCTCGAAGTTTTGATCCATCTGTAAAGTTTTGTATGCCGTTTGTTTTAAGGGGGGTTTTGTTAGCCCAGTCCAGCCGCGAAGGGATGAGAACTTTGTAGTTCTTTTCAAGATTTAAGCGAGGCACACAGTAGTCTGTTTTGTCTGGGACAGAGGGGCTCAGAATAGTTGTGTGACCGCAACCATTACCTATCCAATTTCCTGATCCTCTTAGTCTGAGAGCTGCTGTGTTAGCACATACTCTGACAAAGATATCAAGAGGAGGAAGGTGAAGCATGACATTCAAAGCGTTAGTTGGTGTTGTGGATAATGCCCCAGTAATACATAGACTTGCACTTCTTTGCACCCGAAGTGCCGTTGTCTTATCAAGGGCCCTCCACCACACCAGTGAGCCATAAGTAAGAATGGGTAGAACAATTGTTGTATAAATCCAGCGTACTATTTTGGGGGAAACCCCCATTTTTTACCTATCGATTTTTTACAGGCAAAAAGAGCTATGTTTGGCTTCCTAACACGTTCCTTTATATTATCATTCCAGAAAAGCTTCCTATCCAGAATAACTCCTAAGTATTTCGTGCTGTCACTAAAGATCAACCTCGTGCCGTTTAGACGCTGAGGTATTAAGTTGGTTAGTTTATATTTTCTAGTTAAAAGAATGAGATCCGTTTTCTCCGGGTTAACACTTAAACCACAAGAAGATGCCCATCTCGAAAAGATTGAGAGTGCTCTCCCCATGAGTTGACAGAGAGTCTGAGGAAATTTTCCGTTAAATACGATTGCGATATCGTCAGCATAAGCAATAATTAAGTAGCCTTCTCCCTGCATGATGCGCAACAGTTGGTTAACAGTCACGGACCAAAGAAGCGGAGACAAGACTCCCCCCTGCGGAGTACCTCTTCTTATGAACCTGCGAGTACGAGATCCCCCAGCTCTGAGTTCATCACCCTGCCCAAGAGCATTTGATGTATGAAGCTCACGAGAGAATCCTCCACCCCCAGTTCTGACAAGGCAGAGGTAACCGCATCCAGAAGGACGTTATTGAATGCTCCTGCTATGTCTAGAAAGCAGCAAGCGCATATTTCTTGCTCATAAGTGATTTTTTGATTGTAGATACAAGAGAGTGAGAAGCTGTCTCTGTAGATCTGCCTTTAATATAGGCATGATGGGATTTCAGAAGCCTATCAAGTTTTGGCTTAAGGAGAAGTCCAATAAGTCTCTCCTGTATTTTAACCAAAAAGTAGGAGAGGCTTATAGGTCTAAAGTCATTCGGTTTAGTGTGAGAGGATTTGCCCGCTTTTGGTATAAAGATTACATTAGTCTCTCTAGTCTAGCCTTTGTAGATTGCCTGAAGCCAGGGTATTATTGCATTGAAGCTATAGTGTAGTTGAGCTGGTATAATACCATCGGGACCCGGAGATTTATATGGTTGGAACGAATAGATCGCCCATCTTATCTATATTCATAACATAACAAAAAAAAAAAAAAAAAACAATATTATCAAAATCAACTCTTATATTTCTAAATCGATATTTTTAATTAAAAAAAATTTGAAAATTTGTTAAATCATGCTTTCATCAATAACTTTATTATAAGTTAATCGATTTAGTTTTTTTCTAATGAGTTAAAAAACTAAAACGATTGTCTTCGGATAAAAAAAAAAACAAAATTATGTCAGTAAATTTTTTTTTTGTTTTCTTACCGTTAGAAAATGTAAACGTTGAATGTTTTGGCGTTTTTTTATTTTGAAATGGATGAACATATTTTTATTTTTTAAATTAGAGTACAAGACTGCAAGTCTTACCTTTTCTATAATATAAAGGTTTTTAAAATCAGTTAAGCAGAAGCAAAGTTATGATAAGCCAAATAAGGTAAAGTACGAATAATTTAAGTGACTCATTTATGAGGTCTTTGACCAAAAATTCGAAGTGATACAAAATTCTGTAAATGCAGAAAGTCATGATATATAACCAATTAATGAAATTTCTATGTTGGAGGTCTCGTATAGTTCTCGTGTAGAACAGTGTTATTAACAGCAAAATATTTTATCAAAACGTAACGGCTAACGAATTGAAAGAAACGGCAAAAACAATGCATTGAAAATGCAGTCCGTCCCACATTTTTTTCTCCAAATCGGACTATATGGATACTCACTTACACCAATTGAATCTATGCATTCGTACTATTTGAACTGCTCTAGCATAATTTTCAATGACAAAAACATGAACAAAATTTAATGAAGTTCCATTTAGGCTTAAGCTCAGTTTGTCACAATTGCGAATCGATACAAAGGCACCATCCAGACAATGCAGACATTCGGATGATTCGCTTAAAACTCGAGTGTATGCTGCAGCATGAATTTTTGTTGTTTTTGTACTTCTCTGACGTTTTCTAGCAGCGAATTGGTAAACAAACTACATTAAAAATTAATCAATTATTTAAACAGCACTAATAAATAGAAAAGTTTACATTTTTACCAAAGCATTTTGAACTAAAACTGCTGGAATTTTGGTTTATCCATGAGGAATTTAAGTTTGTTATGAATAAATTTGCCATTAAAAATCATCCTATAATATTGATTCAATTAAATATGATCAGACAGTCAAGGACATGCACCAAAAAATTTTAAAGATTCTTATCTGAAACTGAAAACAGTAACCAAAAATTATTAGACAAAGAAATAATGTTCTCTCAGTGCATTCAGAGGGTAAACAATTTCCTCTCATTAACGCAATCGACCACACTTAATACAAATTCAATACGAGTACGCAATGAAGCCATTCATATAAATTAATTATGGTTTTGGCTATAAGAATTTAAAGGTGCGCTTCAAAAAGTTTCGGAGCAGTAGCTTAGTGGGGGCTAGGGGAATATAACGAATTGTGACTTTCTTGGCAAAGACTCGCTTTTTATATCAGTCAAAAAAGGTTTTAACATACTAGCAAATTGAATGATTACCGCCTACAACGATGGCGTCTGTAGCAGATTTCCAAACTTGTATCGTGGTATTGTCAGTTAGAACGTGACGCACCGACTTTTTGAAAAACGAACAAGCGATAGAGTAAGAACACGTAAAAAAATTACTTGAATAGCAACAAAAACAACATTCTAAAACTAGATGCCACATAAATTTTTAGTAAAATGTAATATATTATCTTTTTTTAAGGAGCACGTATTTCTTGGTAAAAAATAACTTCTGCTTTCTTCTACGCATTCAAAAAATTGCATGCTCTTCTGTAAAGAAAGTACAATAGATGAAACACTTGCTTGAGTTTGTATCGCCCCCAAGCTTACACGCAAAGCATATTAATTTTAATCGACCGCACATAGTGGCAATGGCAGCAGTGAATAGCCGTAGGGCCAAGCAACCCACTGAAACGCCTCTGAATGTCATGCAAGGACTGAACGTCATTGATGACGAATATAACTACAAGACCAATGACGTTTCGACCAGCACGCGAGCAACGAAAAGTATAGCAAATCGATAACATGATAAAAAATAACACTTTTCGGACATGTTTTGCCATGCCTAGAGTTAAAAAAATTCGTTTGGGTTGCACAAGATATTAAAATTAATGGTAATCAATTCCCCAATAAACGCTTCATAAATTAATTAATTTTTTTATTTTTCTTTTTTAATTCATTTTTAATTTACTGTGTTTATTTAATTTATTTTATTTCTATGACTTTTTTTATTTCTTTTATTTATGTTATTAATTCAATTTATTTAACTTTTTTATTAATTTATTTTAGCTATTCCTTGATTATTTTTCACGTTTTCTTATTTTGTATAAATTATTTTTTTTATGGTTTTCACAACGCATCACCAAACAACTTTTGTGTTTTTATTTATACCGAGCCTTCTAAAACTTCATTACCTTATTACAATTTTCAATTTATTTATGCCATGGTTATTAGTGATTAGCATCACACCTACTTAAGGGGGTCTTCTCATTGAGCAACTTTTTTTTTCAACTTTTTTTTTTTGCATTTATTTATAGCTTGGGTAGTTGTGAATATGCCCCTAAAAGGATTTTTAGAAATTCGAAATACTTTAGAAGATACAGAAGATACATACTTCACCTTTTTTGTGAATCAAGGTCTGATGGACAAGAAGGTGATGGAGGTAATAAAACCAGCTTACGAAGCGCTGTCGGCAGATAATTTGCTTGAAAGATACCTTGGATCTGAAACTCAGAATTCCAATTAGTCCTACAATTCTGTTCTTTGGTCACTTTCGCCCAAACACATCAACTCAGGCGCACGCACCATCGAAGTGGCCAATTTCATTGCAACGTGCCTCTTCAACGACGGTTTTATACCCATACTTAAAATTATGGGTTTGATGGGTATTGCGATTGGCAAAAACGCATACGAATACGCACTATCTCGCAATGAAGACAGATTGAACCGATCAGAGACTCGAGCTGCGGCATCATCAAAAGCTGGCAGAACGGCTCGCAGAGCAGAGAGGGCAGCAGAAAGCAGTTTCTACGAAAAAGAGGAAGGTGGCCTGTATGGAGCTGGCATCGCCGACTAATATTTGTAAGTAAAAATTGTCAGCTCTTTAAAACTGCATTTAAACATTTTTGATTTTTTTTTTTTTCCCAAAAAAATTACTTCAAACTTTAAACGCGTTTATCTCGAACCCACGTTTTTCGAACTGGCGGCCATGATATCTCCAGTTTAACTGAACCGATTTTCATGAAACAAATGGAATCGACGCAGAATTGTCACCATTCTCGGGTGAACCTCGACCATAATTTTAAAAAATTGTTTACTATTTTTTTTTTTTACACTAAACTACAAAAAAAAAACCCGAAATTGAAATTTTTTTTTTGAATGGCCGCCATTTTGTCAAAAAAAATCACAAAATTAAGCTTGAGGTTCACCCAAGAATTACATCTATACTGATTATAACCCCGTTTTTTTTTCATTTCAGACTCTCCGGAGACCCGGAATCGTGGCCGCCGTGACGACACCTTTTTTTTCACCACCAACTTTGAAGTCTTTTGAACAGCCCACGTATCGAGGCAAAAAAAATTTTTTTATTTACTTTGAATCTTTTGTAATACAATAAATAAAAAAATTTTTCAATTATTCTTTGCGTTTTCAAATAAGAATTTTTTTAAAAAGGGTCCAAAAAAACAGGTTTTGAATGAGAAGACCGCCTTAAGCATGTGAAATGAGCTCATAAGCCCATGTTTTTATCCAAAAATGTGATCTTCTCTTAATTAGGTCAATTGCTGCTATGAAGTAATTGTATTTGTAAGTATCAATTTCTTTATTAATTTTTTTAGTTGAGTGTTTGAGAAATTGGTTTTTGATATATTTTGGTTTTTATATAATTGGTTATATATTCCATGATTAGATAAGATTGAAATCTTCTGTTGTTGCGGCCATTAGAATATTAATTTTAATTTTTTGAGTAGGTATCTATTACCGGTGACTTCAGAAAATTAGATTGCAATGAAAAATCGTTTTTTTTTTTGTTTTTTTGGTTTGCTTACATGAATCCAGAATAACTGGTTTCGTATCTATTTAACTGATTTCAACATAGTACGAAATGTTCTAAAGAAAAAATATGCAAATTTTGAAATAAAAGTATTTGAATATCTTGCCGAGGTCTGTGCTTGACGGCTAAGGTCACTAAGGGCCAATATAACAGTGCAGGTTTAAGGTCTCCTTAGCGCTTAAGGGGAGGGTAAGGTTTGTTTCGTCTAAAAAATACCTTTTTTGATGAATTTTTTTAGAAAAAATTATTACTGTAGTTTTATTTTATATATTATTATATAAAAGTACAACATTTGAAGAATATTAAAAAAAAATGTTGTTCAAAAATAGAGAAAAATAACGGATTTATTGTGGATCTCCGCAGGCACCTCGAAAAAAAGTTTTTGTGCAATGACCAGCCTACAGCATCACTGGATCACCTGAAAACAACAAATCAATGAGCTTCGTTAAGTTTCTTACCTTATCTCTCCAGTCTCGTCGAGTTTTTTTAAATTTTTAAATTTTTCAGATTTTGGCATCATTTTGAAGCCAAAATGACGATTTTTGACGAAAAAATCGACCTATTTGTTATTGTGAAATTGTTAGTAATAAAAAAATATTAAAAAATTCGACTTAACTAGAAAGCTATTTACATGTAGAATATGTGCACAAAACTTCAAAATGATCGGTTCAGTAGTTTTTTCTGTAGGCTGATCACCGACTTTAAAAATTACATGTTTGGGATCGATTTAAAGTTTTGTAGACTGAAAAAATGAAACTGTTTTGAAAAAAACTGGATTTTTTTATAAAACGCGTACATGTCATCATCGATGCCGGGTCCAAACAGTACATCACTATCATCCACGTTATCTAAGCCATCTTTTTGCTCCTGTCTACGTAAAACTCTGCCTTCTTTGGTCTCGCGAGCAGCTTGCTCGTCCGCTCTGCTGATCCGCAAAGAGTCTGTCGCTCTCGCCCATTCATGCGCACTTGGTCCTAAAGTTATGCCCAAATCTTGCATGAAGGTCAGAAAAGCAGTTGAGTCTTCTTTGAAAAGTGATGCTGCAATTTCAACGACAGTTGCGGTACCACTCACTGATTTAGGACTTATTTTTCATATGAGTTGGCTGCAGCTATCGTTGTTGTTCTGCGTGAAGCCACCCAGACAACGTTTCAACAGCGTGTCTTTGCTTAAATCTTCATATATTGTCTTTATTGCATCTTAAACATCAGCTGGACGTGGAAAGTAACTGTGTTTGAATGATCGTAATGTGTTTGCAGCTTGAGCCTTCTTCCACTCGCATCACGATTCATCGCATTTTTCATGCTGGGGATTTTGATCAGTTGAAGAATAATGATAAAAAGGCGCCCATATAGCGTCTCTCATTTTGTCCACAGAATCGTGATTCCTTCGCATTGCTAGCCCATAATACACTGTAAATTTGTCGATCATGTTGCCAGTTAGTTTGCATTTACCGGAAAGAGTTTTTCTCTTCACTTGTTTACCAGATTTGGTTTTTGCATTTGCGTTTGCCCATCCTTTTTTGGACTTGTCCAATACATTCTTTCTTGTTTATTATGAAGTTATCACCTTAAGGTTTCGCATTGAATAGTCCAGTGTAGGTCTTGGAATCGCCATCACCAATATAATTACGGTAGTTTACTTTTAAAAACTCGATCGAACGTTGAAACATTTTCACGATAGCGCTCACTTCCATATTAACGGATGGCCCACTGCGATTTGATTCACATTGACCTTTGTTCACGTACTCCTCGTGCCACTCTTCATATTCTTAAGTTTCTGGAATTTTACTGGTTTCACACAAGTTACAGTACGAACTGCTGACAAAAATATCAACAACTTTGCCGATCCAATAGCCGATCAATGACGATACACCAAAGAGCGCATTAAATCCTCTTTTTTCCATGTGCCTTCACCGGATACTGTAATTTCGTCTGTGTCTTCGCGATTATTTCGTTTACAAGTCTTTTCTTTTTTTTCTTTGATGGCAGAAGCATAATATTTATTCGCAACAGTTTTTACGCTGGTGTTCATATTTTCAATGAAAGTATTGTAGCACGGTTTTTAAATAAAACTACTTCCCATGTCCATCAATCCACAAAAAAAGTTTACATACCCGGCATATTAGGACATCATGCTTCTTCATCACTTTAGGCTTAGGGGCCCAAAACTCGCATTACGAATGCAAATCTATTATTTATTTCGTAGGCATTACCATCAATTCTTTTACTCGACGGTACATAGTTTGGAATTTTGCACTTTTCGCACGTAACTTTTATTTTGAAGCCAGTACCTACTTTTTTACAAGATTCAAATGCCACTGAGCTATCACACGTTTTACACTTCATTAAAGTTGCTACAGTAGAACATGCTAGAAGAAATTCTATAATTCGATTTTTCTTAAGATCCCCTCGACTTTAAACGAATCATTCAATTTGATTTTTTTCGCTGATGCACTAGACGCTCTTACTTTCGTTTTTCGATCCGGCGGCATTACTCTTTTTCTTGATCGGCTTACTCTTGGGCCACCCTGTACACGTCCTTCTCTGCCAGTTGGTTTCGGCATTTTTTTGATAATAAATACAAAATCACTAAGAAATCTAAGCAAAAACAAAACGGAGCGCGAGTTAAAGAAATCGGAGCAAAACTGAAATAACGCACATTTCTGCTCTCCTAAGCGTTAAATTTTAGACTTAAATACAGGGTGTCCCGCAATTGCGTGCAACTATTTACGGAGGTGAAAGGTTATGTCGAGCTGAGCAAAAAAAAGGTATGGGAGGGGGGTCTATTTTCAAATTCTTAAGAGCTACAGAGTTAATTAATATTTCACGACTTTGATCCACGTTATTGTTTCTGTATATTCTATATCGAAGGCTATAATATACGCTACACCATTTATTTATCTGAAGAAATTAAGACGAAAAGAGGGGATAAAAGTAATACAATAGAGACCGAAACAGTTGCCGCTCGCCGCTCAGCGCAGGTAGCTAAAAGGCGCGCAAAACTAAGTTAGAGGTACGGTCAGTCAACGTACTGTAACTTCGTTAGGTTTGCTCCGAATGACCTAAAAATTTAATACAATATTCTTCTTTAGTTGTACTTTCAGAAACAAAAATAAAAAAATAAGAAAAAAAAGTTGTCAAACCTTACCTCGCCCTTAAGGAAAGCTTAAGCTTCGTAATCATTTTCCTTAAGCTGCCAATATTGGCCTCTTAAGGTCTCCTTGAGCTTGGCACTTTAAGCTTGGACTGTTAAATTGGCCCTATAGTGGTAGAACGATAGCAAGAACTCTTACTGAATGCATATGACGAAGAGTTAAATCCTGCAAGATTTATGCCTATAGAGAAAATCTGAGTTCATCTATGGAAGACCACGTTTAAGCCGACCTGGGCTATTTTTACCTGCAAAGATAAATAAATGGCAAAGAGTTTAACGGGAATAGTTTAGACCGTTAAGAACTTCACGGAAGTCAAAATAAAGGTGGTGGAAAGTAAGACGTGCCAAAACCACTCATATTCATAGAATTTTCTCCTGAACCAGAGAGCACATCCACCAGTGACATCCTTAAATTGATTGAGGGTCAAAATTTTGAGCTTAAAATAAACTACTTTAGAATAGACCGAACAGAATTCAGAGAAGAAGTTTTAATAAACTTGCCGCATCATTGACCCCTAAAGTCGTTTTGCGAAAAGAAGCAAAGTTGTTGGTGGTTCAAAACTTGCCAAACGAGCCTTCGGTAAAGCTTTCGATCTGCTCCAAAGATATGTAAACACATGGAAAAACGAAAAAGCGACCGAACTGCCCTAAATATGCAAGGTCTTCAGCTTCTAGCTAAACTTTTGCTATAGCATTCAAGAACGAGGAGTCAAAGGGAAGGCGTATAGTACCTAAACGGAAGCTATCTTAATGTGATAATGTGTAAAGTGGGAGAAAGATTTCATGGCATAAGTCAATACGAGCTAGAAAGTGACTGGAAGGCCCACGAAGTAGAATAATGTTTGGCGCATCATCGTCAAAATATAGACAGGTTTCCTGTGTCTATGAGGCAAACCTCAAACAGACGTTGACGTGCTTAGCAGAAGTTGGCTAAAAACCGCCCGGATATTACCTTCATCCAGAAATTATAGTTCAATTCTGCAGGTCTTAAAAAATTTCAGGATGCAAAGGCATACATAAGGCGATATACAAAGGTTTGATTGAAAGAAATATCATTTTATTAAATATATTGAAAGACAATTAAAATCATGCCTGCATTTAACTCTTGAATTTGTTTCTATTTTCTTTTATGAGGATCATTCACTGTTTGACGCACTTTAACCTTCTAACCTGTAAGAATGAAATAATGGTAAAAATGGCACACAATTATATCTTTCTGGTAAATATTGGTGCCAAAAACATAAACTTCAACATTAGGTAAAAAGTAATCTGAAAGTTAAATTTACAAAACGTTAGACATTTCTCATAAACTATTAAATTTTCGTCGAAGTATATAAATTAAAGAGCTGCACAAGCACTGTACAAATGACTTGCAAGCCATCAGTTCTGCTTTCAACTACTTCCGCTCACCTACTCTCTCATATCAAAACAATCACTTCAGTGAAAAAAGGTTTTGATATACAAACAAACACTGCACGAATGGACAGTAGAACATTTAAGCAGCAGAACAATGGAACAAAACTGATGTAGAACAAAACTGAAGTAGAACAAAACTGAAGTAGAACCTACTGCACTGTCACTGAAATACTTACAGGTAAAACGAATGGTTTGTGTTTTTTTTTCCATGTTATAATATGTTCAGCACGATTCGATTTCATAAATGCGATCCTTCGGAAAAATATTTGTTTTTATTACGTTTGGTTCATAGATTCCTACCCTAAAAGTCTTAAAATATTTTAGCACAAACAAAATTATTATATTATAATTTATATAATTATTATATTATAAAATTATATTCAAATAGACAAAGTTTACGAAGATCATCATTGAAACAAGCACTCGCTCTGCTTGCTATGATTTACTGTTACTTCACTATGTTTTGATATTCTGCTCTGCATCATAATATAAGCACTGTCTTACTATAGCGAAAAGTATTTCAACGGATGAAGTGCTTGTTTTGTTGCTGAGCTGTAGAATAGAACTATTGTATGCGATGTCAACGCTACAGTGAAATGCAGTGCACTGAAGTACTGTACATAAGTGAAGTGTCGCAAATAGAATGTTTTATGCAGCTCTTTTGTATAGATAGTAATAATGTATTCTCCTTGCAAACAGCCAAAAAATTTCGTTAACATTGGACACTTTAAAAATATTTCTTTCTATTTCGTTTTTTTTTTTATAATGTACAAGCAATAATTCATTACAAAAAAAAAAAAAAACACAAAAAATCACTTTTAAATGCCTTTAAAAAACTAACTTACCAAGTTTGAACAATAAAACTGCCAGTGTGTTGTATTTGCCTTACAAATTAAAGTGTTAAACCACTTGCTTCAAAAACATTTCGCTTTAATGGATTCTCAAATAATTACAAAACTAGTTGCTATACATGACTAATTTAAGTGTTGTGGGCGCCAACATTGTTGCTACCAACTTTATTCCTAGCACTGCTGCAATCAGCAATAACAAGAAATCGCGTCGCCAGTTCAATGGATAATTATGCCGACACTCCATACACTGCACAATATTGACTAAACTTATGTCAACAATTACAAAAACAAAAAGAAAAAAAAAACGATAAAAATAATAGCGGTGAAGAATACTCTTCTGAATCACTGCATTCGAATCACTTAAACATTTCAACTTCCTTTCATGCTAAATGATTTAAAGCACCGAACAGAAGCCACTAAAAGAAAGGAAGTCCTTATGTGAAGTGAAACCAAAACAATGCCAATCTTAGCCAAATAGTGGGGACACGAATGAAGTGAATGAAGACCACCACACAGCAGTTGAATGTTGAAACGCAGTACGAGAGGACAGAGTGACAGACAGACAGTCAGAAGCTATTGAACAGTTTCAATCAAAATGCGTTCGTTGTGGCATTGGCTGTCACTGGCGCTCTTGCTACTTTTACTGCTTCCTTCTGACGCTATGACCGCGACTGTATCGCACTTTATACTCTTGTGGCAAAAACGTTTTGGTCACGTTTTCGCCTTAACGTCGTCATCATCATCATCATCATCTTCATCATCATAATCAACATCATCATCAACATTGTAGTCGTTGTTAAGACTAATGAAAAATATTTTGAAATTGTTAGGCGCTTACAATGGCGTCACACTCAGCATATAGTCAAAAATATGTATGCACAGAGATAGTTAAACAAAAACAATTTCACGCAGAAACAGATTGAAAATGGTTGCAAAATAGCAAAAAGTATAGGAATAAAAAATAGTTAAAAAAAAAACTAATACAATAAACGGTAATTGCAAGAGAATAAAGAAAAAACAATGGGCCATAGAGCGATGGAAAGGCCGGGAAAGACAGATTCAGTCAGAGGAAAGGCAGTTTGTTGGTGGTATGAATGACTTGGTTGGCTATGAGCCGTGCGTAAAAATTTAAATGATCCAAACGATCTGATTTTGATTATTGTGGAAAGCTCACTTATTTCAGTGTGTGTGATTATTTTATGTTTGGTGTGTGCGCTTCTGTGTTTGCAATTGTATTGCTTTTCTTTCTTAAAGTTTTTGTGTTTGTTAACAAATGTTTGCTGCTGCATGTTGAGCACGCGCATTTAAAATTGATGATTATGATTGTAAGCGATAAATTCAAGGCGTGCTTTTAGCGTTTGGCGCCGTTGTCAGATTTTTTTCGATTCTTTTGAAACGTGATGCAATTACCTATAACAGTTTTGTGCCCCACTGGACTAAAGAAATCTTTCCAGAAATAAAAACGCAATTAACAGTTAAATAATAGAAGAGAATCATAGACTCTTAGATATCTTAGTAATATAATTTTTATTTTTAAAAAAAGAACATGAAACTTCACAACAGATCTGCAAGTATTGTTCGAAATAGTTTCTACAATTTTTCCGGAACACAAAACTAACAACAGAGAAATAGGACAGAAACTGGTAACACTGACGATCACAGGCAACTCCATCAGAGAAAATCGTCGAATTCCCTAAAAGAAAAATAGTTCACACAATTTTTTGCACAGCTGGTTTTTCCAACTGAGCGGTGTGAAATGTAACCAGCTCTGTTAAATGTAACTAGCTGTAATAGCCTTGCCAGAAAAATACTTAACGTAAATATGGTTAAAGAATTAGGGGAAAGAAGAGGAAAAAAGAAGAAGGACAACTAACGGCTCTAAGTCGCTTATTCAGGAAACTATTATTCCGCTAAACTCAACTGAAAATTAAAAAGTTATCGTCTGAAAGCCTCAAAAGCTTCCCTGGGCAGCTCGTTCAAAGCGGAACGTTTGAATGCTTAGTTCATATATAGCGTTACTTGTTCTCCAACACGATATGAATTATTGCATCCTAATGTAATGCTAAACTTTGCACATTGCAAAGGAAAAATCATCCAAACCATGTGTTTTGCAACTGTTTATATTTCTGCAATTGCTTTCGTGGTGCAGATGAAATTTTCAGAACTCTGAAAGCTTATTATAAATGAGTTGCTAAATAAGATTTTAACGGTTTTGATGACAGTTTGGTAAGACTTTTTAAGTCCAAGACAATCCGTCATGTAATCTTGCTGTATTTAATAGTAAAAAACGAATCTAAGGTTTTGGTTAGGAACAAACAGCATATGATTATCTGACTAAGTTTTTGACTGAAAACTTTCCTTTTTTATTTCAAATTTTCGCAAATTTTATTTTTGAACTTCTTTAACTTATTCCTTAACTATCTATTAAAAAAAAAATGTTTCAAACTATGTTTCTCGTTAAAAAATATTATATATAGTTCTTTATTTTTATTGAAATTTTACCAGTTTTATTTGAATATAAGAGAGCAGTGAAGCAATGTGAATTGTATACCGTAATAACTTCATTTATAAAATTTTCGTGCTCTATCGTATGCGCTTGCACAGCTCTGAGTACTCATAATAAATAAAAAAACACATAAAAAACATATTAATACAAAACCACTTGCTTCTACTTGTATCGCATTTGCTTGAAAGCAGTGCTTGTCATTCAATACGCTCGGCGCAAGCGAAGCCGCTGAAGTGGTTGTAGCGCACATGCGCAAGCGTTTTTTTTTTGTATTTTTTGCCACATGCTTTAGTACCAACTACTTCTTATTTTCCCTTTTTTTTCACTGTCTCTTCGCAAAACATGAGATTCCTTTTAATATTTTTTTTTTTGTTATATTTTATCTTACCTACTTCCTTTCCATGTTTTATGTATTTCTTTGCAACACTCAGGCGTGCGACGACAACGCTTGAACACGCTTTTGTGGTTTAAGTTAGTAGCTGCCAAAAGTAGGGGAACCAATTTTCGCTGCTTCAGTTGAAGCACTTGACGAGTCGCAAACGAGGCAAAACAAGACGAGACGAGACAAAGCAAGGCTTGAGCGTGACAATCGGCATGCGACGCCTTCTTGAGGATGCCTGGGAGCCTTTGTGATATAAGGCGAGCCTGTGTTATATAATGATATATGAAAAAAAAAATCAAATTCTTACACTGCAAGAACTTCAATACTTAAGCTCGACTGAATTAATTGCTTAAGCAGTGTAAAGTTGAATTTTTTACTGCCGCAGCAACATTGCAACATCTGCTCTTTTTTGTCGGCCCGATTAAAATCACGGACAGCTTCTTATCCACGGTAACTAAAACCAGAATGAATTTTTTTACATCTATTTGGCAGCAAAAGCTTTAAAAAAATATAAAAAAGCAATTTTTTTTTCTTATTGTCGCAAAACTCATGAGGAATACATGACGCTGAGGCACAGACAGACAATTTTAACAAAAGCTGCTGCCTTCGAAGTATGGCTCGCTGTACGTTTGCTCAACGCAGCAGCCCCAGGCTACATCTTAATAAGTTGATCGGAATTAAAAAATTATGTTTATCTTGAATGTTTTAATCGTTGACGGGATTGAGGATGAAGCTATGGCTGCAACTCAAGCTGATGTAAGTAAGGATGTGGCTTTACTTTTCATATTGAAAATTGATTTTAATTAATTGTATCTATTAAATTTGTTGTTTTTTAAAAATAGTAAAAAAATGCAAAAGCTAAACCTATATCAACCTGTTTATTAATTACATTTTAAGGCATTGATCTCATCTTTTTTTAGTTTCGTATACATACTTCTTTATGTGTGTAGAATACATACACTGCTGAAATCTTTTGACAAAATTCGTCTTCTTTAAGAAGTAATGCATATATATATAGGATATAAATACGATATAATTCAATACATAAAATTAACTTTAAATGACATATAGGCATTTCCAAGGTGGTGCACGTAACGTTTGTACGGCTTTCGTGATACTTAAAATTAAGAAAAGCAAAGACAAGCTTAATCTTTTTCTTGTGTTGTTTTGATTTTTGGATAGGACTATTGTAGGCACTATTGTTAGTGTAAGAGATGGAATTGATCGAAACAATGGTCCAAAGATATAAGCAAACAAAAAAGGAGGCGTAACGTAACAAAAAATAGAAGTGGTTTTTGACTTGGATTACAAAATTCCATTTTCCATTCTTCCATTCCATCTTCCATTTCTACTAAAACAGAAACGTTTATAAATCATTTACTAAACATTTACTAAAAAGAAAAACTACATTTGTAAAACAGTGCAGACGATTTCATCTTAATGGGTAATAAATTTATGTACAAATTAATAAAATTTAAATGTTTCTCTTATTATCTCTCTTATTATCTCTAAGATAATATCATAAATAATAAGTTTTTAATAACTTTTAATTTTTGGGTCACGGTGGACTTTTCTGTGGGAATGCCCATATTCTTAAAATGCCTTTTTTCATAACTGTTTCAGAATATCGATTTACACATATTCACTAAAATCTTACGGGGATTCGTAGTAAAATTTTTCAAAAGGTTGTTATAATACAACGCGTATTGCTTAAGGGGTATATTAATTTGTCATTCCGTTTGTAATGCCAAGAAGGAGGCGTGGCAGGTATAGAAAAATACATATATTTTTGATCATCATCACCTCTTGAGTCGATTTCCGTGTGTCCGTCTGTCTGTCCGTCTATCAGCCTGTCGACACGATTACAGCCGTAATTTGAAAGCTATCGCGATGAAATTCAAAATATAAGTTTATTTTTAAAAAAAGAAGATTAACTTCGAAAATGGGCCAATCAGATGAAAACCACACCTACTTCCCATACAAAGTGGCTTTATTTTAGCAAAAATTATAAAAATGTCTTGAAATAAGACATATGCTTTAATCTTTAAATTAAATGCTGGCTATGAAATTTGGAAAAATTGGATGAAAAACCACGCCTACCTCCCATACAAAGTGGCTTTATTTTAAACGTAAAATCTCATAAAAATCTGCAAAAATTAAAGAAATGCCTTAAAATTTTACATATAAGCTTTGATATTTAATATAAACCATCTCTATGATATATGGCAAAATCCTATACAAAATGTCTTCATTTTAAACGTAAAATCTCTTAGAAATCCACAAAAATTAAAAAATGTCTTAAAATTTTGCACATTGGCTTCGATATATTAAATAAACAAATATATTTGTTTTGATTTGCTATAGATTTGGCAAAATCAGATCAAAACTACGGCTACCTTCCATACAAAGTAACGTCATCAAAATTGGAAAACTTTCGTTAATATATAAAACTGAATGTCATCGTGTATGTCGTGGCTAACGACTTCGAATATACTTCAATATGACCGCGAGGGTATTTGAGCTTCGGTACACTGCCGAAGTGAAATTTTTAAACACAAATGATTGAGAACTGGACCTATGTACATGCTTTATGCCAACTCCAAAAGGGTTATATTCTCAAGAAGCTTTTGATAGCAGTTTTTAATCTCTGAGGTTTGCCTTTTAGAGAGGTGACGGCCGAACAGAAAAAATTAATTCAATAGAAAAACATTTTGTGCTGGATGGGAATGGAACCTTAGTTCTATTGCATACAAGCCACGCACCTCAACTAGTATGCCACTGCCACCTTGACCTGCCAATACCTGTATCACCTTATATCACACATTTTTGTCCTATAAAACGAGAACAGTGCCTTAAAAATATGTAGCATAGATTATTACTAAGGGAGAAGAAGAAAATCTTAATTGAAAAGATTTTAATTAAATACGAATAAAGAATATGATCTTAGCAGTTTGTAAGTATGTTCTAGAAGACTTTTTGAAAGCTTATGGTCAGCTTTAATTAACACTTCCAGTAAAGTATGCGTACATGGAAAAAAGTAAGCCGTAAGAATTGTTCAAAAATTACATGCTTGCTAACCTCTTAAGGCCGGCAATACATATAGAGGCATCCCAGAATCAAAAATTTTTTCATTTTAAATGACTAAACAACTTCTCAAAAATATGCTAAAAAAATCTTATAAAGTTATCTGCAGTATTAAGAAAGTAATAAGCTTGAGAAGAGAACCGGGGGTGAGTTCGATATATATAAAATAAAAACTGAGTTACTACAGCAGCTTTTTTATTACATCATTTATTTTATCTGCTCAAACCGGTATATTTGAGAAGGAAACATTCCAAAGAATGTAAACAGTAATTATTTTGTGTGTCTAGATAGTGATTTAACTAAGTTTTAAACACTCACGACTTCGTATTATTTGCTTCGCATAACTTTAAGGTCGTTTTTCTCAAAAACTACGTTTTTCAAAACTGCGGGCAACCTAGCTCAAAAACTACTTGACTCTTACAATACAATCCTCACAATATTTGGAAGGACTTTTTTAATAATATTTTAACCAATCTGAATGAAACTGATTTTTAAAATAGTCTTTCAAAATCGTTTTATTCAAAATTTAAAACAAATAGAAAATGAAATTTTTTTTCCAAGAACATATAAATTTTTAAAACAGATTTTTTTTTAAAATTCTGTCTCATTCAGATAGACGATATAGCGTGTTTTTTTACTAAATAAAGGGTATAGAACTTTAAATTGAACAAAAATATTGAGATAACATAATTTTAAACTGAACATTGGCTTCACTAAAAATTAAAGAATAATTTTATACCATTACTGTTTTATATGATTTCGGGTATTTGAGCATCGCGGCTAGATCGGTTGTAGCGCATTCTGGAAGTTAAATTTTCGATCACTTTTTCAAGCAATGGTGGGCGTATCTCAGCAATGGTGCGCACAATGTTGTCTTCCAATTCGTTCAAAGTTGCTCATTTGTTCGCATAAGCCAATGACTTCACGTAACTCCACAGAAAAAAAAATCCAAAGGCGTTAAATCGCACGATCTTTAGTGCCAACTGAATGGTTCATTTTGAGAAATAACGTGTTCGCCAAATTTTTCCTTCAATAGGACGATTGCTTGACGCGCTGTATGGTATTTGCCGCCGTCCTGTTGGAAAAACATGTCTTTATAAACATTCCATTCGATTGGGGCACGAAATAATCGTTCATTATTAGTTAATCAAAACTTATCAAGAAAGTTTTTTCCGTGCAGCTGCTCATGAAATTTCGTGATTTTACTTTTTGCTGTATGACCGGTAAAAATATAAAAAAAAAAATGTATGAATTGAGCCATTTTTAATAGACATGGGTAACGCAGCGCTGCGTTGCGTTATTGAGTTAAAGCACTTAAATGCGTTACTGTGCTGATACACTTGATTTATTGAAAGTAACGCAATAACGCAGTAATGCAAATCAGAGATAAAGAGATAGGAAACTTCATGTTTTTCAATTCTCTTTTTTATGCAAAACTCACGAATTGTGTATATGAGTTTGGTTACCCCACCAAGTTTGAGTTTGTTTGAGGGGAGTTTCTGTGGTTTAACAACCTTTTGCACATTTATGATGAGTTTGGATGTCCCATGTTTGAGGGGAGTTTCTGTGGTTTTTGTGATTGTATTGAGCATTTTGTGATAGTATTTGACAAAATCAGCACAGCGGGAAAAGAAAAAGTGCTTCTAGAAACAGAGCATTTTATGTGCAGCTCTGGGATACTTTGAGGATGCGCTCTCCATATCATAGATACTAAGCGCCTAACTATTTTTACTTTCTACTTTTTTACAACAACTTCAATATTAAAGTTTCATATATGATGGATGTTGTTGTTTGTATGTCTCAAAAAATTAGGAATTGCGTAAAATGAGTCAATTCGAAACTCCTTTGTTTCAGTTTATAGCGAACTTCTGGACGTGTGTGATGTTTAATTAAAAAGTGAATGAGTATAAAATCGTAAGAGGTAAATGTTGCTTAAGTTAAGTTTTATTACATACTTAAGTGATATTATTTAAGTATAAGTCCTCTAATAAATACTTGGAAAACTATATCTACACAACTCATAGCGCCACTAAACATATTGAACTCGTTTCGTCCTTCCTCTTTAACGTTTTCCTTAAAATGCATAAATAAATGTTTTATTTCCTTAAAAAAGCAGCATACATAAAGACAAATAGAAAAAGAGAGAGGCATAGAGAGATTACAGTTTCTGAATTTTGAAACATCTATCTGTGGTGCGATCAAATTTCCGCTGCGAGCTGCATCCTCCACGCTTCTTAATGATGCAATAAGAATGCGCTTACTTTACTTAAGTCTTAAGTGTAAGCTTACTGTACCAAAAATTCAATTATGCTTCATCAAAAAAGATGCGCATGTAGCTTCAAAAACAGCGCATCATCATGAGTGTTTCAGCGCAACTTTGCCCCGCTGGAAGGACATCGAAGGTCCAAAATCGAAGTTTCCTATCCCTTTATCTCTGATGCAAATGACCCGTTCAAAGCAAAAGTAAAAAATATTTATGCAGCAAGCAAAAATTGCACAAGTTGTCAGGCGCTTCGAACATAGGCACAGAAAGTTGAAAGCAAACATTATTTCTCTGTATAAATAATCCTGCGTACACACGTGCAATAATCACATGCAAGTAGAGAATATAATGCATTTTATTTACAAAACAGGCACGACTGAAAATTTACAAATTTATACTTTTTATTGTTAAACTATACGTAGTGATTACCTCTAGCAACTATCAAAATTGTGCACTCATCTTCTTACTCCTTAATTTAAAACAAAAATCATTTTGTCTCTTTGATTTTTATGGAGTCCGTTGAAAAAAAAATTGTCTTTGCTTCTACTGAAAATTTACAAATTTTGAGTTGTATCTATTTTGTCAAAATTCAACGTTCACATGTAGAGTGTAAGTTCAAGTTCATTAAAAAATGTTGTCGAATGCGAAGGTTGTCCCTGCAATTGCAGTATTGCTTGAAATGAAAAAGTTAGAAAACGAGGAAAACATGTTACTAGTGTGGCTTCTTGTATAAAATTTCGGAAAACCCAGAAAAAAACCACAAAAGCACAACAAAAATATTACTTTTATCCCCATTTTTGACATTTAATTGCAACAACTGTCAAAATCCACTGCCTCGGAAATTTCGTTGCAAGTGACGCTGCAAGTTCGAAAATGTGAGTATGTTTGAATGTATTGAGTTTTTCGAACATGCACTTGCACGTATGGACGCGGGCTAAGGACAAGGGGGTCGTTTATTTATATTTCATATTAATTACTTATGGATTAAATAATCTTTAATGAATCTATTAGCAATGAGATTTCTTTAGATTAGATATATTGAATCGAGATTTTCATTTGATTTAATTTTTTTTTCTAATTGAAGCCAATTTGCGCTTAGTACACCACCACAAAATTCACCGCATTCGAAAAATTGACCACATTACGCAACGCGTTGGTCAATTCAAACCCACACTGCATTTCGAAGTACGCTATGGCGCAATTGCGTTAACGCATTCCGCTGATACAGTAAACTGCATTTGAGTTGGTGTAACAACGCAGCAATTTTTGATGCGTTATCCATGTCTAATTCATGAGAAGAACTTAAGCACGCCTCTAGTTTATTTACAAAAATTATGAAACGAATGTATAATTCCGTAAAAGTTACTCTTCACCATTTTCATGAGTATGTTAATGAGCAGCGCATGGTTTCCATGCACAAAAAACTCACAAATACACTACAGCCACTTAAATATGCAATAAAAATATTTTTTTTGGTATATTTTATTTTCAGTTCAATTCAAAGTTTCAAAGTTTCAATTCAAATAAAAAAGTTTTAAATAATTGGATACAAGCAAAAACTATAAAAAACCAATATTAATAAGATTATCATCAAGAAATTGCTGCAATTATTGCAATTATGAGATCAACCTTGAGTTATCGCCCTATTGGCACAAACGATAAAATTTTGTTTGAAGTTTTCTAAAATAAAGGATTCTCGTTGTGTCTTAAAAAACTTGTATACATTGCAAAGTATCGTTCTACGACAACAGATGAAATAGGAGCATATTTAAATGAAATCAGTTCGCTCACAGAATAGTTTGGAAAACAATTATCTTTATTTAAGTACATATTGCTTGAAATTTTCCTCATTCCCTGGTTGCCTTCTTTTTTTCAAGAGCAAACTGTATTTTTTATTGCAGTTTCTATCCACTTGTAAAGTTCTATACACCAATAGATGTCGTATCAAATATCAAATAGAAATTGTAAATTTTAAATGAATCTCAAATGAAAAAAATTTACAAAATTTTTGAAAATATTAAAAAATTTAAGAAAATGTTTAAAATATGCAACCAAATATGCACTTTAAGTAATTAATTGCAAAATATGCAAAAACTTTTGAATGACATTAAAAAAAAATTTCATGATTCGCAAAGATAATTTAACTATTTCACTTTTAAGATATCTAATGAACACATGCATTTGCATGCAAATCCGTGCCCTATTGACGAGTAAAACAATTGTCTTGTTCTTATTTAACCATCCAAAATTAAATCAGGAGTTTTCCCGGAAGTGTAATTTGCATGGAAAAACTTACACAGAGTGGTTTTCATTATTTCTACTATAGATAGGCTGCATTTCTGTCTTCAGCAATGATTTTCATTTAAAATTAGAATTATAATTTCTCCATGATTCTTCAAGTGATCCCATATGTATAGAATTTAAGTTTCATTCTGAACAAATATCACGCACGCAAATACATGCAATTGCCTTTTATTTAGCTGTCATGTTAGAATCCAAGATCAAGAGGCTGACAGCTCCAAGCATACAATCGAAACCTATTTCAATCTTTTTTCAGATAAAATTTTATCTTCACAATATGTGGAGAAACAAAAACATATTTAACAACTACTTTTATCTGACCCAAGATGCTTATTTAACTCAGAGATAGCTGCAACGTCGTCATTTCAACATCTTTAATTTATCAGTTTAGAAAAATCAAGCTCGTTGTACGGACTCGAGCTTTAAATGCAATTAATTTCAATTTTCTTTTTATTTGTAAACGGAAAAACACATGCATTAAAACATACGCACTACATTTGTAGTGCTTCTCAAAAGATATGCTGCCAAACATCAAAGTGGATCTCAAAGTTTGCAATAGCAATAAGAGCGAATGCAATTTGCTGCTATTACAGTGCTATCAATTCCAATTAAAAGCGAGTTTATTTGTGCAACGAGCTGCAGCAGCATTCAACTCTATATGCAGTAGCCCGCTTGAGCCTTTGCTCAAGTTGTTAGGTGCTAGAGCTTCAAAATACATCTCATCTTACATATATAGTATTTTTTTTTTCTTCTATAGTGCCTGACAACTAATGAAAAGAAAAGCGAAATGATAAAAAAAAAAGCGAAAAGGAGAATTAAAACGGAAGCAAAGGAAAAACGTATGAAAGCAACGAAGTGATGTCGAGTCCTTGTGCATTAATTTAATATCAATTCAAGTTTCTGGTTCATCGAAAAGTATCTATGCAGTAGTTAATGTTGTTGTTGTAAGCCCGCCAGCATATGTAAATATAAAAGTCTATCTTTTAGTCATCGTACTGAACTGAAGTAAGTATTGCATTTCACTCAATGCATCCCAGCAGGGAAAAGAAGTACTTCAGAACAAGTTCTGGGGCTCTACTCTCTATTGCAATGCGACAAAAAAAAAATTCGCAAAATTGATTTGATCGTACGGATTTGAGTACGTATTGCATTACATTTTGCATCGCATTGATTGACACATCGCAATACAGGGTAGGGCCCGAGGAATTACTTTTTTGCTTCCGCAATTGCTTCCGCAAATTGTTACAATTATAGGAGCATATTTAAATGTTAAATAGGACCAATGCTATTTTTGTAGGCAATGTCTACAGAAAAAAGTAGTTCTACTCTCGATTCTATCGGAACCAAATTAGAAGAACTTATTGTCCAGCTGAAATAGAGGTGAAGCAAGAAGTACTTCCGTTTTAGCTTCTATTAGAGCGCAGAAAAATAACTTTTTATCCAGATGGAATTCTATCGTTCTTCTATCTAACTACTTTTACACAGAAACTATTCCAATTCAAATTAAATTTATATTTTATGCATATAAATCTAATTCAATAAAATAAATATAAATCACTGGTTCCTATATTTAAAGTTTTCGAAGAGATATCGCTCGTTTTCTTCAATAACGTCACAATTCAAAAAACATAATAATTTAGTTAATGACAAAAAAGTTTTGCAATACGAGTATCATGATTAATACATTGTGTAATTTTGGTGACGATACCTTCCTTACTCTTCCCGTGAGAGCAGAAAATGTTATTACTTAAGCTCAATATATTTTGAACGAACTTCTACATATAAGAGAAAAAAATCTTTAGTTTTATTCGTCGGTCAGAGTGTAAGGATCAAAATATTTAAAATATAAGAGCATATGTGGTCAATGGTCATATTTAAGAAGTGGTGGAGCAATTTAATATATCTGTTCAAAACTTAAAATGCTTCTCCTGAAAATTTAAAAGATTTTTTGAGTTGTGACGTTATTGAAGAAAACGAGCTTGTTCATCTTTTAAAATAGATGGATACAAATTAATTTACTTAATAAAAGATTCTGTGTTTTCTCAATGTAAAAGTAGATTCCTGCTTATAAAATCTCACTTACATAGTAAAATTACTAGAAAATTCTACTTACTAGTAGAAACTGCGACTACATTTCCTGGTGGGATGAGCGAAGAATTTTATACCTACAATTAATTACTTATAAATTATCAATGTAATGAACAGATAGCTAGTTGAATGGGTTCTAACAACAGTAAAATTTAATGAGAATGTGCGTGCACATTAGTGTTTGTTGCATAATTAAAGTAGTTGTAGAGATAGAAAATTGAATTGAATTGATTTGATCACGAATTGATAGTAGAATATCACATAAGAAGTTCTAAAAAATATTACAATCCGGCAAAAAGCAACAAAACAAAACCAATGAAATAATATGAATTCGTAAATAACTTTTTAATATTAATAATATAATATCAGTATTTTTCGATTAATACTTAAGGCAAAAAAAAATTCGTATTGTTTGACAAATAAAGCTGCTCGAATACTTCACTTTGCATTGGCATCAATTAATAATTTGTTTTTACTTTCTGGTAAACTACCCTATAGGAACAAACTAACTTGTTTTTAAAAACAACTAATTAAAAAACTAGTTTAAAATAAATCAGTATATGAACTACTTTGAATTATATTAAGGCGGCATCCACTTCAATATATGAAGTAATTAAAATACTACTTAAAAACCAGTGATTGATAAACTACTTTGAATTATATTAAGGCGGCAACTACTCTGATGTTGGCCTGTTTTAATTTAAAATCTTTATTAAATTACAAGCTTATATATATTTAACCATGTTATTTCATCAAATATTATTAACTTTTGGCCATCAGTAATAGTTTTCAATTGGTTATTTTAAAGCAATTAAAAAAATAATTTAAATGTAACTAATTTAACAAGTAGTTGAAAATATATGCAGACGAAAGTCAATTGACTTATTTAGCGGACATCACCATACAAAATAAGTTAGTTCGTTCTATGGAAAAAAGTCAGAATTTCAACTAGTTGTGGTTGACAAAAAACTACTTTATCAACTACTTTTAAATTAGTTGATTTTCCTACAGGGTAGCTACGAATGAGTTCAAATGATGTACTTTGAAAGTTTTGACATGCGATATAAACCAAACAGCATGAGATTGAGAATATGTACAAAAGCATACAAAGATCAATTCATTTGAAAGTAATTGATTGAATAAATGATAAGTTGGGTGGTAAAGCATATACGTTGGAAATCCCATTTTATGGAAAAAAAAGTAATTATTTGTAAAGTACAAGAAAAATATTGGGATTGAGTATGCGTGTGCTTTTTGAGCTTTGATGAAATGGGGTCAATCAATTGTCAGAAAATCGAAGCAAATACGCGCTGCTGTTAATAACAGATGCATAATTTTAGGTTGATTCTATCAACATTTTTAGTAATTAGCAATCGATATCAAAGATCAAAGAGGAAATTTAATGTGTATTGATTTGAGAATTAAGCCAATAAATGCTAGAATAGGCACATTATGCAAGCTTTTTCCATACCAGCTTACGTAAAACCGAAAACATATTTTATAATAATTGTAACCAATATACCCCTATTATAATATAACCATATAATAGAGAACAGAAAATCACATAATATGCTTAAGGTGATGAAGCTAAACAGCTACAATTTTAAAGTAAATTTTCATAAAAATATTGCATTTTCTACCAACCAAATTTTTTTTGTTGAAGGGGCCCATTAGAGTGGTTCCTATTTTTTTCGCAAGTAATGAATGAAAATGGTTTTGATCCTTAATATGACAGAGGTAACCTGTAAAATGTTGTGGAAAAAATATTGATATTTAAATGTGCCATGTGTAAAAATATGAGTTATATGGGAAAAAGTGCGATTTTTCTAAAAAGATCCAGATTACATTTTTTAATCTCAAATTTAAAAAAAAAAAATGGTACGCACTTTGTATATGTTAGTTTTGGGATTTTCTTTCGTAAAAGTACGTAAAAAAACTCGATATTTCCAAAGGGACATACTTCCATGACCAAATTTTAAAAGTATTCGCACATTTTTTTGTATCTGTCATCTGTTAGGAAAACATTTCCACAATATTTCTTTCAAGTTTTTTGAAATTTCGGGTTTTTTCGATTTACTTTAATGCAACAATAACAAAAGGGATCTTTTTTCGAAATGTAAATAATCACAACTCTGACAGTGTTAGTCCAAATTCCATGTTTGATAGCTTATTTCAAAGAAATATTTAAATTGAAAACGAGCTGTGAGCCAGTTTTTTGAAAATATACACCTATAAAAAAGTTATTTGGGTTTTTTGAAAAAAATAGCACTTTTTTCCACATATCACCAAGTACTGACATGTACCAATGCATGTCGATACGGGTTTCCGTGGTCCTAGATACACGAAATTTTATTTAAATTTATTTTATCATCACACGAAAAATAGGAAGGTAAGCCATAAAAAAACATTTTCAATTTTTTAGGGACACTTTTAGGGGATAGCTGGTTTCGAATCTTATGTCAGAATTTTAAAATTCAGGCTCGGTTGCCACCTAGAGATATGTTTTTTTACGTGTCATTTCTAACGTTTGTTCGAACATTGTTCTAACGAACATTTTCTAACGGTTTTAAGGGGTCACTGATTTCGAATCTGATGTCAGAATTTTAGAATTAAAGATGTCGGAAAGGATTGCCACCAAGACTTTTTGTATTTTTACGAATTCTTGATATTTTCAAATTTTGATAGCCGGTTTGATTTCGAATATGATATCACAGTCTTAAAATTTCAGATGGTGGATAGGGCTACCACCTAAACTTTTTGTACTTTTATGAATTCTTGTAATTGTAAAGTAAAAATGTCTGTTTTTGTTGAATTATATTCTCATTAAAATCTTCATAAATTGAATTAAAAAACAAATTGAACATGATATTGGGAGAAAAATGTAAGCCCCAGCATTTTTTTTTCTCAATTTTATGATATATTTTTAGGTCACTGATTGCTAATGCAGTTTCAGAATATAACTTGCTAGTCTTCGATACTTTTTTTAATTGATGTAATTACGTAATTTTTAAGTATTTATTATTATAAAAACCGTAGGTATATATATAAGATGAGTTCTTTTTTATACTGAAATTTTTAAACGTGGTCCGATTCGTGCAGTAAGGGTGTCATATCATAGAGGACATCAAAAAAGTTAGAAAACCGGTGATGTCCTGTAAATGTCCTTGAAACCCAGTGGGCTCACCGGGAAAAACCTAATTTTGAAAATTTCTTTTTAGTGTTTCAATCTTTGCCAAATTAAAAATATTTTAGTGTTACTAAAAATTTCTCAAATTTACCGTTTCCTATATTCATCTCACCTAATAAATACCAAGAAATTTCCATTTAATGCTATAAAATATTTTTCTGTACATCTTGTTGTTTAGGTGATTTTTACACCCCACCGCGTACTGCGTAAGGGGCTTGTTAACTTTGTCATTCCGTTTGTAACGCCAAGAAGGAGGCGTGGCAGGTATAGAAAAATATATATATTTTTGATCAGCATCATCTCCTGAGTCAATTTCCGTGTGTCCGTCTGTCTGTCTGATGAAACTCAAAATATAAGTTTATTTTTAAAAAAGGAAGATCAAGTTCGAAAATGGGCTAAATTGGATGAAAACCACGCCTATTTCCTATACAAAGTGACTTTATATAAACCTTAAAATGTTTTTAAAATCCACAAAAAGTAAAGAAAGGCCTTGAAATATGGCAGTTGAGCTTTGCTCTTCAGTCTTAATCTTGGCTATTAAATTATCGGATGAAACCACGCCTACCTTCCATACAAAGTGACGTCATTAGAATAGGAAAACTTTCGTTAATATATAAAACTGAATGTCATCGTGTATGTCGTGGCTAAAGACTTTGAAAATTCTTCAATATGGCCGCGGGGGGTATTATAGCTTCTGTACCCTGCCAAAGCTCCACCCTTACTAGTTCTATATAAATTTAATGTCTTATTGATGTCTTGACCCGATTAATACTATAATTTTGAAACTAGCAAGTAGTACCGACAGAAGAAGTATAGACAGTAGTTTTATAAGGTTATTTCAGTTTTCATAGCTTTCCAGGTTTTTGTTCATAATTGCACTAGTTTGAAAATTTTGCAATGCAATAAAACTTAGTTTTCATTGCTAAAAATGTACCGATTTCAAAAAATGTTTATTCTTAAGAATATCTAAATAAAATTGTCTACAGATCTTTTTAATTTTTTTTCTGCTGAGGCGATGGGGTGCAGCTCGATGGCATAGTTCAAAATAAAATTAGGAAAAAAAGGAATTAATCACCAATTCTGAAAACGGAAACGGCAAGAGCGGTGAATTCTGCTTAGGAAACGGTAAATTTGAGAAAATGTTCTAGAACTAACATTTTTTTAAATTGACAAAGGTTGAAATACTAAAAAACATTTTTAGAAATTAGTTTTTTCCTGATGAGCACACTGAGTTTCAAGGATATTAACAGGACATCACCGGTTTTCTAACTTTGTGGATGTCCTCTATCATATGACGCCCTGCACGAATCGGATAAACTTTTGCAAAAGAACTCTATATATATATAATATATAAGTATATATATTTGCACTGCAAGCTACGATTGTTCGGCTGATCTAGGATATTTGGTCCAAATATTGGAAAAAATCATATGAAATTTACTCTTTATTCATTTTGTAAAGGTAGGTACGCATTTGCTTTGTTTGCATTGTCTTTTTATATAGGAAAATTAACTATTTTTCTGCAATAAAAAAAAAAAAAAAAATACAGAGAAGTCACTTAAGATGCACTAAAAATTAAAAATTTTTGAAAAAAAAAGCTAAATTAAAAATTTTGAGCTTTAGATTGAAGTTAAACGTTTTCCAGTTATTCACAGTTCACAAGTAATTTTTATGAAAGTTTTAATTTTTATTTTTATCTCTTAAATTATTAATGCTAATTTTTAATACATATACAAAGCTTAATTATTCAAAGAATTTCATAAACGTCGTGTGCAGTTAGTTCAATATTTGGGATTGTAAAGCACAACCAACAACACAGTGACAAATATTATTCTTAAATAAGCATTGAAGAGGTATGATATGAAGTGAAAATTGAGTTAGAAAAACAAAAGGCAGTAAGATAGAAAGCTAGATATAAAACCATTTAAAGTAGGTTAAACTTCATAGGTTGACACAATAATTAACTTCACTGCAATGCAGTTGATTCTGTTGTAGGTTTTGTTATTTGAGTAAACAACATCTTAAGTGTGGGTGCACAACAAACACAAAAAAAAAAAGAATTGGAGCTTATGCTACATATGCACACACTTTCTTACATAAATTAACTATATTTATTTTTTAGTCGCTTACATTTTCTTTTTTTATAATTTTTTCCCTTTTGATGTATGTGCTTATTTGTGCTGTTGTCAAATTACAACTTTTGTTGACGCTCTTGTTGCATGTAGTTTTGTGCTTCTTGTTTATATTGATATTTATGTCAACCCACTCAGTGTTATTTTTATTGATGTTAAATATTTTCACACTTGTTTGGAAATTCTTGTTTCATATGATAAAATATTTTAATATGAAAATAGAGGGGGAAAAAGAATACTTTTTTGTTTTATTGATACTTATTGTGTAATGATGGCAATTTGTCAACAGCTGTTTGTCAAATTTTGAATGTTATTTGTTAGTTTTTATTAATCCGTGTTGTTAGAAATTTTTAATGTTAGCCTTATATGTCGCCATGTGTTTTTGATGAAATGATTTTGTGGGTTGCTGTTGTTAGGTGTAGGAAGAATGCAGCAACATTATACAGTAGGCTTGAAATTTATGAAATTGTGAACATCAAAGAGATAAGGTTTCATTGTCTTCAAGTTATAAATTCATAGTGGTGGTGATGTGACCGAATTAATTTTATTATATTTCTCATCATTATATTCATTCGGATCATGAATATCACAACTTCACATATACGTCAAAATCAGCATTATTTTGCATATTTGATTGAAATGTCATTTATTTGATCAATTGAAAAAAAGGTAAGTAAATACATTAGAATCTCGATTTTCCGAACATCGATCATCCGGACTTATTCTTCGCGGCTCTAATTACCAATTTGGCGGCGCAACGAGACGTGCTATGACGAGTTTATTTCATCCTCTGACGTGTAGGTACTCCCGCTTTCATTTGTTTGTGCGTTAGTGTTTGTTATTATTTCATTTTATCTGATAGGTTGTCTTTTGTTTTTTCTTTCATTTTGCGTTATAAATCCATTATCAGGATTTTCGATCATACGGAATATCCGTAGTCTTATTTGATTTGGATAATCGAGATTATATTGTACAAATAAAGAGCAAATAAATATAAACAAAAATCTATTAAAATGACTTCAAACTATCTGCCTTAATTTAAAACTTTCCGTTTTGAATACCTACACCGAGAAAAAACACAATAGTTAAATCACCTAAGTCGGCTTGGGTAGAGAGAACTGTATGGGAATTGTAAACTTAGGCTTATTCATCCAAGCAATTTACTGTTTAATAATTGCTTTGAAAGCATATACTTCGATACCCTGCGAAAAATAATATTTGATTCACCTAAGCCAAGTATATAATATATTCATCAATATTGTCGGTAAACCACCGAATATTCGATACTTTATTAAAATTGCATCGAAATAATTTGTAATTGAAGCCGTTTGCGTTATTATACATAGATTCTTCATTATTTATGAGATGAGATTACTGTATAAATAATTATACAAGACAAGCCGAGAGAATATTTTTTTTTGCTTACAAATGGTGCAAAAAAATGTAAACGTGTAAAACTTAGGCGTGAAGAATTTGGAAGGCTGAAAACTACCAAAGCCAGCTTATAAATTAAACTAGGTTTTTTGTTAATTGAACATAAGCTTTTCTCGCTGTACGTTTTGTGGGCCTATCAGAACTAGCACCAAAAATGTGTCTCTCAATCATTTAACACACTAGGACAAAACAACAAACTAGAATTATGGTGGGCATCAAGACATAAAGACTTGAAAGCAAAAAGAGGGCAGAAGGTTAGATAAGAGGACGAGCAATCTGAAGATGCATACACCTATTGGTGAATTGTAATTCCTTGTTTTGGAGGCTTATCGGAACTATCTCGGAAAATGTGACTAATCAGCTGGACCAGGGTATACAAAGAAAAAGCTTATGTTAAATTGAAAAATGACCTAGTATAATTTATAAAATAGATTTGGCAGTTTTCAGCCTCCCAAGTACTTTATTAAAACGCCTAAGTTTTTCATGTTGACTTGGCAATTTTTATTTGGGTGATAAATTAAGCAAGTATTTGGTAATTTTTTATACAATACTTTAAAAAAAACTTGGTTTCAAAGATATTTCAAAAATATAACTTTTTTTAAATTTCAAAAATATAACTTATGGTTTTTTTTATTTTCCTTTTTTTTTTTTTTGTAGCTGCCCCCTTTTGTTTTGTGATTTGCTTGACTGAAATTGGCATTAACACAAATTTTGCTTTTATCAACACGGTTTCTTTCTTAGAAATTAATGACTTCTCGGCTTTTCTTGCTGCTTGACGTATATTATAACAAGAACGTTAAATTAAGTTAAATTAAATATCAAATACAATAATTTTACTTTCGGACGCCGTTGAGATTCGAGCCCACACCAACCCGATACCACTGTGTATGAATACACTACGCTACGCATTGAGCCAAATTCCTTCGTTACGCGGAGTGATTTATTCAATATTAATTAGAACAGAAGCTATGCCGCAGCATACACAATAATATATTAAAAGATTTTTGTTGTATGGCTATCAACAGAATACTGCATCTGTTAATACAGCATCTGTTAACATAGCTGCAGTTATGCCAGCAAGCAGTACCAAAGATGCTGGGATCAGTGGGTAGAGCGATGGACTGGCACCAAAAGTTCCAGGTTCGATTCCGCACGGCGATCAAAGAAATTTTTTTTCTATTTTTCTTGTTTTCTTTTCTTTTTGTTGATGAAATATAATAAAATTTACTGGTGTGAATATTAACAAGTGTTATTTCATTTACTTTATGTTGATTTTGAGTTTAAAAGTGGTTTTATTAAAAAAAAAAAAAAAAAAAAACCATTCAATTATCAAATCTATTCTAAATCAAATCTAAGCTTAAGCCATCCATGCTAGTTGTTTTTTAAGTTTGTATTTTTGGATTTTGGGCTTAGGTGAATCAAATATTTTTTTTTTTTTTGGCAAGGTATCGAAGTATGTGCTTTGAAAGCAATGTATTAAGCAATAAATTGTTTAAGTTTATAATTCCCATACAATTCTCTTTATACAATTCTTGGTGTAGGTTGAACTTTCTGAAGCTTCGTATGAATCTACACAATTCAATGGAAGATCTACGAGCTCCTGCAGTTGTTGAAGTTTAAAGCATTCTCATAGTAGATTTTTGATGGTGTTATTTCACCGCCATCAGAGGTCAGTCAGAGATCTCTAATCTGAAGACCATTTTGCCAATACCAGAGTGTCCCGTGAGGACAAAACGAGGATGCTAATTTGACTTTTACTATTACAATAATAGGGATTTAGTCCTTTTTTGCAGAGTTTATTTCAAAAATAGCAAGAGATAACACAGTCGTCTTCTTTATCAATACTTACGAGTATCAATGATATATAGGTACTTTTCTTGACTAATCATGACTTCTATCTAGTTCAAAACCCTCTAGGTAATTTATCTGAAATTTTGTTTTTCATTTTATGTCGCGATAGCCTGGGACCCAGCATATATTGACCCCATGGGGATGACTTATTATTAGGAGAGCTTTACAATTATTCGATTCTTTAAATTTGCCAGAGATTTTAAATGGTCTCGGATGCTATCGTCAGTAAGTATGGTTTGTGATAAACTAGTCCATGCCTATCCATGTCATGCGTTTATTAATTTAAATTGATTGGGTACGAAATATCCACGACCAAATATCCAAACTAAAATCTAAAATCCAAAATATCCAAAGCTAGAATATCCAGAGCAGAAAGTATCCAAATTAAAAATCTCAAAAACTTAATCGCCAAACCCAAAATAGCCGAGGACAAAATCTCCAAAAATGTGAATTGTACCATTTATGAACTCGCGCGAATTCACAATGGTTGGATTTTTTGGATAATATAGTAAAAGTTAAATTAATCATAATCTTACATAACAGCAATGTTCCTAAAATAGTCTGCGAATTCATATTTTGTTAGATCCATACGATTTTGTGTTTGTTTATAACGGTGAAATATTATTATCAAAGCAGTGAAATTATTATTAAAAAAAATTTGCAAAGCGTTTTTGATTGAATTAAAAATTACAAAAACAATATGCTAAGTGTTTAGATTTTAATTAATATAAAAAAAATGGTGTTTTTTTTTTTTTGGATATTATGATTTTGGATGTTTTATCTTTGGAGATTTTTTAATTTGATATTTTGAACTTATATATTTTGTAACTTGGAGATTTTGTCTCTAGAGATTTGGTACCGCTCCCAATTTAAATACATGGATTTACTATTGAAATTTACAAAATAGGGCGATAGTCACGTCTAGACTTAAGGATGTGACACCTGAGAGAGTTACTAGAAGGAGTTAAATTGGAGGTGTCAATTTTTTATGAATTCTCAACACAATTAAGGTGCCAACGTTAAGCCAATACCAGGTTTAACTATGGCTTTCCACCATACAACCGTACCATAAATTAGGAGCGGTCTAAAGGTAGGCTTGCATGTGTAGAAATTATGTGAGTTTCTTCATTCAGCTATTTTTCCAAGTGAGCTTACTTTATCTTCAGAGGCATAACAATGAATTTTGAAAAGCCAACATTTTAAAGTATGTTTATTTTGGTGAATACTGCCAGTAAATAGCTATATTGTTATATACTGAGGTGAACAAAGTAATTATTAACTTTTAAAAGAAAAAAAGCGAAAGAATTACTCAAATGCACTAAATCATACCTGCAAATCTATATAGATTAAAGGCAATCCGATTACTTTCAGGTCATTGTTCTGTCAGATATCATCTGAACAAGATGAATATTTCTGTATTAAATTTCTGTACACTTCACGAAGAGGACGAAGAAGAAACTTCACAGCATATTGTATTTGAACTTTTTTATTCAAATATACTCGGCTTATATGATAAGCTTAATTATAATTAATAGTATATTATATAATAATTAATTTTAATTAATTTTAATTAAAATAATGAACAAATTTAGAGGTCAAACTTTAAATAAAGACTACGAAAGTGAGGATGAGGCCGGCATGAAGAGTGATATATATATATAGTGTGAGTTTTGTTTGTTGAAAGAAGGCTGTGCTTCTCAATTGCCTACTGAACAAGAGTTACGTACTTACTTACTTAGTTGGTCGTAACAACCCGTGTCCGGGTTTCAACCGACCTCATCAGCTCTCGCCAGGCGCCTCTGCTTTGCGCGCGCCTTCTCTAATCGGATACACCAAGAGCGGTTAGGGCTTCCTCAGCCTGGTCCATCCATCGGAGGCATGGGGTCCCTCGTCGTCGTTGACCAGCGACCCTCGCCTCGAGCACCTTTTTCGCTGGAGCTTCGTCGTTCATACGATGGATATGACCCAGCCAGCGTAGTCGCTGCACAGTTATACGCCGAACTACGTCAATGTCTTCGTAGAGCTCATACAGCTCGTGGTTCATTCGGATGAGATAGTCACCGCCGACTCAAACAGAACCGTAGATTTTGCGAAGAACTTTTCTCTCGAACACCACCAGAGCGGCTGCGTTAGTTTGCGAAACTACCCATGCCTCAGCGCCATAAAGAAGCATCGGTAGAACGAGTGTCTTGTAGAGTGTTAGTTTTGTCGATCGAGAGAGGGCTCTGGAACTTAGTTGCTAACTGAGTCCGTAGTAATACCTATTAGCAATTATTGTTCTTCGCTTTATCTCCGGGCTGGTTTCGTTTTTGGTATTAATGGCGGTGCCAAGGTAAACGAACTCCTTGACTACTTCAAAGTTATAGCTGCTGGATGAAATGGGGGAGTCTAAACGCCGCGCTCCCTTGTTTGTAGACAGCATATGCTTTGTTTTACGCTCATTTATCGTCAAACCCACTTTGGCTGATTCCTTTTCGATAGCGGCGAAAGCAGCAGTAATATCTCTCTTGGTTCTGCCGACAATATCAATATCATCAGCGTACGCTGAAGCTGGACATCTTTATAGAAAATGGTGCCATTACGATGCACACCGGCCTTTCGTACGATCCCCTCCATGATGATGTTGAAGAGATCGCAAGACAGTGGATCGCCTTGCCTGAACTCAGACATTGTTGCGTATAGGCAATCCCTTCTCGGGCTATCGAACGCAGCCTTAAAATCGACAAAGAGATGGTGTGTGTCAATTTGATTTTCGCAGGAAAATACACCGTTTTTAAAACCGTCGACATCCTATCTCTTCGAAAATTTTTCGGGTCTCATTCCATTCGCCATTCATCTGTTTTCGCACACTCACACTTTTCTTTGGCGCAACTAGCCAACCGACTGCAAAGTGGCTTTTTAGGCAGAATTTTTCTCTGCAGTGTCCTTGCGACATTCCTGGTCCTGCCACTGGTTTTGACAAGGGCGATGGTGTTTACTACGCACATATATCGTCATTCGAATAAGTGCTTTCTTGATGCAGAAGAGTGAGTCGGGTAGCGAAGTCTTCGACTGTTCCTTTTCAGTGAAACTTATCGATATGTAGCGTTGCGTGCATGCTTGGCTGCGCACAAATGAGTGCTGGTTGTGTCTGGGAAAAGATAATGATCCGAATCTATTTTGTTGCCACGTTTAGTGCTCACATCTAACATACTGGAAGAGTGCCTTTCGTCAACAAAACATGATTTTTGCATGCAACAAACAATTTGCGTTTTTTAATCAGTGTAAAGCCAGGTGGACTAATAATATGCTTGAATGTACTCAGTTAGACACATTCCGTTATCGATGGTGTTGTATTTTCCGACTTAGGGGTAAAACCACCAAGCACGATTTTTATGTCGTGCTTCAAGGCGCTCGTAGAAACTTGCATTGTTGTTATTGTTCTTGTCGCGCACATACATTGAGGCTATGTTAAAAAATTTAGCTTTCATCGCTTCTTGATCAGTCAAAAGTTATAAGAGCTATCTTGTAATTGTCAATAGTTGAACACTCTTTTGGTCACTCTTATGAAAATATTTTATGTCTATAACAAAATTCGACTACAATATGCTTATTTCTACTAAATTTAAGAACAGTAAAGTTTAAACCTGTGAAATTCTATAAAAAGACTCTGCATTTTTAGATAATTTTCATAACACTTCCAAGTGTTTTAATAAATTAAGTAAACTTTGTTTTCTTATCTTTACAATATTTTTATATTCAGCATGATCATAAAACTCCCATACTTATCGTACTATAAATATTTGCCACATTCAACATTCTACAAATACATAATAGCTCTACTGCCTAAACTACTGCCATACATTACACATATTTTTAATTGCGCAATCACTTGCTCCACTTGTTGGAAACCGCAAAAAATGTCACCTTGCCAAAGGACCGGAATCAGTACCGGCCTATTGCAATGTTACCTTTTATCTCAAAAGTTTTCAAAAAATTCTTTATAAACAAATGCGTACGTTTCTTAATGAAAACTCTACACCGAGAAAAAAAGCTATAGGTAAATCACATAAGTCGGCTTGGGTGAAGAGAATTGTATGGAAATTATAAACTTGTGCTTATTCACCTAAGCAATTTATCGTTTAATACATTGCTTTGAAAGCACATACTTCGATACCTTGCCAAAAAAAAATATTTGATTCACCTAAGCCCAAAATCTAAAAATACAAAATTAAAAAAATACTAGCATGGATGGCTTAAGCATAGTTTTGAGCTATTTTCTGCAAAAAACACAGCTGCATCATTAGACACACGAGAGAAGGATATATTTGATAATTTAATCGTTTTTTTTGTAATAAAACCACTATTAAATTCAAAAACAACATTAAGTAAATTGCACACACGTTGATATTCACACCAGTAAATTTTATTACGTTTCATCAACAAAGAGAAAAAAAAAAGTTCTTTGCCCGCCGTACGGAATCGAACCTGGAACTTTTGGTGCCAGTTCATCACTCTACCAACTGATCTAAGCAGCCTTGCTACTGTTTGCTGACAAAACTGCAGCTACGTTAATTCATCTAAATAATTTATTGTTTTATACATTGCTTTGAAAGCACATACTTCGATAACCTGCCAAAAAAAAAATATTTGATTCACAGATGTTAACAGATACTGTATTAACAGATGCAGTATGTCGCAGTATTCTGTTGATAGCTGCAGCATTGCTTCAGTTGTAAATAAAAAAGGAGCAAACTCAATGCGTAGCTTAGTGCCTTCATACACAATGATATTGGGTTGGTGTAGGTTCGAATCTCAACGGCATGCGAAGGTAAAATTTTTGTATTTGATATTTAATTTTATTTAATGTTCTTGTTATAATAGACGTCAATCAGCAAGAAAAGCCGAGAAGTCATTAATTTCTAAGAAAAAAACGGTGTTGATAAAAGAAAAATTTTGTGTCAATGCCGATTTCAGTCAAGCAAATCACAGAAAAAGAGGCGCCAGCTTAAAAAAAAAGGAAAATAAAAAAAAACCAGAACCCGAAAAAAAAATATATTTTTGATATTTTAAATATATTTAAAGTAGTGTATAAAAAAATTCCAAAATTTATCACCCAATAAAAATTGTCAAGTCAACATGTAAAACTGCCAAAGCCATATTATAAATTATACTTGGTTTTTCTCAATTTAACATAAGCTTTATTCTCGGCGTATGATTACTGAAAATCAGTCGGGCCTTAGACCCAAAAGGCGATGTGTGACAGCTCTTATTCAGGTGTCAGAAGATGTTCGCGAAGCCATAGACAATAGCAATGTGACATTCCTTACACTTCTAGATTACTCTAAGGTCTTCGATACGATTGACCACGTTTTACTGTGCAATTAATTTTCTTAATTTTTCTGACCCTGTTGCAAAACTAATTAAGACCTACCTGTCTGATAGGAATCAGGCTGTATGCGTTTAAGAAGTAGTTTCACGTCTAGCACCTGTTTCTAAAGGCGTGCCACAAGGTTCAATATTGGGACCATTACTTTTTTCCTTGTACGACAATGATATTGTCAATGTCCCAAGGCATTGCAGCGTGCATCTGTACGCAGATGATGTTCAATTGTACATCCAATCTAGTCCTTTTGAAATCACTGAGTGCGTTGAAAAGCTATGCTCAGATCTCAAACTCATACTTTTTTGGGCTACCAGTAAAGGATTATGTTTCAACCCGCCTATGTCTAAATGTATTGTTATCAGCAAAAATCGAATTGATCTAAGCTCAATTCCAAGTATTATACTAAATAATTCTGAAATCAAATATGTTGATTGTGTTAAAAATTTAGGCATCACCTTTAATCGTAGTCATCATGCTGCGTTCCTTATGGACGATACAATTTTTTACACCGTTTAGAATAAGATGGCGGCCTTGGCGTAGTGGGTAGAGTGTGTGACTCTTACGCCAGAGAACCCAGGTTCGAATCCTCCATCTGACACAGAAAATTTTTTCAATTGAATTAATTTTTCTGTTCGGCCGCCACTTCTCTGCAGACAATGGCAAACCTCAGAGAGTAAAAACTGCCATGAAAAGCTTCTTGAGAACATGATTCAATTATAAGGTAGGGCCGCTTCACTGAGTGCTCTCACGCGTCAACGAACAGTGGATAATGAGAAGGAAGTTTCGTCAAAACGATGAATTTCGTAGAAATTGCAAATGAAGAAAATATTTTATGTTTCCAAGTTGCAAACAGTGCGGTCGTGGGTGTTAAATTTGTGCTAATTTGAGTGAAAATATTATAAAAAAAATGTAATAAAAACTATGAAATGTGAAAAGTCTTTAAATTGCAAAAAAAAACCTGTAACAGTTTTAACCAAAAAACAACTGCGAAACGTGAGCATAAAGAAACTCGCGATGAACTGCTGATTTTGACATCTATCTCGCTTTATTCTGCTTTCCACTTCATTCATCTCCGAGTCGGCCTTACCTTATAATTCTACCATGCACGAGAACATAAGCCGTTCGGAGTCGGCCTAAAACATGTAGGTCCAGTTCTCGATCATTTGTGTGAAAAAATTCACATCACACACAACACAAATTATCATAAGAAGCTCGGTCAAAGTCCTTTCAAGGGCTGAAATGATCATTTCGTTTTGTTTTTTTTTTTTGTAGAATAAGATTACTACTAGCTAAGACATTCTTAATTCCTACCCTACTGTATGGCTGTAAAATTTTTAGCAACTGTGATAGCATTAGTAAAGCTAAATTGAATGTTGTCTTCAACAATATCACTAAATATATATATGGACTTAGGCGTGCTGATCACATTTCGCGCTGCTCTCGGCATATTTTTAAAATGCCCTTTGATACCCTCTTAGACTTTAGAACAATATTGCTTCTTCACAAGATTATCAACACAAAAATACCATAACAATTGTTTGATGTCTTAAGATTTTCACGTTCGGAAAGCCACAATAACATTTTACCTATACGACATTCTTGTCTTACTTCAGAGACAGTTCTTTGTGCACGCAATATGGCTTTGGAATTCACTTCCCAGAAGTATTCAATCAATCAGCAACGCATCATAATTTAAAAACAAGCTTTTTAACCATCTTAACTTATAAATTTTTATTTTTATACTCATGCTTAGTGACCTGTTAACTGTTGGATTATAATCTACCGTATTTAATCTTGTTAAGCACTTTTTTAGTTAATGTTAAGTGAATGTTAAGTTTTCAATTCTTACATGTCATATTTACATTTATTTACTTTAATTCATTTTTTACCACTCTTTTGCTTATGCGTAACGTAACCACAACTACATATGTACACATTCAACTTCATGTTGCTTGTACTTTAATTATAAGATATTAATATTGTTGTACTAGCCTACCTTATAAATAAATAAAATACAATACAATAATCGTTCTTAGAAAAACTCGTAATTTTTTTCTAGTTTGATTATATTCAAACAATTGCACATAAATTGTATTAGAAATATATATGAATATTTAGCATTAGTTTTATCTTTAAAAATGCGTTTTTTTCGTCAGCTAAACGTCAACTGACGTTGATTTTTCTGTTCTCACAAGTCATTAAGTTAAAGCAATTTGTGTACCTTACAAATTGCATAAATTACTACCTTTCATTCATACATTCTGATGCCTGTTTTTATGCCACTGTTTCTTTTGTCAGCTCAATGCTAAACAAATTTTTCGCTTATCATTCAACAGAAATCAAAGCTGCTGCTCCAGTTAACCAGTAATTTTATTATTGGCTGCTTTGGTGTTTTTCATTTTGTTTTTTTCCCCCTCTTTTCCAGAATAAAGCATTTATACTGATGCACAGCCGTTTTTAATGTGCGTTGAATGAAAGCCGAGCTAGGCAAACGCAAAACAAGTTTTTACAAAATCCAGTAAAAAATTTAGCCCTTTTTTTCCTCCATTACAAAGGAGTTCTTTTCAAGGTAGAATTCATTTAATGCGTCGGTTTGCAGCAACAAGTTGGTGAGGGTCCAAAGTTCTCGTACTGAAACTTTTTGTGATTTTTTAACTGCAATTTAGACTTAATTTGAATTGGACCTTAACAAAACAAAAAAAAAAAAAATGCATAACTTGGCAGTGGGCTTCAATGTTGACTTCAAGCGTTTTCTTTTGAAAAGTTCTGCATTAATTTATTCTTACTTGGCAGCTTGTTAGTGATTCGCATCCTTTAATCCAGTTTATTTGCATAGTTTGTTCAGAACTAAGCACTAGGTGGTAATGCATTTCCCAGATTTACACAAAGGCAGGTATAAAAGGAAGCTTTCTTTATTTTTCTGACAGGTTGCAGGTGTGTCCACAATAGGCATCCGTAGTTAAGGTTTTGCCCAATTAAGTAGAGTAGAAAATTGCTTAAGTAGAAGATAAGAGTATATAACATAGAAATGTTATGCTTATTCAAAATATCTACTAGGATTGGATAATTTAATTTGGTGAGAGGAAGAACATATGTGAAGCCTTAAGCTGGGCGTAAAATTTTGTGTGCGACCGAATATTTGATTTCGGCACTTTTTCATTAAAAAAATAACATAATATCATTTTCATAAAATGTCATTTGAATACTATTTGGAAGAGAAAATTTCGTATGTGAACCGACACCAAAAATCGAATATTTTGTTTGACATGCGGAACAAAAAATTTCAATGGCAAAGAAAATTTTTACAGTAGAAAGAAATTTTCTGATTGACTATCACCACTTTGCAGACAATGATAAATCTCAGACAGTAAAAAGTGCCATGTAAGGAACATACATGGTAGAAAAATACAGGTAGATGCAGCGTTGATTGTGCTCTCTTCACCGTTACTGCCGGTATTGTCAATGGCGCTCCCTGCTTGCAGTCAATATTTTATTTATTTAATTTTCCATGTTGTTTGCCTTGAAGCAATTTTTATTGCTTAAATATCAATAAAAATACGAAAAAGAAAAATTTTTTACAATCTTTAATTAAATAAACAAGATAATTTCAACTACTTAACTAAGTTCACATTTTGGCAATTCTTGCTTACTCACATCTTTCTTATAGCTTTGAGATTTTATATGAGTTGTCCACTTCGTGTTGACATTCGCGACAGTACGCGGTCATCTAGCGAGTTTACCTGTATTAATTCTACCAAACTTGAGAACATAAGTTCATTTCGTTTCTTTGTTTTGTTTTGCTTTGTTTTTTTTTAAAAATTTGAAATATTTTTATAAACGTATTTGTTTTATAAAAATGCGTCAATAGTTCAAAAACGACCTGGTTTTACGAAAAATTTAAAAGTTTTTTCGGATAAACTCAATATTTTTTCCCATAGTGTGGAAATTGTAATGAAAATGTGAAAAATTAAATCTTTTACATTTTAAAATTAAAATTTTTAGTCACTTTACTTTTAAAATGGATAAATGCAATTCCAATAACATCCAACTGTAATTACAGTTAAATTTCATGTAATTGTAACTAAGCACGTAATTTAATATGTATATATAAAATTGGCGATTACTGTGTTTTTCATGTACCGCCTTCATTCTTAAATTTTAAAAATATAATTTTTCTACTTAACGTAAATTAAAACTCGGTGAGAAAGAATGTTGAAATGAGAAGTTTTTGATATAAAAATTTTTTGTTTCCACTTGAATAACGTCAAAAACAGAGCATTCAATAAGTCCGTAGGATAAGTAAGAAAAAAAAATTTTTGATAAAACTCGATTGTAATATTCAACATAGTTGCCTTCAAGAGCGATACAATGAGTATAGCGATTTTCCAACTTTTCGATATCACTTTTATAGTACGATTTCTCTTTCTCGTCAAAATAGGCCTCAGTTTCAGTGATTACTTCATCATTGGACTTGAATTTATTTCAGGAAAACAGGAAAAAGTCGCTGGGGATTAAATATGGAGAATACGGTGGATGGGTAAGCAATTCGAAGCCCAATTCATTCAATTTTGCCATCGTTTTCATCGATTTGTGACACGGTGCATTGTCTTGGTGAAACAACACTTTTTTCTTTTGCAAATGTGGTCGTTTCTTGGCGATTTCAGCCTTCAATCGATCCAAAAGTTCTCAGTAATAGCCGCTGTTGATGGTGGTTCCTTTTTGGAGTTAGTCGTTGAATATTATTCCTTTCGCATCCCAAAATACAGACGCCATCAACTTAAAATCCGACTGTTGGGTCTTTGCTCGCTTTGGATTCGGTTCGTCGACTGCTGTCCACTCAGCTGAATGTCTTTTGGACTCTGGTGTATAATAGTGAAGTCATGTTTTATCCATTGTCACATATCGACGATAGAATTCGATTTTATTGCGGTTTAACAGCGCTAATCACTCCTCTGAAGCATCAATTTGTTGTTGTTTTTGGTCGACTGTGGGCTCACGCAGCACCCACTTTGCACAGAGCTTTCGCATACCCAAATGTTCGTGTAAAATTGTAAAAACACTACTGATCTGATATCTTTACAATGTCAGCTAGCTCGTGCACTTTCAACTTGCGATCGTTCATAACCAATTTGTAGATTTTTTTTGATGTTTTGTGGAATGACAGTCTGATTTGGGCGTCCACTGCGCTCTGCATCAATTGTACTGGTACGACCACGTTTAAATTTTCATTCACTTTTCTACCATTTGTCTCGGTGGAGCAGAGTCCGGATAAAGTTTATCAAGCCATTGTTTGGTATCCACTGTATTTTTTCATCAAAAAGGAATGCTTTATTAAAACTCGAAATACACTTTTTTCCATTTTTTTTTTTTTTTTCAATAACAATAGTTGCACACAAAATGCTATTACTCACGAATCAATTATCAGATTGTTATCAAATTTTTATACGTAGCGTTTGAAGGTTGGTACTAAATGAAAATCATATGGAAAAAAATCTAGTAACGCCGTCTATGTGTCATCCTATGGACTTTTTGAACGTACTGTTAAGTTTTTGAAAATCTCACTGGAATATTCTAATTGACATTCGCTTCTCATTTACAAATTTGAAAAGAAAATCTTAATTTCGAATTGATTTCTCCCCCCATTCTCATCAATTAAGAATATGAAATTAACATTTTTCATTATTTTCTTCTCATTCCCATGTTATCATCCCCTCAGAATCTGGCGGTAGAAAATAAAAGTAATTTATTTTTTTTTGTTAATTTTACGTAAAAATACAAGAGAATTTTATTTGCTTTGAAATGAGATATCGGCTATGAAAATCGGTTTATTATTTTTCAACTGTTTGTGTTTTCTTACAAAAGTATAACAACGAAAATAGTTTGAATATTTAAATACCCTTTGGGGACAACCTTTTAAAGACAATATATCTATAAAAAAGCAAACAAAAAAATTTAGATCAAATCAGGAGCCGAGTCGCCGCTTCCATGAACATACAAGCCGTCACGTAAAATTGTGTTAATTGAATGCAGTTCAATGACGAGTTGAAAACGATTCCGTTACGAGTTGTACGTTCACAGAAGCGGCGATTCGGCCCCAGGATTTATATTAGCCCCCTTCTGATCATTGTGCACTAGCTCGAAATTTGAAATATTCTTTAGTGACAATTTTTTTATGAGACACATATCTTTAAAAAAATGAAAAAAATTTCAAGGGTGATTTACAGTGGATTTCTCCCTTGATTGCACCAACTGAAGGAGTCACCTGTGAAACTGAGTGCGACAAATGACGTTTTCATATCGTAATTTTTATAATTTTTTTATTTTTTGTTGGATTCAAGCATATTTATCCTTTTATTATAATAACAGGCTTACCCGCTGTCGCCTTCTTTTGCTCCCTGGCAACACCCGCTATGTCCTTCAGAGTTGCGTGACGAACCTGAAGTGTTAATACTTCGAAAGTATGTGCCTTATGACGCTACACGCGCGAAATCAACTAAAAGAATCAATATAAATGCGGAAAATAGCGTTGTTCTCTTCTGTTGCTACTTTATCGTTTACACTACGGTGAAAATTAAGTTGAAAAAAATGACTGTCGTTTGCAAAAAAGTTGCTTTTTCCAACGCCCACAGAGTATATAACATTCATTTAATTTTTGGTGTTTTACTTTTAATTTACTTTTCGTTCTTTTTGTTGTTGCTGCTTTTGTGAATGATACCCATGTTGCCAGGCTCGCAGCCAAGGGGGTTCCGGGGCTTAAATCTCCCCCCCACCCATAGGGTTCGAAGATCAAAAAATAAAAGAATTTTTTTCATTTAAAAAAAAAAACTTCAAATTGTCTTTAAATCAACTTTCAGAAATAATTATTACAAGCAATATTTGACTATTTTTAATTTATACTTAAAAAAAAAACGCTTGACCGAGAAGTTTTAAGAGATTATTTATAAGCAATTAAAGATGAAAAAGGAAAACTTAAACTTGAAAAGGTCACAATTGTTATATTATCTCTCTAAATAGTATTTATCTCTAAAGTAGGCAAAAATTAAGGAAGAGAACTTCAATGGACATTTTTTCACAGTATTTCACTTTAAGTCAGAAAGATTTGTACGCTTTATTTTCAATGGCCTTTTTTTATTTTTTTAATAAAACTACACATGGAAAGAGGTCGTCGTGTTTTATTAATATCATATTGGAACAAAATTTATTGTCTGAAAACAAAATAAAATTTTTGTTTTCATAAGTCCTTTCACTGTTTCAAAGGATATTTCGAATTTTATTCTTTTGTAATTTAATTCTTTTTTTATAAATTGTTCTTTTACTCTAATTTCTACTTTTCATAATAGTTAAGATAAATTGTTAAGAATAGTTAAACAGAAAAGATTTAATTATACAATAATTTTTTCAAGCTGTTTTATTTTTAATATATATTTTTACCAAACATTGAACTTATGGTCGAAAATTGTAATATATTTATGGAAGCTATTGATAAGTTCAAAAACAACTTTGAAAGTGCGAGTTCTGGACTTGGGATGGAAAATGTTCCATATGGGCATTTCCATCGTAACTCACGCGACATGCGTACGACTTAAAGCTTCGTTTGCTAGGAAATTTATATTATTAATGTAAAAAAATTTCTTATGTACATATATTTTAGAAAAAATAGTAATGGTATGATATACTGAAATTGTCGTTCCTGTAACTAATTAAGAATTGCAGTGGTAAATATGGGCGTAACTAACGCGACAAAAAAAGGAACTGTGTTTTACAAGCACGTTTAGATAGTAAAAATTCAGCGAATTTTAACATATAACCTGTTATTGTTTTTAATTTTTAAATAGTGGGAAAAGAGTGAAGTTTCATAATAAACCCACTTTACCGATGAACTTTGCTTATTTGGAAATATATTGAGTTTCCAAAAAATAATTGCCGTAACTCACGCGACAAAATTTCCGTTAAGAAAATGTGTTATCAAAGAAGAGAGAAAAGATCTTAAGAAGAGTAACTGACATCTTAGTTCGGCCATGGTCGAAGCTTAGTAGGTGTCATGTCCTATATCTTCAGTAGACGAGGGTTTTAATATAAGTTAAGATATCGAAGTTATCAGAATGCGAAGTTCATATATATCAGTATTTTACTAGATGAAAATATTGAATTTCGAAACACATTCAATTTTTTTTTTTTTGGTTGACATTTTTGTGGTTTTACATTTTATATGTCAATGCCTTCATATTTTTGTTGATCAAAACCTTCCGGACCCCCGCTAAAGAAATCTTGTCTACGGACCTGCATTTTGCCACATGTTCTTATTATGTTTGCATATTATTTGAAGGTTCTTGTTCATGTCATTTCGTTAATGGTCGCATATATATAGTATGCTAGAGATATGTACATACAATGTTCGTTTATCTACATATCTTAAGCTATGTATGTGTATGTGAATTTTACATAGCATTGAAACTTTTTAATGATAAAATTGCGCGAATACTGCAGTATGTTAATGAAAGTTTGTTACGTAGACCGTGAGTTACATAAAGCAGGTCCTGAGAGTATCGTTTGGGTGTTGGTGCAGCAATCCTTAAGAGATAATGTAGTCAATGTTTATTTTGTATTCACGAGTTTTATTGAATTTTTGGAAAGAACAAAAGAAAATCATTAAACCAGAGTCAGCAGCGTAGCTAGAACCTTTGCCACTTTTCTTTATAAAAAATTTATTGTAAAAAAAATGCTTATACAATAAAGTGGGTCGAAAAAACCAAAAATTTAAAAAGACAACCCGTTCTTTTTAAAACTAGCCCAAGAGCTTTTCACTCCGCCGAAATTGTGTTTTTGTATAGACCTTATGGAGTGAATTTTTACTTTATCAAGTTTAATTTTCTACTAGGTCACCAACTAGTGTTTTTGTACACTTTTTTGTTAGTTTTCGCTGAAATTGATTTTTATGTGGGTTTTTTTTTCAACACAACAAGAAAATTTTAAGATGAAATTAATATTAATATATTAATTAATACTAATATTAATAGTTTGTCTTGAGGATTCGTTGAATTTTATCTTATTTGATATTGAAGCACTGTAGCACCGTTCAGTACGTCAAATGTAAAACATGAGGTGAGTAATTTTCTTCTGGTTGATAGAGGCATCAAATTTAGCAAGCTAAGCCTATACTCATAGGATGGTAGGGTATTGTATTCGCGGGGGTTGTAGGTGTTCCTTAGAGCAAAAATCAATAACTGCTTTTGAATAGATTCCAGTCTCTCACAGTGTATATCGAAAGCAGGATTCCAAATAATGCATACATATTCTAGAAGTGGGCGTACTAAAGAACAATATAACGTTTTGATAACCCATACATTTTTAAACTCTTTTGCACGTCGTTTTATGAAACCGAATTGTCAACTGCCTTTTGTTAGGATTTTATCATAATGAAGATTAAATCGCAATTAATTGTCTAAAACGACGCCAAGATCGACGATATGATTAACATTTTTAAGTTTTTTACCATTGAGTAAGTAAATGCTATTCGCGATAAGATCTTTTCGGGGGAAAGCTATTGAGTAGCATTTGTTCACGCTTAGAAATAGTTTATTCTGATTGCACCAATGCTCTAAAGCAAATAGTTTCCATTGTAAAATCGTTACAACAGTTTCAGAATTACTTACATGGTACATTTTTAAGTCATCTGCATATAATAGATGAGGATATCAGACAAAACATCGGATATGTCTGATATAAAAATATTGAACAAAAGTGGCCCAAGATGACTTCCTTGTGGCACTCCGGATGTGATAGAAATGCTTTGGATAGGATACCTTGAAATTTAACAAATTGAAATCTAGCGTGAAGATAAGACTTAAGCCTATTTAGGAGAGAGCCGGAAATACCAACATTTTCCAACTTGAAAGCTAGGATATTATGATCAACGCGATAGCAGGTTTTACTAAAGTCATATTGCATCAACTCGATGTCCTTTTTCCATTTTGCCTAATACATCAGAAACCATAACAATAAGATTTGTGGTAGTTGATCTACCTTTGTAGTTGAGTAATGGGTTTATTCTTCCTGTCAGTGTTTCGCATATTATTTTTTTCCCAACAGTTTTGGGGATAGCAGATTAAATGGCAATACCCCTATAGCTTTCGATCGACCTTTTATCACCATTTTTGAATATTGGTTTGAGGTGAGATGTTTTCCAATAAGAAGGAAAAACACCTTGATTAAGTGATTTATTGAAGATTATTTGTAGGGGCAAGAGCAGCGAGTCTACACATTGGATAAGCAAATTTGGGTAGATACCTCAGATAGATATTTGTAGATACCTAGAGTGTTAGAGGATGTAACATTGCCCTTGAACATGGATGAAGGGTATTCGTTTGATTTGCGTTTGACATTTACGTAATCAAAAATTTCTTCGGATCTACAGTAATTTGTTTTCCAATGAGCTTAATATAAAGATTATAGGCTTCTTTGGGCTTTAAAGCAAATTCTTGGAATAACCTTTTATAATCCAAGATTATTAGATAATTTTTTAGATTATTAGATTATTTGATATTAGATTATTATCAGATTAGATTAAGATTATAATCCAAGCAAGATAATCCTTTTCTTGCATTTAATAAAACAACGATTTTTATTATATTAAAAAAAAAAATCGTTAAATTTCTATTCCATTACTTACTTACTTACTTAGTTGGTCGTAACAACCCGTGTCCGGGTTTCAACCGACCTCATCAGCTCTCGCCAGGCGCCTCTGCTTTGCGCGCGCCTTCTCCAATCGGATACACCAAGTGCGGTTAGGGCTTCCTCAGCCTGGTCCATCCATCGGAGGCATGGTCTCCCTCGTCGTCGTTGACCAGCGACCCTCGCCTCGAGCACCTTTTTCGCTGGAGCTTCGTCGTTCATACGATGGACATGACCCAGCCAGCGTAGTCGCTGCACAGTTATACGCCGAACTACGTCAATGTCATCGTAGAGCTCATACAGCTCGTGGTTCATTCGGATGCGATAGTCATCGCCGACTCGAACAGGACCGAAGATTTTGCGAAGAACTTTTCTGTCGAACACCCCCAGAGCGGCTGCGTCAGTTTGCGAAACTACCCATGCCTCAGCGCCATAAAGCAGCACAGGTAGAACGAGCGTCTTGTAGAGTGTTAGTTTTGTCGATCGAGAGAGGGCTCTGGAACTTAGTTGCTTACTGAGCCCGTAGTAGCACCTATTAGCAATTATTGTTCTTCGCTTTATCTCCAGGCTGATTTCGTTTTTGGTATTAATGGCGGTGCCAAGGTAAACGAACTCCTTGACTACTTCAAAGTTATAGCTGCCGGATGAAACGTGGGAGTCTAAACGCCGAGCTCCCTTGTTTGTAGACAGCATATATTTTGTTTTGCCCTCATTTATCGTCAAACCCACTTTGGCTGATTCCTTTTTGATAGCGGCGAAAGCAGCGATAACATCTCTCTTGGTTCTGCCGACAATATCAATATCATCAGCGTACGCAAGGAGCTGGACGCCTTTGTAGAAAATGGTGCCATTACGATGCACACCGGCCTTTCGTACGATCCCCTCCATGATGATGTTAAAGAGATCGCAAGACAGTGGATCGCCTTGCCTGAAACCTCTTTCGGTATTGAAGGTTTCGGAGAGGTCATTTCCTACCTTGACGGAGCTGCGTGTGTTGCTCAACGTCATTCTGCAAAGTCTGATCAACTTTGCAGGTATACCGAACTCAGACATTGTTGCGTATAGGCAATCCCTTCTCGGGCTATCGAACGCAGCTTTAAAATCGACAAAGAGATGGTGTGTGTCAATTTGATTTTCGTGGGTTTTCTCCAAGATTTGTCGTAGCGTGAAAATCTGGTCTATGGTGAACTTACCAGGTCGAAAGCCACACTGATAAGCCAATGATTTCTATTCCATTGGCTCCAATAATATTGCAATTGCGATTTGAGAATAACTGATTTCCGGTCTTCCACGTTGCCAAATTGTCTGTTATTTTTATACACCTGGCGTACAAGAACTCCCCGCAAATTCTCGAGGGGATTACAATCTGAAGAGTACGCCGGCCACTACAATAAATCAATGTTATTGGCCTGAAACCATCTCGATTTACGGATTGCCGCATTATCTTGCTGGGAAACTAGTTGTGTCTGCCTGTTTTTTTCCCAAAAATGGAGCCAAACTGCAACCAGTACACGAGTGTAGTCAGCGCTCTTCATCGTTGAACTTTTAATTTCAGAAAAAGCACCCCACACCATCACATTACCTCCACCAAAACTTCTTTTTGAAAAAAAAGTGGTTCGAGGCGTATGTCGTGTTAATAATGCCGAAATGCATCCGGGCCATCAATATTCCATTTTTTTCTCAAAGAAATGACCTACAAATAATAACCCTCAACGTGTGACCCTTTTTTAAAACATTATTTACTCGTATAATCTGCCTGGTGGCCAATTTATACCTATGTTCCTTCTTGCTAATTCCAAGCTCGATCTCTTATGTTTGCTAGTAAGAGCAAGAACACATTTCATAAGTTCGCTGCGGATATGTTTACACTGATGTAGCACTCTCCATATCATTGTTCAGGAAATTTTTTCAGCAAAAACACTTCGCAACTCGTTTAAACTGTTGGTAGTGTTGCTCGCAGCTCGGATTTTTTTCCGTTGATCGCGGTCATAGAGGATGTTTTTTTTTGCCTGAACGCCGTAATTTTAAGAATTGTTTGAAAATTTTGAAAAATTTTCTGTGGCTGCGATTAATTCTACGCCCGATTTCCCGAAATCCATAGCCTTCTTCTTAAATAATTTTTATTTTTCCCATTTTTGCGCAAATAAGTTGGGTTGCACGAGGCATTCCGGTCTTAATTTTATTCTATTGTTAAAGTCTTCAAAACTGAATACACAATTTTATTAATCTCTATACTTCAAACGCAGCAGAAGGAATACTTGCAAGTGGCGTTATATATATTAAACAGCATTAAATGTCATATTTAGAAATAAACAATGTACCGTTATTAGAATAGACTTCACTTTTGCTCACTATTGTTGTTGTGCATAGATGACAAAATTCGCAAAACATTATCTTTTGTTTAAACTGATCGTTACAGAAATATTTCAAATTCCGAAGTGGCGTTATATATATGAAACCCGGGTCCCGGTCTTGTCTTTTTGGTATAAAACTGATGCCATATAAACGCCAAAATGTTTTTTCTCCAGAAAATATAACCATATTTAAAAAAGGTTATAATAAAAACATTTATCAATTTAAATAGTTTTACAATGAACACTTCAATACTTTATACCAAAAAATATAATTATTCAAAACTAAAATTTAAATTTTAATTTTGTAGAAAGTATGCAAAAGTATGAATCAAAATACATTTGTAAACTAGTTTTTTGTTTATTTGAACGCTTTGGTTGTGTAATATTATTATCAAGTAAAAAAGAGGTATAGAATTGGAAAAATTTCTGAACATGTATTATTTATAATTAAAAATATTTAAAAATTATGTAATGAAATATATATTCATAAATAAAATGTTAATAATTGAAAAGCGCAATGCTTGAATAAGAAAATTTAATAATACTCAAGGTAAAAAATGGATTTCTTAAATTTTCATTGCGAAAAAAAGTATATACAGGTAAGTACTTGTATGAATCTGTAAATATACTATAAATCATTCATCATCAAATTAAAACTTCAAATCTATCAAATCAAATCTTAACCAAGAACTAAACAGAATCGAAACAATCGAAGTATTTTTTTCGTTACAACATAATTCAGATGGATATCATCTCTTTCTTAAATAAAGGGTGGTTAAATTTTTAGGGCCGATGTTGAATGTAAACCACACCTAAACGTCAAGTTTTTTCCTGCATTTCATTTGACATTTCTCAATTTCAGACTAACTCAATTTGAACCATGGAAAGACACACAATCGAGCAACGCGTTTAAGTTATTCAGGCTATTTATAAAAATGGGCGTTCAAATCAAATTGCATATAAACGTGACACTACTTATTAATCGACTACTGATTAATCGACTACTTCACCTAGACCAAACTAGAGTAGGTACAAATTTCCAAATCCCTGTCCCATTTAAATAGCCTATATGTAGTTCCTGATAGAAGTTTGGTGGATTTTGGACCGCTAGTTTAGGTTCGGGCGGAAATGGGTTAACATCAAACAAATACAGCTCAGTTATCAATGTCAAAAGCTGCCGCTGTGCAGTGGATAGCACGTGCTGTCCATTGCACGTTCCATAATAATAATTTAGTTAATATTGTGTAAAATGAACTGTCAATAATTGAAAAGCGCAATGCTTGGTTCCGAAAATATATTTTAATATAAATCCGATAGATATATTTTATTGCGAAGAAATTAAAGAAGTACTTATATGAATCTGTAAATATATCGTTCTGTAAATATATCGTTCTGTAAATATATCGTTCTGTAAATATATCGTTAATACATCATACACCTATAAAGCGATGGATCCAGGAAAAAGAAACTTAACAAGCTCAAAGCAGTCGAAACCAGTGGATAGGTAAACATGAGTTTTTTATTAATTTTCCTTTAGTATTTTTCTCGGTAAAAAATTTTAGATGTATATATTATCGATTTATCAATGTGGATTTAAAGACTTGCAAACTCTTGTTTAGCGTGCATTGCATTAGCCTTAAATCGTACCTCTACGTTACCGTGATCAGGTGGTTCTCTGGTCTTCCATTCCTATTGAATGGCAAAGCCGACTACTTTCAGAGAAATATCCAAATTTTCTTAGAAAAATCTACTCTACAAAAGTATCACGTAAATGTACAGAATCGACAAAGAAGTTATGAATCCACTGGGTCATTTACGTATCAATATGTAAAAAAAACAGCCACAAAAAGTTTTTAAACAAAACACAAGAACAAACATTTAATCCAAAACATTGACTTTTAGGAATTTTGTTTCTTGGCTGCATTATTTCGACAGCTATTTCGGGAGTTGTTTGCCTTTTTCCAACTACTTGAAAATTGTTTTTTTTTCCATTTCTTTCTAAGACTTAGGAAAACATAACAAAAACAGGGAAAAGAAAAAAAAAACACTTTAAAATTGTTTTGCTTTGCTGTTGTTGTGCGTGAAAAATCAACAAAAAATATTGTTAAAAAGAAAACAATGCAAGAAGTTCGCGTGAAAGTCAATTTAAAGCACGTCGAACGTGCTGCAGAAGACGTTATAGAAATGCGTGCAAAAATTTTCCGCTTTTTCCTTATTGATGCAATGAAATGTTCCAAAATTAAAGACAGCAAACAAAAAGCACAACAAAGAGAAATAAGTGTCAGAAAGAAATGCGAACAACAAAAAAAGTTATGTAGCATTGAAGGTATGAATTTGTACCACTGCTCCTTTCTCCTCATGCGTATTGTCTTCTTTTACTCTTATCGCTTAAATGAAAATCGCCACAATCGAATAAATGCAAGTATTTGGAAAATAAAGACGTTTTTCTTGTGGCAGACTATGTTGCCACATTTTATGGTTTTCCTGCTATGACTGTATATTTTATACTTTGTTTTTCTGTTCTTATTTCGAGAGTGTTTTTTTTTATATACATATACACATGATTTTCTGAGTTTTTGCACTTTATTTTATTAGTTCTTGAATTGTTTTTGCTTGAATGAAGCTGTCAACGTTGAAGTTGCTGTAACGATTGTCGATTCTAACTGAACAATGTTGTCTTAAAACATGTGCTGGAAATAACGGTAAAAAGTGTGTGCTTTTGTGTTTGAGTTTGGGGCGTGAAAGATATGGGATAAAAATTGTTTTATTAACATTATTGATTGGTAGAAAACAAACAAAAGGACTGAGAATTTGATAGGCAACAACTTCATTCAACTTTAGGCAATAATCAAAAGGCACAATACACATAAATGGTCTATTTTGAATTCTTTTTGTGTTACAAGAATTTATTTAAGTAAGAGACAGTGTTTTTTGGCTTTTATGTCATAATTTGGTAGGAAGCTTTTTGTTTTCTAAGCAATGCCCCAAAATTTTAAAAATCTTTTGTAACAACCATTCTTTTGTTTTTAATCATGAATACATTTCATTTATTTTGTAAAATTTCTTAACTCACTGAAAATTAATCATTTTGGCTTAAGTTGGAAAATGCTTCGATTTGTATTTGATAAATTTTGGCGCCATTCTTGCGGCGCATTCTAATGACGTGTAACAGCATGTTGTGAAAACAACAACACCAAAAATAAAACAACTCTTACAAGCTTAACGTGTGGGCGACCAACAGTGAAAACCTGCACTTAATGTGATGGCAATCAATATAATTAATGTATAAGGTGTTGTAAAACAATAACAAAAACAACAAGAATAACAGCAGGAGCAGCAGCTATGGTAACAAGACCTACAACCTAATGATTTTCACACTTTAATCTAGCCAAAAGGTGGAAAACAAACATATTGGAAAAACAAAAAAAAAAAAAAATCCAATATTTTTACAGTACAACAAATCAAAACACAAGAGCAAAACAAATTGCATTGGAAAATAAATCGATTAATTTATCAAACGATATTTTTGTAGAACACAAAAACCACACGTTTTGTGAAAACGCTATCGTAATTGTGGGTGGTGGTAAAAAGCTGGCAACAGTCAGAGCTGATGAGTTGTCGACTAATTAGAAGGCACTGATTAATTATTTGTGAAAATTTTACAACAAAGCAATCAGAAAAGTAAGAGAATTAAAAAGAAAGCAGGCATCAAATTCCTTTAATTAATTTCATTTACAATCAAAGCTGTTTATTTAATTAAATAAACGAGAGAGAGAGAGAGGTGAAAAAATTATAATTTCCAAAAATTAAAAAAAAATTACATGAATTATTTATGTTCGTAAGTACTTTTAAGAGCATTTTAAGGCTCTTATACTAATTACTGGGTTTGTTTTTGAGACTATTTTGCATTTGATAATTTTCTCCTAAATTGGGGAAAAAAATAAAAATTCTATCGAGCACCATGTACCATGCTTCCGTTTTAGCCTGGCCATTTTTGTAAGATTACTCCACTTTAATGAGCGCCGGTCTGAAAATTGTTCATTTTTACTTAAAAAAAAAAAAAACACACCTGAAAAATTTGAAGGCAATCGGAGAATAATTGACGGACACAAAAATTGGTTTAAGTCTTACAAGAGGATATTTATTAGCGATATGCATGCAATGTATGCAATATACGGATTTATTTAGAGATATGCATTATTTACCGAAAAAAGAATTATGGCCTCACTTAATGCAGAGTTTTTTACATTCTGACCTGAATTTACAGAATGTTGACCTCTGTTGAACTGAGCAAGAAAACAGGAAAATGCAACATATTTTTAAATATTGGCTACACTGTTGTTTTCAATTCCGATGTATTTGCGATTGAGGTTATGTATAGTGCCGAATACAGGGAATTTTGAACAAATATTTAATACAATATATAAAGAAAACTTTGTTCAAATATGCTATCCTTATACTTAGAATACTCCATTGAATACTTGGATGAGTGCTCGGCTGATATGGAAATATTTTTGTCCACATCGGATTCTTCTTAAGCGCAAGCTGATAGCAGTTCGGATGATCTTACAGTCGTGTTTGGATGTAGTGACCTAATTTTGGCAATTATTTTCACTAAATCCAGGTTGTGTTTTTTTGTTCAAAAATTAATTTCACTAAATCAAGTTCACTAAATCAAGGCTGTAATTTTTTGTTCAAAAATTAATTTTATTTGATCAAAATACCATTGATTGTTATATTGAATTATTTTTGTTAAACTTTATTTGTATTTCATTCAATAAAAACTTTTGCATAACTTCATAGTGCTTATTAGTGATAATGCATTTAAAGTGTTTTATTCATAATGCATTTTAATGATAGTGCATTATTTACCATCACCTTAGTGATAATAATATATTAATGCATGACTTTGAGTGCACTAAAGCTATTATAGTTAATAGTAATGAAATAATTTGTTGAATTCTGCGGGCTCAAAGTCCAAAACATTAAAAATGAAAAACTTTTGTAGCTTTAATTTTTAATTTTAATTTCCGATATTTCGATTAAAATATCATAATGACAATATAAATAAAATCAGGACTATATTAAGGAAAAATGAATTCCCGAAAATGGCAATAGAAAGCTTAATCAACAAATGTTACAATATGAAAAGCAAGGAATATAAAGAAGACACCAACAGCAAAATATTCAAATCTGTGACATACGTTCCAGGTCTATTGGAAAGAGTTATATATTCAAATTTAGCATGACAAGGAAAAAATAAAATTAGCAATATAAACTAATAATACCGTACAACAATTGTACAGCAACACAAAAACCAAAATTGATAAACTTGACAAATCTAATGCTATTTAAAAAATTACATGCAGCGGTGACGGGTCCAACGTATGTGACCAGGCATATGTTGGGACAACTAAAAACAAGCTACGGACAAGAATTTTTTTGCATCGATCGGACCAAAAATCTGACCGCTATATAGACCAGAAAACAGCACTTGCAGCACACTGTGCGGAACATGGACACACACCTGATTTTGACACTGTGGAGATTTTACAACAAGGGAATAATTAATTACTTTAGACGATATACATTACAAATGCTCCACATCATAAGCTTACCGAAAGAGAAGACACCGAACTTCAAAACAGACACAGACAGGTGCGCACGCATAGACAGAAAGTATGTTAAAGATAACAATTAAAAACTTGACAGCAGAAGAAGTGTATGTTTCTTGTAAATGTGTTATTAAAGTCATTTTTTTCCTTATAAAAATCTGTGATATAAAGGTTAAATGTCGTTCTTAAATACTAAATGTTTTAATTCATAAAATGTTTTAATTGTTTAAAGTTAAAAGTATTGTTAAAAATATTGTAAGAGGTTTTTCTAGTTTTCCGACGGCGATCGAAATATCTGAAATATAAATTAAAAATTAAAGCTACAAAAGTTTTTAATTTTTAATATTTTGGACCAGAAAGACCAGTAGAATTCAACATACTGAGTAAAAAAGTTCGTTTCAATGAACTTTACGAAACGATTTGCGTAAAACTTTACGCACCAAATTTGATGCGTATTGCGTATAATAAGACAGCGTAAGAAACAACCCTTTCAAAATCACTTGTCCCTTTGGATTAATAAGCAATCAATTGCGTTGCAGGTATTTTGTAAATGATTTTTTTATCTTAGAGATGTTACAAAAAACTATATTTTCCACAAACAAACCAAACAAATTGTCGGCGAGATAAAACTATTAGTTAAGGTTAAATAGTATTATGAAATCATATTAAATATGTTGTAAGCATTAGACTTAAATTGGTCATTAGTAGAAAAGTTTAATTTTAAGAATATGTAAACCCCACAATTAGTGCGGTTTAAGACTAATTTTCTATTTTGGCATTTGTATATAGGTAATATAAAAAAAAAATCATGAGCTTATCTATAAAAAACTTGAAAATGATTCAAGTTGAAAATGATTCAAGTTTTAAAATTTGAAGAGATAAAACCATGCTAAGGAATTGTTCATAATGAATGGTTATCACACCATCCATGTCGGCATCGTGTTGGCGAAACGCTGTTGTGAGTGTATAGAGGACAATACAGCATTGAATAAAATCATCAAAGAGAATTGTACCCCGTCCAAATCAGTCAAACTTTCTCAAGAGGATATCGATTAAACTGTCGGAGAGACGATAACCAAAAGAGGTAAAGGCTATTTTAAGTTCGTCTTTGTCAATGTTTCAGGAACCATCGCGGTCAAAGGATCGAAAACAGTTTTGCCAATCAGTAACATATTTCCATAAGGCACCAAAATCTTGAAAAGACACGGTTCCACGATTCTCCCGATCGAACATACCGATCATTAAACGCACCGTCTCTGGGTTGAAGGGACTCCAAGTGCCATTTCAGAGGGCCACTTGCAATTCATCAGCTGATACGTGCCCGCTTCGGTCTTTATCAACTCTTTGAAAAACATTCCAAAGGAACTGTTGGTCTGGCATAGTAGCTTGTTGATGGTAAGACATTTTTTACTGAATTTCAATAAATCTTAAAAACAATGTCTAAAAACGACAACGCGAATACTTTAACGATAAGTGCAATGACATATGAAATTAAGAGATAAACCGAAATTTTGAGCAGAAATTTTTTATTAAAAATTTTTCTTTTTAGACTAAACCAACACTCAGTGGATGCTGCTATATTTTTGAAAGCATTAAACGAAATGCATTGTATAATGAAAGAATGAATAGCAAGAGCATAGGTAAATATTACAATAATATTCGTACAATATACGAATTGCGCTGTACAATGTACGAATTATAGTAGGAGCATGCGTAAATATAACGATATTATTCGTATAATATACGAATTGCGCTGTACAATGTACGAATGATAGTAGGAGCATGCGTAAATATAACGATATTATTCGTACAATATACAAATGTTTTTTTACGAAAACGAATAAAATATTCATAGTATGTACCAATATGCGCACATTCTACGAATCCTATTCGTGGCTGAAAATCACGAATAAAATTCGTAGAATGGACGCAGTTATTAGTAATATTTACACACGAAATTTTTTGAGTGAAGCAAAGCTAGAATAATTACTTTTATTCCAGGCCTTTTTAAAGTTGAGCGTGAATAATTTTAAAAATTTAGGTGAAATTGTTACCTAGGACGGACACTCGAAACCTGAAAAAAAGCCAGATAGCTTGAAAGACCGGGTACTTGCTCATTACCAGGCTAATTTGATAACCAATGCCCGGGTAGCTTCGAAATTTTACATGCAAAAACAATTTATGTTTTTTTTTTCACTGGGGACCTCCAAAAGGGTGACAGAAGGGGTGGATGTGTTCAAAAGAAATGTTGAAGGGGAAAAAATAAAAATAATATTAAGACTTCTCTAGGAGTAAATTTGGGAGAGATATAAACTATAGTTGACAATTTTCTTCAGTTTTTTTTTTCTATGGAGACCCCCAGAAGGGTGGCAGGAAAGGGGGAGGGTGTGCTCAGAATAAATGTTGAGGAGGGACTAAATAAGAAATAGGAGCAGCCCATACATTTGATTATGTTATTCCAGTGGTCGCTTTGGGATAGATTTGAACTATTTTCGACATTTTTTTTTTTTGCGTTTTTGACACTTCTGGGTCGCAGATGGCGAATGGGTATTTTGGGAGAAAAGTTGAGGGTAAAAAAAATAATAGGTTCTATTAATACAAATACTTATTTAGGTGTTACGCCAGTGAAGCTATGAGTTATTTTCGTCAAATTTTGCCAAACCTGAAATGCGTGCTTGAACTAATTGAAAACCTCGAAAATACGTAGGAAGCTCGAAATACTCAAAAAGCCTAACGATCTCAAGCTATCCGAAAACACTCGAAAATATCTGGGTATGCCAAGGGTAATGCTCAATGGTGCTCAAAAATCTCAAAGTGCTCTGATTTAAATCCTATCACCATTGCTTGCAGCCCTGCATGAACCATTTATTTTAGCAAAGATTAACTGACTTTGTAATAGTACACTGATTTTATAAAATCAGGTATTTTTTAGTGAAAATAAGACTTTTGATATAAATAAAACAAGGTATTTTCTTGTGGAATTTGTCAGAGGCTACAGGCAAGTTACAATATTTTTGTGGCAAGAATTTTTTTTTTGCTGCTTCTTATCGCATTTCACTTTGCTCTGGCTGAGGTTGACATTGCCTGGGTTAATTCTTAGACATAAAGACTATAACTTGGTTTCTAAATCTTGCACAACATAGACGATTAGGCAATTACAATTAAATCATAAAATAGCAAATATACAGCCAACGCGTAGGTGATGCGAAATCGCAATAATTTAGAAACAATGGCAAAAAAAAAAAGAAACAATGACAGCAGAGGCAAAATAAATCCTCTTTTTATGTTCATTAATTTATGAATTAAAACAAAGCAGATGATAGGCTTAATTTATGATTCCCACCATGCACAGTTGAAAAGCAACAACAAACAAGCGTCAGACGATTAAGCCTGTTGCAAATGATTCAAAAGTTCTTAGCATACTTAGTGGTGCTAAATGTAGAGAAAATTTCAAGTTTAGTTTTATAGATTTTATTTTATTTTCTGTTTGTTGAGGAAAATACAAATTTCTAAATACAAATGATTCGTAGCAGCCTCACACTCAATACGCTGCTAAACAAAGAAAGCTTTCCTAACTTTTTATGCGCACTCCCAAAAGAAAGTAAAGAATAACGTGCTGTTTATTTTATCTTAACGGAAAAGCTAGAATAAAAACAAATTTTGACTAATTTTTATTGTACAACTTTTTGCTGTTGTCTTCGTTTTCATGCCGTTTATTGTGTAATTTTATTGCTACTAATTTAAAGGTTTTGTCTACTAGCTTAATGTTAAATTAAATCATTTGGAAAAAGCGGAAGATTTTTTGAAATTAGAGAGCAGAGCAGAGCAACCAAATAATTTATTACTAAAGAAAAAATTGTTTGTTGTCCATCAGACAGAGTTGTCCAACAGCGCCATTGAGCACACTTTTTATTTCTTGTCCACAAACAGCCACTTGTATGTTTTTAGTCTTCGAAAGTTTTCTAAATAAAAAAATTAGAGAAATAATTTGATGAATTACTTAACGATATCTTATGTCTACATATATTAGTGTCTTATCAATTTTTATTCCTAAGAAAAACCTCACAAATCTTAGTTAAAACAAACAAATCTAACAAAAACGAAGAAAAAAACAATAATAAAAAAATGTCGACCCAAAAAAGCAGCTATCAATAAAAATCATACCCATCATTAGTCTACGCACAAAGTAGAAAAAAAACCACTCGTAGAGATAAATAAATAAAAAATGGACAAAAATTTTGTGAACTAACAGGAAGAATGATAAGAATCAATCATCGTGCTCCAGACGTATTTTGCCCGGTAAACTAAAAACACGGTGAATAGCCTACAGACATCGTCTGCCTTGTACAGACATCTTGAAAAATTGACTTTAACTGTAAAGGCATAAAAGATTATTGGTTATTTTTCTATTTTGTTCTGTTTTTTTTTTTTATATTATTACAAACAATTTAAAGTTATTTTCTAGATTTGCTCTAATTTCGAGTGAAAGTTTTTTTTTGCTTATTGTATAAATCGTGACTTTTGCTCAATTACCGGGATTAAATAATGCGCTATTTTATGATTCCCCCCTCCCCCATACCATCATTGGGCTACGTTCAGCGTTAATACGTTGGGAAAATCATGCTATACAGCTAAAGTCGGCATAAATCAATAAGATTTTATGATTGCAATTAAGAGTTTTAAGAGATTCAATTGTGTAGCATGAAATTGATAACGATAATTTTCAAGTTTGGAGTTTTAAGGGTTGAACTGAAAAGAAAAAAAAAAAGATGAAGTGCCAAGTATGGAGTTAAACACAACATTATTTAATTAACGATTTCAGAATCATTGCAATGTGAAAGTAAGCAAGTATTTTTTGGACTTTGAGTTCAAGCTCATTGAAAAAATAATTTCTAAGCAAAAGGAAGGAACAATTATTTGTATAGCGAAAAATATTAAAAATGGAAGGTTGATCACGGCTCTACACCAAAACTTAGTGCTGTTGTCCGTCACATGTAAGGTTTGAAAATTTGTATGTCTCATATGAGAAATAAAAAGGAAAGTTATAAAATTTGTACGCTCCCATTTTTTAAATGCCCAAGAAGAAATGATAAAAAATTAAAAACAATCGTCTGATTAGACTGGTCAACAATTTCCCACCTTTTTGTGCCACATGAACTTTGATAGCTAATATTGTTTAAGCTTTCTTCCCTCGTTATGAAACCGAATTTTTTTTGTTTTAGTTGACATCAGATTTTTTATGATTTCGAACTTTGTGTTTTTAGGACTTTATCCTGTTTTTATGCTCTGGAATCCAAACCCCTTAGGTTAGGTTGAAGCGGCTGTCTCCTTTGACACACACTTAGGTCAATGAGGCCCATTGTGATACCATTGGGTTAATTTCCCTCTCTATTTAAACCAATTTGAGCTGTTGACAAAGCTAAGGATTCGGTAGACCAAAGGCTCTGAGAGATTATCGAGATCTTTATCGAACCATTTACCTAAGTGAAGGTGGCGATTTTTAGCTAGTGGTGGGCAAGTGCAGAAAAGATGTTTTGTAGATTCCTCCTCCTCTTCATCTCTGCAGCTTCTATGTTTAATCTTCGTGCAGGATTATCTATTAGGCAGTGTCCTGTTAGGATACCTATCATACTACTAATTTGATCCCTTCTTAGGGATATCAGTTCTTTTGAGCGTTTTAGGGTGATTTCAGCCCAAACCTGACGCTCTGTATGGCATGTGCTTCCCGTTGACCATCTAATGTTGGCTTTATTTAGGGATAACTCATTTGTGAGTAGTTTACATGTGGTGAGGGATATACCAATACTTTTTTCTCTATCGAGAGTTGTTTGGTTGTTCTAGTGCGAGCGAGTTTATCTGCTTTGCAGTTTCCTAGAAGGTCTCTATATCCGGGAACCCAGCATAGGTATATTTTGAGCTGCTCTGCCATCTCATTTTGGGATCTGCGTCAGCGAATTACTGTTTTGGATGTTGTTTCAACAGATTCTAGGGCTTTCAAGGCGGCCTGACTATCAGATAGTATGTAGATATCCATGGAGGATATTGCATTCATCTGAAGCCAAGTTACTGCAAGTTACTGATGTATCAGAGTAGACTCCTCCTCCAACCTTGCCATCTAATTTTGATCCATCTGTATAGATTCTGATTCTGTATAGATTCTGATTGGTGGAAAGTTTCTAAGCGCCCACTCTTCGCAGGAGGGAATGGATACATCAAATTTTCTGTCAAAGAAAAGCTTTTGTGATGTAGGTTACGGATTTGGGTATCGGAGGAAGGAACTTCCTTATGCTCCCTCCATTCAGAGGTGGCCTCTAGACGGATGGCTATATTGGTAGCCATCTGTTTTACTAGGATATCAAGTGGTATAAGGTGGAGCATAGTAGCTAATGCGTCTGTTGGAGTGCCCAACCAACAATTATTATCTTTATTTTATCCTAAAGACTTCTTGAAGAGAAATTATTAAGATTGATACACTTACGATTAACTCTAAACGATTTCTGTAAGATACTTGTAAAACTCTTCTAAGCTCATTTTGGCACTATATAAGTGTGAGTTGTAATTTTCAGAATGCCCTTATATCGGCCTCTTAGAGCTTTGAAACAAGATCAACACTCTAAGAAACATTGTCTTAGACAAGACTTATAGATCTCTTGCAGATATATACTTTTAAGAAAATGAAGATGTATATACTCATAAGAGAGTTTTATAAGAATTTATATATATATACAATACTACCAACACTATTTTAATATAACAAAATTTGATGTACCATTTTTTATTATGTTTGTAGGAAATTATTATATCAATAATATTGTATATGCGTGGTGTAATATTTTATCATATGAGCGCATAAATTTCATTGCGGTGGAAAATTTATCGTAAGAATCTCATATTGCACCTCGGTTAGAAGCTGTCCCCTTTCGCAAAAACCAACATTAAAAGTTTTATTTAATTAACAAATTATACTATACTCTCAATAAATGCACTAAAACGCAGTTTTAAGAGTTGATGTCTCCATACAAGAGTACATCTCTTACTACCAAATTAATATACTTAAGTAAGTCACATAGAAGAGTTGTATACTCTACGAGATGAGTGAAAGCGAAATTTTGTAGAGCCACCATTTTTGAAAAGCATTCATTTATGCCAAGCAGAATTAATCCTTTCATTACATTAGTGCAAGCTTTACCGAACTAATTTCATTACTTTGCGTTGAGAGTTAAATAAATTTGCGCTTTAAAGAATATGAAAAATCTTCCTCAAAAGGATGATTTATGTAACAAAAAATAGTTGTGTCTCGGTTTTGACTGTATGTCGACTCGAATCAGAATTTTAGTGGGCTAAGCTCGCCCTAGAATTTCTACTAAAATTTATAAATTTTACTATGAAAATTTAGCACATTTTCTTTCTTGAAAGTATAACATCTTATGAATGGAAGTGAATACGTAAATTGCAGTTAGAAATTGTTCTGTTCTTTCGGAATATTTTTCTTATGAATGAACCAAATTCATTGAACATAATTTGTACATAATTCTGTTCGTTTATTATATAGGTACCCTGAAATTTGAGCTAATTAAATAAAAACCCATTTCTTTTGAAAAATGATACATTTACAAGAAAGGGTTAAGAACATGAATACAGCTAAATCTTTTGTTTAGGGCAATTGCCCGATTATAAGAACCAACATCTTATTATCAGAGCAACACTCTTCTAGTCAGACTGTTTCTCTTATATTCAGAGTGATACTCTTCTAGTCAGACCGTTGCTCAGATCAGATCAGACATCTTTAAATAAAAGCCTTTGAGATGTCTATAAGACTTAATCTATAAAGCTAAAACTCTTCAGAGTTTGGCTCTGATATCTGAAGTGTTGTAGAAGTCTGTAAGAAATGACTTGTAAGATGCAGCGTCTGCGCAGTAATGCTCTTATAACACAACTCTTTTAAGCTACTATGAGATAATGTGAAAGAGAACAGAACACTTATAGACAACTAGTTTTGCTGTAAATAATCTGTAAGCGTATTGCTCTTGCTGAAGATAGTTATAGGACGTAATTAAAAACTAAAATTTTTCGCCCAGTGCTCAACTCTTAAGAATTGTTGCTTGGGTGGTTCATAATGCTCCACTAATACATAGCTCAGCTGATCTTTAAACTTTGCGAAGTATGTTGAGGTATGTTATTTTTTAGGTATGCTAGTGCTTGCCACCAGACAATGGCACCATATAGCAATATTGGCCTTACTACTGCCGTGTAAAGCTAGTGAGTAACACTTGGCTGTAAGCCCCATTTGTTACCCACTGCCTTTTTGCATGAGTAGAGGGCTATATTGGCTTTTTTTGGTCTCTCTCGAGCAGATTGGGTTTCCAGTTTAGTTTTCTATCCAAGATAAGACCCAGGTATTTCGCTTGATCTGAGAAGCTAAGTCATATGGTTCCCAGTTTTGAAGGACTGATTGTTGGTAGATTGTGTTTTCTTGTGAAAATCACTAAATCAGTTTTTTCAGGGTTGACGCCGAGTCCACAGCTATTAACCCATTATATGAGAGTATTAAGGCCGTTTTACATAATGTCTCGAAGTGTGGATATATATTTTCCATAAGTGACAATATCAATGTCATCTGCATAAGTTATCACCTTGCACCCTTCCCGTTCCAGTTTCTCCAGCAGTTCATTAACCGCTAGGTTTCAGAGTAGAGGCGAGAGAACCCCTCCTTGAGGAGTTCCCCTTGGTACAGATCTTAGCGTAGATGCCATACCGAGATTTCCACTTATAATCCTGCCCACTAGCATTTGATTTATAAGTGCTCCCAGCGTAGCATCCACCCCAAGCTCTTTTAGCGCGTTAGTGATAGCCTCTGCTTTGATGTTATTAAAGGCACCTCCTATATCAATAAAAGTTATCATTGTACACTCCTTTTATGGAGACTATGGAGTGGAGAGCTGTTTCCACGGATTTGCTTTTGGTGTAAGCGTGTTGTGCTGATGACGATGGTTTTTCTACTACAATATCTTTTCTCAAGTGGATTTCTAATAATCTAATAATCTAATAATCGAGAGAGTTTTTAGCAGAAATCCAAACCACTTAATGCAGAACAAAAAAAAAAAAAAAACAAACTGCCTTATAGAAAACTGATTAGGCTTTCCAGCGGGATATTTTTTATTCTTCTACCATATTTAGTCTGTGAGATAATCAGGTTCAAAATAAAAATATGGCTTCAAATATAAAAAAAAAAAAAAAAATACTTGTAAAAATCTAAATTTTTAACAAGAAAATCAAAAATTCTGAAAAACAGACTGAATATGACAGAAAACTAGTAAGGGTTAAGCTTCGGCAGGGTACCGAAGCTAAAATAACCCCCCGCGGCCATATTGAAGTATATTCGAAGTCTTTAGCCACGACATACACGATGACATTCAGTTTTATATATTAACGAAAGTTTTCCTATTTTGATGACGTCACTTTGTATGGGCAGTAGGCGTCCTTTTGATCCGATTTTGCCGAATATCATAGATATGGTTCATATTATATACCAAAGCTCATGTGCAAAATTTCAAGACATTTCATTAATTTTTGTGAATTTTTAAGAGATTTAACGCTTAAAATAAAGCCACTTTGTATGGGAGGTAGGCGTGGTTTTCATCCGATTTTGCCCATTTTCGAACTTGATCTTCCTTTTTTAAAAATAAACTTATATTTTGAATTTCATCGCGATAGCTTTAAAATTGCGGCTGTAATCGTATCGACAGACGGACAGACAGACGGACACACGGAAATCGACTCAGGAGATGATGCTGATCAAAAATGTATATATTTTTCTATACCTGCCACGCCTCCCTCTTGGCGTTACGAACGGAATGACAAAGTTAATATACGCCTTACACAGTACGCGTTGGGGTATAAATATAAAATAGTCCGCTGAAAAGCCTGTTTAGTTTTCTATAAGAATTTATAAATGGTTTGGATTCCAGAGCATAAAAACAGGATCAAAGTCGTAAAAACACAAAGACCAAAACCACAAAAAATCTGAGGCCAACTTTTCATAATGAGAGAAGAACGCTTAAACAGTATTAGCTATCGAAGCTCGTGTGGCATAACCACTGTTGTACTCGTATATACATAAGTGTTACATATACATAATATATACATAATACTCCAATATTTTCCATATACTCCAAGCATAGTGCATAATACTCCGAAAATTCTTAAGACAATTTTTCGAATCAATTTTCGAATCAACAATATATAAACATTATGCAAAGTAAACAATAATCACTCATTCGCATCATATTTCCAGAGTATCATCCAATTATATTGTTTATCTAAGAAATCCATAGCCAAAGGCAAAAGAAAATAAAATAAACAAAAAAAAAAATCTCAAGCGAAGTTGTAGCTAGTTAGCTGTTTAATCCGCCGCTGCAGGCTTTCAAGTGAAAATCGAAAACGAAAACGAAAACAGATAACATCTACCAAAAGACGACTAAAGCAACAAACTGACAACATATCAATACGACACTTGTTTGTAAATATGTACATTTGAAAAGTGTTGCAACATTGGAACCGATAACAAATAGAAAAAGAATTAAGAAATAGAGAAGGATTCAAAGTATTGACTTTCAGTGTTCATGTTCTCTTTTTTTGAGTTGGGGTAAAATGGAAAAGCCAAAAAAAAAAATGAAAATTTAGAAAAAGTATTCAATAAAGTTTCTCGTTGACTGGGAATTCAATAAGCAAAGTCAACTGACTAACAAGTTGAGCTGAAAAGGGTTAAATATATAAGTATAGGGTGCATCAGTAATATGTAAATAAGCTTAGCATATGTTGGTCAACGGATTTTACTTTAGAGATGTAGCAACCAGCAACAATGAAATCTTTGTTAAAAGCGAGCACAGCAAATTAAAACACAAAAATAAAAAACACAGTATGCAAATCAATGTAAACAATTAAAACATAAAAGTCAAGAGCTATTTCAAAGAGATACACAGAAACAATGAAGAAGATTTTTCTAATTGTATGTAAAAGATTATCAAAACTGACTTTTGCAGTGTTTTTAAGCCTGAGCTTTGGAAAATAATAAATATTGATTACGAACCCAATTTTCACCATTCCGTACAAAATTTGGTGTAAATTAGCATTGGAGATAAGGAAGAATTTTTTAGACAGTAGAAAAAGACCAAAAACAAATTTAATTGCATAATTTTAATCTTTATCGTTCTTTAATTTTTTAATATAATTTTCATAAGATGCTTTAAAGTTTTGATGCCGTTACACACATTATCGAAAAAAATACACAACATCGGCTTTTTGAAGTTTGCAACTTCGACATTAACTGCATTAATTATATCCTCATTATTGCCAAAGACCTTTCTTTTATTTTTTTTTCTTTTTATTATTTTAACAACGAGAAACTACATGGCCCTAGACCCTAGATATCTATAAGTTCTTTCCAGTTTGTCTAAGAGATGATTTGACTAAACGTTACGTAATCAAACTTAACATAAACGTCATTTTGTTCGCCTGACATTAAACTACAAACGCACGTAAGATCAGTCCACCAAAAACTACCGTCTTTGTTTTATCGTTCAGCGATCATGTCGAGTTTTATGCCTAAAAAAAAGAACACTTGCGGCATGCATTGCTTTACATATTTAATCAAAAGAAAAAGGCTGTTGAAAGGGTGTTAAATCAGTTGCTTGCTGGTAGAAACATATGATGAACACTCTTCATCAATTAGAACATGTGAAACATGTTTTCGACGATTTTAAAGTGGTGATTTCAATGTGAAAGACCGTGAGCGCTCTGGTAGACCCCAAAAATCCGAAGAGGAGGAATTGCAGAAGTTATTAGATGATGACCTAGCTGAAACGCAATGGCAATTGGCAGAAGTATTACATGTGTCACAAGAAACAATCAGCAGTTCTTTACAAGCAATGGGGAAGATCAATAAACTCAGTAAACGGGTCACACACGATTTGAATGAGCTTGTGAGACGCTGTTTTAACACCACAAACTGTGACTGGTGGCGAAAAAATTAATTTATTGTGAGAACTCGGTACGGAAAATCGTGGGTTTCACCTGGCAAAGCCGGTCCTTCAAAACCAATGTCAAACCACTTCGGCAAGAGATTTTGCTCTGTCTGGTGGGACCAGAACGATTATTATGAACTCTTGAGGAACGACGAACCCATTAATACACAAGGCTATCGCCAACAAATGATTTACGTAAACCACGCATTAATCGAAAGACGAAAGACAATGTGCCGTTTCGCACAGCAAGACTAGTGAAAGACACCTTGAAATCGCTTGAATGGGACATCCTCCCCAGATTTGGCGCCATCTGACTATCACTTCTTCACATCGATGGGGCACGCGTTCGCAGAGCAGCACTTCAGCAATTTCGAGGAAGTTGGAAAATAGCTCGACAAATGGTTTACCGAAAAAGACAAACAGTTTTTTTGACATGCTATTCATAAACAAGGTATGGAATAATTATAAAAATCTAGTTCGGCTGAATTGTTAAGCCCAGTACAATACAAACTAAATAGATATTTCATTGAAGTAACAAATAATATAAGAACTAGGGTCAATTACAAAGTGTGCTTGTGTGCTCTCCGGATTCAACCAATTAAAAAAATATAAAAAACGCTATTTAAACAATCGGTTATTTTTACTCAAAATCATCTTCAATCATCTTACCACTGCACTTCCGTCATAAGGAGAGTGCAGCATCTACATTTTCCTAAAATTTATGCGAAACGCCTCACAATAAAAAGGCAATATTTATGAGGGAGGAATGAAATAATTATAAAATTTTGTTCGGCAGAGAAGAGAAACCTAGTGCAATATAAATTATAAGGTTATTTTTAAGAATTAGCGCATAATTAAAAAACATTGGCATTAAACACTGTACTTGCCAATTTCATTTAATTAAAATCATTGAGAAAAGCCGTATCATCACAATATCATCACAATATCATCACAACGATCTTACCGATATATACGATCTATATTATTAGGTTCAGGCCCGTAGATAAGGGGGGCTTTTAGGTGTTCAAACCCTCCCCCCCTTATGGTCCAGAAAGTATAAAGAATTAACACAAATGAGACTATTTAATTCAAAATGTAATTTTTTCTAGAGTAACTGTGATAATGATGTTCATTTTCTTGAAAACTTCACTTAATTATTGAAAAATTATTTTGGCCAAGTGAAAGAATAATTTTGCTTATAAGAGTCATAATCAGTATACTGGAGAATTCATCTCCAAGGAGTTGGTATATTAAAAATCAGTTTCAATGCTCAAAAAGTCCCTGATATCCAGTAAAATATATATATATGAAAGTTATGCCTAGAACGAATATAATTTTGTAAATTGAAGAAAATTAGCTTGACATTTTTTATGCCATATCTACCCAACAAACCATAGTTGACGACTATGTCGAAATTCCGACTAATTCGTCACTATTTTGAGCTGTCTTAAAGAAATCATTACAATTTCGTTACGCAAATATCGGAGCAGTATCAGTTTTTATACGAATTTATATAAGATTTTGTTATGCGACAGCTTGTATGACATATTAAAATGCTAACAGAGTAAAATTTCCTTTCTTTCGAACTGTCTGAACGAAATCGTAACTTTTTCGTAACATTTTCGTTAGGACTCGTTACGAAACCATTACGATACTTCATTACGAAGTCGTGTCAAACCCTTGATACGATTTTCCTTACGATTTCGCAACGAAATCGGATTTCGAAATAGGAAAGATTTCGAAATATTCTTAACGAAATCGTTACAAACATTTCACAATCTTTCCGATTTCGGAATCCGATTTTGTAACGAAATCGTAAAGAATATCGTATGAAGCGGTTGACACGACTTCGTAACGATTTCGTAACGAGTCTTAACGAAAATGTTACGAAAAAGTTACGATTCCGTTCAGCTAGTTCGAAAGAAAGGAAAGTTTACTCTGTTTGCATTTCAATATAACGAAACAGTCGCATAACGAAACTCTTTATAAATTCGTATAAAAAGTGAAACTTATGGTCCTTTAAAAACAGGCATATTCACAAATAGTCTTAAAAAAAACGGATTTGCTTAAAAATTTTCATACCCTTTCATTCAGTTATTACTGGTATCTACTTATAGATTTTTTATCAAAACCCCCCTAGGGTATATCTTAGCTACAGGCCTTATTAGGTTTAAAGCAAAGATATAATAAAAATATATAAAACTTAATGAAAAAAAAAGTCATGTCAAAGAAAAAAACAAACAAAGGCAAAGTGCGGCATCTACATGTCGATACGGCATTTTGTACTCTGTTTATATAGATACTGCGTTTTATTCTGAAACGATACCTATATTTTGTGTAGATACAACAATTTAGGTTAAAATATTTAGGTTTGGTGCCAAAAATTCAGTATTTTTATTTTACATTTTAAAGAGAATGGATAAGGAAAATGGAATAAAAATAATTTTGACTTTCATGTTAGAAGCCGCACTCTTCCTTATCACGACAGTACACAGGACCTATATTATTAGGGTAAACACACAGGTATAATATGATATTTATGTTTAGTCAATTAATGAAAAAAGTTTCTATGACGCAAATTCTATTCTTCTGACTGAAAAGATATAAGATAGATATAAGATATTAGATATATAGATATTAGATTAGATTAGATTTTAGATAGATACTGAGTTTTATCCTGGAATGATACGTACATTTTGTGTAGATACGGCAATTAAGGTTTAAATATTAAGGCTTGGGTCAAAAAATTTGCGATTTTTATTTTAACATCTTTAAGAGAGTTGATGATTCATAAGAAAAGTACAATAAAATCAATTTTGATTTTCATGCTAGATGCCGCACTCCTCCTTATAACGACAGTCTAATAAATTTGTATGAGAAATATGTTTATAAAAGGATAATTTTTGAATTCTTTTAAAGTTTAGAGAAGTAAGTTCAAAGAAGTCGTAGAGAATAAAAATATTTAAAAAAAAATTTTAAGATTTTATTATATCTAAGTCTCTTTGTCTCAGCGAATTTTAATGAAGAAAGTTTTATGAAGAAAACTTCTTCCGATGAAACATAGAACACATTTTTACATTAAGAGGTTGGGGTCGATCATTTGTGATGAAGTGTGGCATGAGGTGGAGGTCAGTCGTGCCTTACATCACAACAAAATATTTTAATACAGTTTTAAAAATTTTAAATTTTATTAAAATTTAATTTTATTGTAAATTTTGCTTTGATATCTTATCAATAACAAAACGAACCTAATAAAACAAACGATCACAAACCGAAAAAATGCAGCTAAAACTATGTTTAAGCCGAGCAACAAATTTATAAAAACATTTGAAACACCTTCAACAAGTGTAGCTTTATTCAAAAAACAAAGATCAAGAGCAAGTAAGAGCAGCAAAAGCAGGAGGTAAAGTAACGTTTCTTGCTTAACTGAAGTGGGAATTATTACTCTAAGGCAGTCATCAAAAACAGCTGTTATAATTTCGCGTTCAAAGTGAACATCAAGTGTTAGAAAAAAACTAAAACAAACAACTTTTTTCATAATTGCCGAACATCGAAGTTAAGTTACACCGTATCGCCACAGTTTTGTGTTCTTGTTAACGTCAGAAAAGCTTTCATTTCTGTTTAGCTCTGTTCACATGGCCAAATTTTTCATTAAATGGCCAAATTTTATATTCCATAATTATAAAACTTATAATAAATATAACATGTTCTATGCTTTTTCATAACAAACTGCTATGTTAAATATTAATAAAAGGCCAACAAATTTAAAAATGTAGAAGTGAGACTCTACATCAGGTGCGGTGGGTGGAGGTGCCGTTGGGCGGTCAAAAATTGACCAAAAACATGTTAATTAATTAACAGTAGCAAAAAGCTTACTATTTTTTTATAGAAGTAAGCTGTAGATAAATCTTGTTCAAAGGATTTTATAGAGAAATTTTTAATATTTAATATTTTACCCTTTTACGACATCTTTTGAGGAAACTTTTTTACACATTTGTTTTTTTTATTAATTGAACAAGAAGTTAAAAATATTCTACAAAAATATTTCATATAAAACCTTGTCACAGGTCTATGAACACAAGTGACACATTAAGAGGCTCCTACTAAAATTCCTTATTTTAATAAATTTTAGCATTAAATTCCTAATTTTTCTAAAATTAAATTAAATTAATTCCTAAAGTTAATGTAAATTTAAGACCCATTTAAAATATTACTCAGTCACAAACTTTTACATGTGTAAATTATGTTTTATTTTTAATTTTTTTTTTTCTCCGCCAGAATTCATTGGTAGATGAAATCTGTAATTTTAGAATGAGTTGGAAATTTTTGTACAGTACTATTTTTATACAAAAATGAAACTCGCAGAGCAAACTTTTCAGTCTTATTGTTCGTATGTTGGTTTTATAAAATAAAAAAAAAAAAATGCTTGTGTTATTTCAATAAACATTATTTTTTTGCGACAAATGCGCTCAATGTTAAATCGTTATTATAGTGTTTATTGGTGCGCAATGATTTGATACGCTTTACTGAACATAAAAAGCTTTAAAAAAGTGAATTTCTAAGAAAAATTGTTATCATTGGAATATATATGATCGTTGACCTCCAGTTAAGGTCCAGTTAAGGTCCAGCAAAACAGTTAAATTTAAGAGCCACATATTTTTGCGCAAACACATATTTTTGCGCAAACACTAACTTATAAACGGATAAAAATTTAATAATATACCCAGAGCATTGTGCGAACATAATATTTTCATTTGTTCGTACGTTCGTTCGTAGAAAAAATTCTGCGAAAGTTCGTTCGTAGAAAAAATGTGGCATACTGGTTGAGGTGCGTGAATTGTATGAATGTTTTTTCAATTGAATTAATTTTCTGTTCGGCCTCTCTACAGACAATGGCAGAGAGTAAAAATTGCCGTGAAAAGCGTTTTGAGAACATATGCCGTTCGGAGTCGGTATAAAGCTTGTAGGTCGTTCTCGACCATTTGTATTCAAACATTTCACAACACGTACAACACAATTGATCATAAGAAGCTCGGTCAAAGTCTTTTCAATGGCTGAAATGGCCATTTGATTTTTTTTTTTTTTATTTTAAGGACACACTTTTAAGATTAAATTTTTGTTATTTATGAGTCAAACGTGTAAAACGATCCGAAATAAATGCCCTTTAATAGACAGAATTATAAGTATTATCAGTGTCTTACACGCCAGTCTTATCGCTAGTGTGCCACACTAAATAAACTTCGTTTATTGTGCTTGAAAACGTTTTTTGCAATCGTTTCAACAGTTACGAGAAACTGAAACGATTGTGGAAAACAGCTTATTTAGTTGCAGGAAATGAATTTTGTTTGTCATAAATGCGTAAATTGCGGCAATTGAAGAATTTATTTGTTGTAACATAAAACTTCGTTTGTAGGAAACGAACTTCTTGTCTCATAAACATTTTAAATTAAAAAAGATTTTTTTTGCTGAAAAAATAATAAAAAAAAATTATAACGAAACTCAACGCTGGTTTTATTTAATGATTTCAAATCAAATAAGTTTTTCGTTGTTGTCGGCTTTCGTTAACGGCAAATGTTAAACTTTTGCCATAACAAAATTCTGCAACACTGGCAAAACGGGCTTCTGTTGATGACAAATGTTAAACTTTTGCAATAAACGAAAAAAAAGATTGTGTACCTTTTTTTCAACACAATTGATTCCACACAGCAGCATTTCAAGTAGCAGCACTACGCGAATATTAGCCGACTGAAAATACAATAGACGGTGGTGAACAGGTTATATGGAGCACGCAGTAAACTAGACATAGACGGAGTCGGGGTTCGAGTCCCAACGCTGGAAGCAAGAAAGTATATATTTTCTTAATCATATTCAATTTATGAGCTAAGAAATGTGTTTTTTCCGTTATATTTTCGTTTTTTTTTTTTGTCTTTTATTTTTTTCGTTACAGACAAGTGTATATTAGGCTGTCCCTTATTTTGCGATTTTTTGAAATTTGAAGAGGCTCAAAGCTTTTTTATTAATTTTGCCATCCTAAGCACAAATATGACTTTTTTTTTTTTATTTGACAATGTTTACTGGTGCCGATATGGTTCCAAAGTTCGGTAAAAACACCAATATGAGACATTATTACGATTGAACAAAAAAAAACATTTGCTTTCCGTTATTAAAAATTTGTTTTTGTTTTGAAATAAGAATACTTAATAGAATAGACCAATGCCTTTTTTTTTTGTGGGCGTGGTTTCCGCCCATGCTAACCGAGTCCCAAATTTCGGCAAAATCACAAATTTGCAACATTTTTAAGAGATTTTATACGCAAATTGTATCTGTTCGAAGGCATAAAAATTTTTTTTGCTAGTGGGCGTGGTTGCCTCCCACAATTTATTCAAATTCCTCCCGCAACTATTTTCTATAAAATAAACAATATACAAAAACAAATACACACTAAATTATAAAAGTTATATATTCAATAAAAACGTTTGCATTTAATTAATTCCATTTGTCTTATAAATCAAGAGATATATAAAGAACTTTATATTTGTATATTGAAATAGTTCTTAAAAAACTATTGCATGTTCAAATAATAAAATATCAAAACTTATTTAGAAGAGTCGATTTTTGAGAATTAGGGAATATTTTTCTGGTATTGTGAGCCACTATTAGCAAATTTTGTAGCTGTGTTTCCGATTTTGTCATTCCAACAAATTCTTGGGCAAGTTGAACCCCACGCTCCGCTACATCATTAACAACACAAAGATCATTAAAGTAGTTTACAACATTTTTATATTCTTCATGATTTTTCCATTGCTCTGGATCATAATTTAAAAAATCACAAGTCAAACTAAACCTGTAAAAAAGATTCGTTGTTTTACTCGATACGAAGCATTCTAAATCTTTGTAAGCCCATGTATTTATATCAGTTGGCGTTGCAATCGGATGCTTAGTTGGAGATTTTTCTATTTGCAATGCAGTTACCATACGCTTTTTTGTTTCGATAGGAACCGCATCATCCAGAAAAGCAAGGGCTACAAGCTCGTGGCCTAGGTACCAAAGATGCCTACCAAATTTATGACTTGCAGCAATTGAAACCTTATCGCTAATTTCCCAGTATGTTAACAAATTTTTTAAAAAATTTAGGTCTTGATTTGGAGCTTTTATGCTATTGGATGCTTCAAACCAGGCTTTTACATATAGAAGTACAATAAAAATGCACACTTGACGAAATCCCATGACTTCTTGTTGTGGAATATGGAATTGACCCACAAAAAGCATTATCTTAAGAGAATAAATTGCAACGGCCATCCATCTAGCGTTATGAAGTGCACCCGGTGGCGAAAACTTATAGCCATGTGGTAGATTTCCGCCCAGATAGATGTACGAAAGTTCCAATAATTCCTTGTAGTCGCCACGAGGCTGCTTCTCCTTTATATAACATAATATATTAGTCAATAAAACATATTTTGAATAAAAAAAGGCCTTACCTGAAGTTTTTGGGTAAGAAATAAAATTACATCCTTTCTTTTCTCTTGTAGGTAGGGATAAGCAATGCTATCCTGGATTCCAGTGCAATAGTTTTTTGTATCAATCTTTGGCCAATAATGACGAAATTTTTTAAAAACAGCCACTTCCGGACCCGATGTTGCTGCCACAACTGATTCAAAAACTGCCTTTAATACTAGCTCCAACATATGATGTCGGCATGCTAAATATAAGAGTGGTCTATCGAGCAATTTTTCCAGTTCTACACAAGCCCCCTTTAAACGACCTGTAGATATTAAAATAAACAATATAACAAAAATTATAGCAATATTTTTTAAAAGAACCTGTATTTGCGGATGTTGTATCAGCACACATTGCTTGTATATTTGACTTTAAGCCCCAATCATTTAGTAAAGCGAATACAGCTGAAGCCTGCGTAGTGCCAGTACCATGATCGAGCAAAGGAGCTCCTAATAGCTGTTCTGGTATGCAATTTCCGGTTACCAATATCGGCAAGCATTCTTTGATTCCACGTCCCTTAAGATCTTTTATACGTTTTCCATCCCAATGGACGACAAGAGGGGTTGATTTTAAGACTAGCTTTTCAAAGTTTTCCTTTACTTCCTTGCAACGCTCTGCTCGCAAAAGGGATCGAGTGCGATGCATTGTGGACTTGTTTATATTGATATCTTTTAAATTAACACCAGCTGTTTCTATAGTAGCAGCAACAACCTTTGTCGCACATCTTACACTTAATTTGCTGGTGTCGAGTATAGCAGAAAGTTTTGGGCACAAAAAAGTCTTCCTAGCTCTTTTTTTGTTGGCGAAATTTTCAATTTCATAGTTTCCGTCTTTGGATATGTTTTCAGCATCTATATTGGAGTCTAAGCTAAACGAACGGATGGAGGTATCTAGATATGTAAAGGACGTGCAATTTATATATATTTTTATATATTTATATACAGTTCTATTGTAGTATATGTACCTTGCTCGGATAACTGCTTCCATCTTTTCTGCTTTTCTTGTTCTGTGCACAACCTTTTTTCTTTTATGCATTCTCTTTTGTAAAGTGTGATGTCTTTTACATTTGAAAGTGTACCAAGGCGCCCTTTCATGCACTGGTTTTTGAAAAAAATTTTATCTTCCTCTATTTTAATTAGATCTTCCACATTTAAAGGTGCAATATTAAATAAATCCTCTAGCTGAACTGTGAATTTTGCTTGCAAGGTAGTGTGCAATTTGGTTTTTTTTAGCATTCTTTTCTAAAGTGTTTTTAACGAACTTTGGAACCAAATCGGCACCGGTAAACATTGTCCAAAAAAAAAAAAAAAATCATATTTGTGCTTAGGATGCCAAAATTAATAAAAAAAGCTTTGAGCCTCTTCAAATTTCAAAAAATCGCAAAATAAGGGACAGCCTAGTGTATATTCCTTTGCTGCAACTACAGGTCGTAAACACACATCGTAGTTGGTGAATTTTTTAGTTGCGGTAAACGAAAAATTTCTTTGCATGTATAGGTATCATATTGAAGGCTCTTTTTTGACTCAAAAATAACAAAAATCATGGTGAATTTTTGACTCATATAAAACATAAATTATGATTATATTCATATTCATATTCACACTCATATTTATGAGTGTGTTTCCCTGAGTCCGAAATATTAATCCTATTGGAATCCGGATTATGTGCATTTTATAGATTCTATCGGAATGTTTCTCAAAAATATTTATAAAATTTTTGTTGGCTTTTTATTATTATTCAACTTTTTTTTTTTTTTAAATCATTTTGATCAATTTTGTATTTGATTTAAATTATTATTTTATAATTTATAAATTTTTACCCCTTGAAGTTTTCGAACTTACAACATCATTAAAATGAGAGTTTAAAGACTTGCTTTTGTGTCGAATAATCATATAACAATGTTCTTCAAAAATTGTATAAAAAAGCTGTAATCACCGAAAAAGTAACTATGAATCATATCGAATCATAGTGCACTCCTGAAATCCTAAAAAGTATAACTCAAAAAAGAGTCCGAACTATAATAATTTTAGGATCGCTAGTAATTTGATTACTCTTTTCTTACTCATAATTATGAGAGCTCATAGTACCTTCATAAATAAAACTTTTGACTCATACACGCAAAGAAAAGAAACGTTTATCGACAGTTTGCAGCAAATCAATTTCGATTATTGTGCTTGAAAACGTTTTTTGCAATCGTTTAAACAGTTACGATAAACGGAAACAGTTGCGGGGGTTATTTAGTTGCAGAAAATGAATTTTGTTTGTCATAAACCCATGCGATTTTTCGATGGCTGCAAATGAAGAATTTATTTGTTCTAACTAAAAATTTCGATTGTAGGAAACGAACATCTTTTCTAATAATTCAGCATTTTAAATAGAAAAAAATTGTTTTTTTTGCTTGAAAAATAAGCAGCACTAGCCGAATATTAGCCGACTGAAAATACACTAAAATGTGGTGCAATAGGCTGAGCAGAGCACGCAGTAAACAAGGCATCGACGGAATCGGGGTTCCATTCCCAAAGATGGAAGTAAGAAAGTATATTTTTTCCTAATAATATTAAATTTATAAAGTAAAACAATGATTCCTTTTCGATATTTTTTCAATAATTTTCGATTATTTGTTTTCGTTAGAGATAACTGAATATTCGTTTGCGGTGACTACAGGTCGCAAACGAAATATAGTGTGTGCATTTTTCAGTTGTGGTAAACGAAAAATTTCTTCTCGTGTAGTTATGAATGCTCGAAAGACCTTCCTAATTAGTGAAGTTTGATTTAAAGCGCACATAAATTTTTCTTAAATATGATTCTATTCTAACTCATAACTTTGAGTGCTTATAAAACCTTCATAAATAGGACTCTTTTCTGACCCATAATAATGAGCGAAATATCGTTAGAAATTTTACACTTTTTTGGAGTCATAATTTGAGAGTTTATAAAAATGTTTATTGGATATAGGAACAAAATAAAAACATTATTTTAATTTTCATTAAGATACCTTTTTTTTGCCCAAATTAATATTAATTTCATCAGTGGCAACTAACCAGCAACAACAACAATAAATAACAAAGTGTGCCTTAATCAACAACAATACCAGCAACAATGACGACATGCCTCGAACAAAAGCAGCAACAAAATGTTTGTTGTTAATGTTAACAAGGCGTCAGTAACTAAAACACAACAAAAACATCCTTTTCTACCTATACCACAAAACCAACCGCATCCAGTGGCGGCATATAAAATTAAACCAACCAACCAACACTTTACTGCGACCCACACCTGAGGTGTTGCTTGATGCGTTGATGACAGTGATGACAAAAGAATTTCTCTCTACCAGTTTATACATTTTTTTTTACGTTATTTATGTGAAGCTGCCTGCTTTTAAGTATCAGAACTTGACTATGTATGGCATACTTTATACGTATATAAAACAAACACTCACACCTGTCTTTTATATAATTTTTCATCTCATCTTAGTTTGTTCGTTTACATAGCCTTGTTATGTCAACGATGTGTGTCGTCAATGTTGACTAGATTTCTGCATTGATGAAGACGTCAAATAAAAGACATTGCCTTAGCATAGCTTTCACGACAAGGAACGACCAAATTCCTGGCTGAGTGCTCTTAAAAATTCACTCAGTAGCAGTCAAATTTATTTCTGACACTCCATCTGATCCATATACCACGTTTTTATCTTAGATGATTTCATTTTTCTTTATACATTTTGTTATGAAACGTTATGAATTTTGACATATTTTTTGCTTACTTCATATTTTTCCCGCATTTCCTAAATGCCGTCTGACAGCGCCTGTTAACGCTTATAAGACAACCTATATATTTACTTTATAACTTATTGAATTGTCAATAAAACAATTGCTTTGCTTTTTTGCCAAGAAATATTTTGCCACCATAGCAATAACAATGAAAATGTTGTAGAATATTTTTGTGTTTTTTTTTTTTTTTTTTTTTTATTAAACACACAAAACAAGTACCAAATTCAATCAGTTTTATGTTGGTGTTCGCCAAAAATGTTTCTTTTGTCAATCAATATTGAATTTCATTAAAGGACGCATTTTTTTCAGTCTTTGTTGGCCTTTCAACTCGTATTCTTTTTGTGATTCTTATTTTTGTCTTCAATCAAATATTTTATATAAAATTGCACGCTTCGAAGTTTGGGTGTTTATTTATAGATATAGATTGTATTATTTTCTATTTTCTGATTCTGTTATTTTCTTTGTCAGTAACTAGTTTATAAAATTGCTGATACTGTAAAGATATTTCTTTTATTAAGTTTTGCCTCAATCCTTTGTAACAAGTTGATTGAGTGATAAGCTGGAAAAAATTGTTACATTCGAAAGAAATCTAAATTGCAAATTCTTTCTTGAAGAATGCATCATTAAATAATCAGGATATTTTAAAACTTTCTTTGTAATGAAGCTTGAAAAATCGAAAGATGTTTGAATTGATACATTTTACGAAGTAGAAATGAAAACCATCTAAAATATTACTAAATATAAGTAATAAAAATAAGCCTTGGCAATAAAGTTTTGAAAATTAAGAAGCCTTACTATTATCAATTCCATGTTGAAGTGGTCAGACCCGTAACGGTGTGCAGTCATAAAGTCTGGCAACGAAAGCGTTAGCTTTTTAGCATTATATTTGACAATTTTTGACTTAAATCGTAGTCTTTGTCAGCAACTGGTTTGAGAATATGCTAAATTAACTCTCAGCACGTATAAATAGCTTCGCTAAAGAAGCTAACGCTTTAAAAATGGCTTCGCTGAAGAAGCTAACGCAAGCTAAATGGATGGAAGCGGACTGAAGTGCATTCTCTCTGACGCTTTGTAACTGACGCTTGTAAGCTTTTCATTTTACTCCCGTATATTATAAATAACTTCTCTTAAGAAGCTAACACAATAAAAACACTGCCTACTTTCAGGCAGCCTTCTTTTACTTATTATTTCAGCTGCAAATCAATTTTGTTGTAAAACTAAAAACTTTTATAATAGTTTCTAGTCTCTTATTATTTAAAAAAAACTTTTAAATTCAATTTTTAAAACAAAATTGTACAAAAAGGAATAAAATAATATGTCAAATGTAAAAATAAAAATGTTATAGTTTTTTTTTTTTGTGAAAAGGGGCAGATCAAATTTGTAAAGCGAAAAATAGAAACTGATAGTAAAAATAAGAAAAGCGTTTTTTTTTTCTTTCAAACTTTTCTAAGATTTTCGTAATATTTTCATGGATTTTTACGAAATACTAGCCAAATGTTGTTATAAAAAGAGACGAATTGACGAAAACTCACGGAACTGAGAGTGCATACCTCAGGAATGTACCCTCGAAGAGAGAAAATCAAAGAGACCGTGCTTTTCTCGCTACTCAAACTTTAATAATTTTTCAGTCTTTAGGCTACCTTATAATTTATATGATTGTATTATCTAAAAATGATTGTTTTATAAACCAAAAAAGTTTCTCAATTCGAAAACACCTAAAAGTAATACTTTATATTGTTTTTTTATAGCTATCCTAAAATCTTCAAAATTTTTTCAATTGAATTCATTTCAATTCATTTTCAATTGAATTGAATTCATTTGAATTCAGATTTTTTTTCTTCAATTGAATAGGTAAGTCCGCATTTTTTTATTTATAAAGATATTTACAAAATTCTTTTTGAAATTTCAGCCTTTTCAAATTTTATATTTTTGTGTACACATTTACTGTACTGTGCAGCGGCTCGAACAACGATTATTATAGGCCCTTTGAACTTAGTAGTAGACTCTTACTTGCTGGCGATATTTGCTGCTTAGTTGTATTTGGCTTTGAAACAGAAATGTGAAAACTCTTACCTGGAAAAAAGGAGAAAAGAAAAAAAGCTTACTTTAATAAAATTCATTTTAAGGCACTACATAACACAACATTTAATAATACATTTTACATAATAAAATAAAAACTGCAGAAAATATATCTCAATTTATGTCGACGATAAGTTAATTGTTAAATGTAATAACATTATTACACAGGGACCGAAAATAACAGATATTTTAAAAGTCAGACGGAAAACCGGGACGCATTGCAGCCCAACTGTAAGTACATAAGAGTGGCTCGGACCAATTGGGGTGCATATTTTACTCATAATAAAGTTCACGCAATGTAAAATGTGCATTATATGCAATGTAAACTGTGCATTAGTTTAATATGAACCATGGTAGGAAATTTTTATTGCATATTATTAGGGAGTTTTTAAATAAAGTTTATTATTTTTCTACATAAAAGTACGCTGCATAAAGTTTTGCTCAAAGTGAATTATACAGTGACATTTTACAAGGAATATTTTCATTAAATATTCTAACTCTTCATGGCCTTGAAGGGTAAGTACTTTAATAATCTTTTTTTAAAAATGGTAAAAAACCATATAAAACATGGCAATTTAGAATTAAGGGGTTACATGACCTTGGCAGTTTTTTGAACTCGAGTTTTTTTTCAATTTTGTATTTTAGTAAATATTCTTAAGATTCTAAGAAAAAAAAATCATGGAAAAATTCCTACGGGTTCAAAAGTTACAGCCGGATTAGTGAGAGCGCATTTTTAATTTTTGCGCTACTTACGTACGGCAGCTGGTATATGCTTGTTTTACTTGCTACCTGACTTTTGTTGGTTGTTATTTCGTACCTACTTGAAGGGTGAAGCCCGAATTGCTAAACGATTGCGATAACGATAAGAAACAGCACAACACAAGATAACGAAGGCATACAGTACGACGCAGGCATGGCAGATTGAAGGTAACCTTTTTTTTCTTCGTTCACAAACTTTGAACGCGCTTATCTCGAAACCATGTTTTTCGTACTGGTTGCGGCACTAGCGGGTTCATTTTTTGACGAAATTTTTTTTTTTTTGTATTTTTTTTAACTTTATTCGCTATCGTATGACACGAGCTTTTTTAAATTTGAATTTTTAAAGTCAATATTTTTTTCGAAAAAACACACTTTCAAATTTGGAACATCACCAAAAATTAAAAAAAAAAGCTCATGTCATACGATAACCAATTTTGTTAAGACTAAAAGAAGTCATTTTTTTTCCAGATCGGACAATTTTTGCAACTCCCAGCGCTGCAACCACGAGGCCCGTTTTTTTCTCTGCCGCCAGTTTGGAGCTCTATAAAACCATGTTGGAGTGAAAAATATATTTTTTTAATTTTTTTCTTGTAATTTGTTCAATTCTCTACAGTAATGAAAAAAATTTTGGAAAAATGTCTGTTTTTGACTGAGTTATGAATTTTTAAACAAGGTCTGTTTTCTCTACCGCGAATGTCAGTCCCGCCTTAAAATATTTTAAAAAAATATTTCTCAAAAAATTTTACTATACACTTGTAAACACCGCAAGTATACCAGAGACATATATTTATAATTTTTCTTACTCTTCATGTTAATAAATTGATAAATTAAGTTCAAATGTGTGACCCATATTAAATATTATTCAGAAGTAAACTCTCAAAACGCTGATAGAAGTAATTTTTGTTTATTTCTTCTATCAGAATCCGTTGATAAAAGTATGTAATTTCGGAATAAGTCAGAAATTGTGGTACAGTGCCATATACCACAAACCCAACATTTCAGGAAATAAAGTCCTTACAAGTTCTTAAACGCATAACAGTGTGCTTGATATAATAGTTTTGAATTCATCATTCTATGTATAATAGAAGCTGAGAAATATAAGTTAACACAAATACATATATCGCGCTATAGGTACCCTGCAGGAAAATCAACTAATTTAAAAGTAGTTGAAAAAGTAGTTTTTTGTCAACCACAACTAGTTGAAATTCTGACTTTTTTCCATAGAACAAACTAACTTATTTTTTATGGCGATGTCCGCTAAATAAGTCAATTGACTTTCGTCTGGATATATTTTCAACTACTTGTTAAATTAGTTATATTTAAATTATTTTTTTAATTGCTTTAAAATAACCAATTGAAAACTATTACTGATGGCCTAAAGTTAATAATAGTTGATGAAATAACATGGTTAAATATGTATAAACTTGTAATCTAATAAAAATTTGCAATTAAAACATGTCATGTAATTCAAACTAGTTTATCAACCACTTGTTTTTAAGTAGTATTTCTATTACTTCATATATAATGCAATCTAAACTATTTAGAATTGAAGTGGATGCCGCCCTAATATAATTCAAAGTAGTTCATATACTAATTTATTTTAAATTAGTTTTTTAATTAGTTGATTGTAAAAACAAGTGAGTTTGTTCCTATAGGGTAGCAAAGCAAATGTGGTCACCATTTTGAAAGAAGAAGAAGAAGAAAAAGTTTTTGAAAGGAGTTTTGAGATTCAAATACATTGGGCAACTGTTAATTTAAATATCAACTTTCTTAAAGTTGGCCGAGCAACCAACTTTCGTTTTTTGGATCAATTCATTTGGATTGGCTCTTTCGTAAAAAATTTTAAATTAAAAAAAAGCTCACAGCTCTACAGAAAAATTTCGTTTTGGGCTTAAAACTGATATAATCACTTCTACTTTTAAGCTCATTAAAAAAACCGCATTTAACTTTTTATTTAAATTGGCTAAGGAAAGCTGTGGCACTGTAAAGTAATTACATTTGTCAACTTATAATTTTGTAGCAGTGTTAGTTAACTTTTATTCTCCTCGGTCCTGGAATGCAGCCCGCTGGACACTTTTTAACTAATTTTTTTAAAGATTCTTGTAGACAATTGCAAAAAAATGTCAACAAGAAAATATTACGCACTATAATCCAAGCAGCATGAAGCTGCCAAGAGTTAGAATGTATTATCGACCATCAATAAGTGTACCAGAAATAACGCAGTTACCAAGAGACCGTTTCTTTCAATAAACAGAAGAAGAAAAGCAAAACAACAAACTATGGGAAGTTCAATCAGTCATTGACATCGTGCTTAATAAGTTCAAATCACTGCAAAAGCCCAAGAAATTGAGCACAGATGAACAGATGATTCCCTTCACTGGAACCACCGAATTGAAACAATATATAAAAGGAAAACCAAATCCAGTGGGTCTAAAAAATTTTGTCCAAAATGAGCTAAAACTTGGAAAAGTTGTAGAAAAACTTACTGAAAATGTTGCCAAAGGAACTGATGTTCTGAATTTTGAAAATATACTGAATTCTCTTCTTGAAAGAGGTATTTATGTTACAGGCACAATTCAACAAAATAGGCTTCCGAAAGAATTGCGATCAAAACTTTCTTGTTCATGACAGATAAAGCACTTTCAAAAAAAGGTAGAGAAAGTTTTGACGAGTTTGTTCGGTAAGATGACAGAATGTGTGTTATTAAGTGAATGGACAATAAGCCAGTATTATTGGCTACGACGATGATTGGATCACCATCTGTTCAAACTGTCCGACGATGGGACAAAACAACAAGGAAATATTTAACTATTAACTGTCCAAATGCTGTTGCACGATACAACATTTCGATGGGAGGTGTTGACCTGACCGACAGACTAATTGCATACTACCGTATTGCGATTCGTAAAAGAAAATGGCCTTAAAAGTGTTTTGGCATCTGATTGATCTTGTCATATCTAATTGCTGGATAATGTACAAAAAAGATACATTTGTTTGTGGACATTCTACGAAAGACCTCATGGATTTATTTTCATTCAAGTTAAATATCGGGAAATGTTTTTCTGCCTCCTCTATACCTACAAAAACGAATCAAGTCTAAGATGCTCTAATAGCCGAACTGATGAAGAAAAAAAGTGAAGATATCAAACGCGCTCCCACTGAAAAAAGGCATTTACCTGCGGTGTTGAAGAAAAAACAATTACATATATTACCGCAGAGAAGGCTGCCAGCAAAAAACAAGGTTCAAATGTATTCCGTGTAATGTCTGCATAACTTAAGAAAGGCAGTGCTTTTTTGAATTTCATTCATAATTTAATTTTATATCAAACATACGTATATATTTTTATTTTTATGTCCAAGTTTTTAAATTCAAGTGAATTGTATTTTAGTTTTGTTTTATTTGTACCATTATTACAAATTATTGAATATACTGGTAATCATATTAAAATCACAACTCATATTATTAAATAAAATAAAATAATCTTTTAAATAAAGTTTGTCCAGCCGGCTGCACCTCACATATCTTTGTGTCCTTGTATATGGCAAAGGTGAAACTTAGTAATATATCTAATTCGAAGGTCCCAAACCCAAAAAAATTCACTTTTGAAGCTGAATGCTGATAGAAGCGTGGTCGGGACTGAGTAGGTTATATTATCAATATTAATTAACTTAACTGAAATAAAAGCTCAACACTCAAAATAGTTCATCCCAGTGAACCCAAATTACCATTTTCGTATTCATTTATGAACCTTTTCGAGTAGAAACGTTTATTTTTGGCTCTCATAAATGAACCGTACCATCCGTTGGACTAAAATGCTCTCAAAAATTAAGGTTATTTTGTTCGGAAATAAGTTAAAAAAGTAACTATTTTGGTATGATATTTCAAAGGAGAAAAACGTGATTGTTTTTCGATGTGACAAACGTTCAAATTATGAGTGAAATATTGTAGTAATGGTGTTAATTGGGGAAGTTATTTGATTACTTTTTTGCATGGAATGTTGCTGTGATTTTCTTTCTATGAAGGCTTGATCATAATTGTTGATAGAAATCTTGAAATGTTTTGTCTCACAATCTTGTTGATAGATGAAAGGGAAATAGTTTTTCATACGTGTAGCAGCACATCCATCTCCCTTCTTATGGCAAGAATTAATTCGCACTGGTAAAAAAGTTCATATGACGTTTGTATGAAGGTTAACATTCTAATTTATTATTATAAAAATATAAACAAAGGTTTAAATTCTTCTTTTTTAACTCATTTTTGAATATAAAAAAGTATCATTTATGATACATATCTACATTTTCTTATGAACAAAAAAATGGCTAATTTATGAAAAACCGATTACAACTGATATGAAAAAAAAATTATTCTCTTTTGAACTTATTTAAGAATGCAAAAAAGAAAAATTTACGATTCATTTCTGAACACATGTTTGAATGAAAAATTATTCATTTACGAGGAGTTTTTACCTAATAAAATGATAAAATATTATTCTTTTTCAACTCAAAATAAGTTTTTTATGAATTTCGTAAAAGAAGTACAATTTCTATTTTTGGGAAAAGATTTTACGAATTTAATCTTCTATACTTATAGAAGATAATAATCTTATAATCTTCTTCACTTGTAAGCGACAAAATAAGAAATCAAAAATTAATAAAAAACATAGATTCTACCCAAAAACATTCGCAAAACTCAAAACCTTCGCAAAACCTTCGCTTATGGTTTAGTCGGATGTTGCAAAATAAGGCAACTTATATGGTAGAACATACACAAAGAAAAACCAATAAACAATTCATAATTAGCTAGTTCGATAAAAAATTTTAGTATTACAAATCCATTCAAAACAACGTCCTGTAATGAATGCTTTTGAATATTTTGAAAAAAATTAAATGTAAGTATGAAAACCATAAGAAATATATAAATTTTGTTTTACTTACAAAAAACATCGTAACGTTCTAAAATGTAAAATGCTTGATGTTCATAAAGACTTTATAAATAAAAAAAAAAATAAAGCAAAGTTCAACTAAAATTGAAGTAAACCTTAATTTACTTAGCATTAATTAAAGTTTTTAAATTTTTCTGCAAACTTCTAAAGCATTCTTTCATTTATTCAGCTTAAAGCTTCAATCAAACTTGCAAAACATAATAAAATATGTCATTAGGAACGGGCGCACCCAATAGAACCACAATTTAATTATGCAGTCAAAACAAAGTTTACGCAGAGGACTTACATACCCACACTTGAAATTGTCAGGACGCAAAATAAAGTAAAGCAACACACTGAAGCTTATAAACATGGGCGTAGTGAGAGGTATGGACGCAGCTGCCACCTTAGACATCAGCAAAACTGAAATAATTAAAATTATTTAAAAAATTATTCAACTGCTGCAATTTCATAGCAATACAAATTTTGTTAAAAAATTTTTATTAAAAACGACATTTCTACAGGATTTTAATACTAAATTTAGTCTACAATATTTTCAGTCAAGCATTTCACAAATCAAAAATTGTTTACATAAAATTATATTTAACTTTGTATGTTTCAAGTTAAACTTAAACCCTTTTTTGATTAAAATAACTTTTAAGAATTAAATTACACTCTTGAATTCACTTTATATTCAATCTTAGCCAAGAATGAGCTTTATTTCAGGATTTTAATTTTATATGTTTTTAATGTTATCATAAAACATACTTAAGTTGTTTCCAGCAAAGTTTGCTTAGATAAAATTATATAAAATGAAAACTTAAAATCTAGTCTACAGCAAAAAATTGCCATTGATGCATCCACTTTTATAGTTTGGGGACACTCATATCGTTCTGAAGTGGTTTGACTGTTTAGCCTATATATTAAGTAAAATAAAACGTATATGAATGTTAAATGCACACAACTTCCTGAAGAGTTTGTGTTCTTTTACAAAAAAAAAAACAAAATCATGAAAAAATGTGAAATTACCAATATTTAACATTTTCTATATACCGTTAGTGCTCGGCCCTTTATTTTATATTTCTTTATAATCAATTGAAAAAAGGTTTAAGTAGAGTCAAATTGTAAAAACTTCGGTGTGTCTATTACACTCACTTCAATATATGACTACAGATTTTCTTCATATGTACCTGAGTTTATTTCTGGATATACACGCAGAGAAAAAAAACTTTTGTCGCCAACTTGCAGTAAACGAACTTCGTTTATCGTGCTTCGAAGCGTTTTTTGCAAACGTTTCAACAGTTACGAGAAACGAAAAAAGTTGCGAAAAACGGGTTATTTAGTTGCAGGAAAAGAATTTCGTTTGTTATAAGCACGTGCAATTTTTTAATTGCGGCAAATAAAGAAAATGTTTGTTGCATTTCTATTTCTAATCAAATTCTATTTCAATTCAATTCAATCCAATTCAATTTCTAATAGAACCAAACAAAAAAAAACGAAAAACAAATTTGTGTCAGCTGGGCACTCGAACCTAGGTTGTTTCGCATACAAATCAAGCACCTTAACCACTATGCCACGGCCACCACAAAAATCTGGTGGAACGTTTTCGTTTTTGTCGGGCTTCTGTCGAGCTTCTGTCCATGACAAATGTTTAACTTTTGCCATAAACGGAAAAAAATGTGTAACTTTACTTCAATACAATTGAACTCCAAGCAGCAGCACTAGGCGAGTATTATTGACGGTGGTGCAACACGTTAAGCAGAGCGGGCAGTAAGCCAAACATCGACGAGTTTGGGTTCGAATTCCAATGATTGAAGTAAGATATATATCAAGTTTTTTAAATCATATTGGATTTATAAGTTAGAAGAAATGTTTATAATAAAATAACAATTTGAATATAAAAATTTAATAAAAATGCTATTTTTAGTAAAGCGAATTGTGTTGCTATTTTTTTATTTTTTCGATATTTTTCGCTATTTTTTCGTTAGTTACAACTGAATATTCGTTTGCAGAGGCTACAGCTAGCAAACGAAGTATAATTGGCTAATTTTTCAGTTGCGCTAAACAAACAATTTCTCTGCGTGTACAGACTAGCTTTACGAAAGCAAATAGGAATATATATGTGTGTTATCGATTTATAAATATACTGACTTTTTTTAAGATGTACTTCTTTTGGCGCGTTGACTGCGACATTTTTACAGGACATAAAATTTGTAAAGAAACGTGGTAGGAAGTTCAAGTGATTTAATTAATTTTTCTGTTCGGTCGTCACCTCTCTGCATACAATGGCAAACCTCAGAGAGTAAATAACTGCCATGAAAAGCTTCTTGAGAACATAGGCCGTTCGGAGTCGCCATAAAGCTTCACAACAAATTTCGGAACACACACAACCCAATTGATCATAAGAAGCTCGGTCAAAGTCATTTCAAGGGCTGAAATGGTCATTTATATTTTTATTATTTAATGGTAAGGAATGCATTGCTACTTTCTAATTTTTTTCATTTTTGAAGCAAAGCTTTTACACCTCGACTTGGAAATTTGCTAAGAACCGTTTTCTAAATTTTGTTGATTTTTTCTTGTGCTTATTCCAGCAACAAAATTTTAATTTAAAAAAAAATCAAATTGCAGCACAAATTGAATCTATCAATAACATTTCTAGAGGCTCTAGGATACATAAACATATTCAGCGTATCTGTCGATTAACTTTTAATTATAAGATTTTCTTTTCTTCTTTTACCTTATGCAAACCTCAATGAATCAGTTTAAAGATGGCAGTGCTACTTCGGATTGTGTCTTGTCGTAAGAAATAATTAGGCATACGACACAAAGTTTGAAGAGCACTGCAACAATTAAATTCAATCAAAACAGAACTCAAAAGTTGATCAATTGCTAGATAGTGTCCTTGCTAATATCAAAAAAGCTTTGTTAAGGACAAACAAAATATTTTCCTTAACCCTTTCGACCCCAAAATTGCCAGAGCAACTTCGCTTGTTTGTCGGCATAAGCGGTTAGGGCTTCCTCGGTCTGGTCCATCCATCGGAGGCATAGTCTCCCTCGTCGTCGTTGACCAACGACCCTCAACTCGAGCACCTTTTTCACTGGAGCTTCGTCGTCCATACAATGAACATGACCCAGCCAGCGTAGTCGCTGCATAGTTATACGCTGAACTACTACGCATTTGAATGCGATAGTCATCGCCGACTCGAAAAGGACCGAAGATTTTCCATTGATGGACGTATTAAAATTTATACGGAGCACCGACTGGTTCAATGAACATTTTCTACCTGATCTAGGTTCCCGTTTCTTTTCCGAAAGACCCACAAGCGCATGGAGTCACAATAGACCTATATGCCCCCTTTCTGCAACCTTAAAATTGCGCGTCCCTCTTACCTAACCTAACCTAACCACATTCTTAATTTTATAACACAAAATGTTCTCCATTACTGTACTTCTAGCTACGTCCATGTTTATATATACAAGTATTTATTTAGTTGGGGAAAAAACTTTAAAGTTGCCACAACAAGTCACTCGAAAAACAACAACAACAAAGAGTCCTTATCTCGCAACCACTACACGCAATCGTCGTGCTTAACATTTTTTTTAATTACCATTTAAACATTGGCCAAACTAAGTGTCCACGAAGTCGGCGACCCACATAACAGCAACAAACAAGCAACCGACCCCCAACTGACAGCTTGTGGCAGGTCATATAGTTTGAGTCAGGTTACCACCCACTTGCAACGCAGCACGTTATTTAAGGTTAATTTTCTAGGTTTGTTTTTTGTTTATTTTTTTTTTCTTCTTCTTCTTTCATCGCTCTTGTTGACCCCAACTCTCTACTCTGACTGTGCTGCTTATCATGACAAGACTAATAATGGCTAAAATTTACTTTAAGCCATACTGAAAGTCATTCAAAATTTATTTTCTTCTGCCTAACCTTAGGATATTTAGCATTCATAAAATTCAACTCAATACAAGGTTGATTAAGGAAGACAGAAGTGGAGAGTGGTCGCAGAACAGATGGTTTTTCGGCGTTGCGTGACTTAAAATAGCGCCACACGCAGATCTAAATAATTTTCATAACGCGATGTTCGTGACGTTTATAAAAAAAATAAATAAAATAACAAGCAGAGTCAGGCTAAAGGCTAACGAGAGATTACAGATGATTAACAGCAATCAGTAACGAATACTGAAAAACCAATCAATTAACGGTTAATTTTAAAAAGTGAGTTAGTATAACTTTTTACAAATAAAAAAAAAAAATAGTTGATACTCGTACAAGTAGAGTAAAAAAGTTTTCGGATTGAAGTTTAGATAGAAAAAATACAAGGAGACAGAGTCTTGTCTAGTCTTGTTAAATATTTAAATAAAGAAGTAAAGAAAGATGAGAATCTAATAAAACTATGAAGATATTCAATGTGTAACTAACATGTGTTGTTAAAAAAGAAAATATGGAAAGCAAATCCGTGTAATACAATCAAATACTTACTTACTTAGATGGCGCCTACAACCGTGAGTCGGTTTACGCCTGGAATTAAATCAAATACTGGTTTTATAGTCTAAATCTAAAATCAGATGAAGAATTTGAACCAGTCTTTTATTTATTTTATATGTATTGCACATATATCTTAAATCAGAAATTCACTCGAGGCCCCTAACATTAAGAGAAATAATGGTTGCATACCGAAATTGTATCTAATTAAAAAGTGAATGGCTTGGTTTGAAGCGGCTGTCCTAATAAGACCCCGATACGAGGGGTTAATTTTCCCTTCTCTTTTTAAGCCAGGTTTATAAATATCTCAATAAACCTAAGGATTCAGTACACCGAAGATTTTGGGAGACCGTTAAGGTAACTGTAGAATCAGTAACCTAAGTGAAGGGTCGATGTTTCTAGAGTGGATTATTCGTCTTTTTCGTTTCTGCAACTTCTGGAGCATATTCAATCTTCAGGCGTGATTACTAGACATGGGTAACGCAGCAAAAATCGCTGCGTTGATACACCAACTTACTACGCCATAGCGCCATAACGTAGTTGGAAATTCTATGATTCCTGTATCAACAAGTATTTAATTCACGCAGTGAGGGTTTTTGTGTGCAAACGCATTGCGTTATGTGGTAAATTTTTCGAATGCGGAGAATTTTGTGGTGGAATATTAAGCGCAAATTGACTTCACTTGGAAAAATAAATGAAATCAAATAAAAATCTTGAATGAATAAATCTGTTCTAAAGAAATCGTATTGCTAATAGATTCATTAAAGATTATTAAATCCATAAGAAATTAATATTAAGTACAACTAAACGAAGCGCATATTACAGCATCCACCAAAAATTAATATATATTAAATGTCAAACATGCAGCTAAACTGTATTTCGATTTGATGCGATGTCAAACAGAAACATACGCGTTCCTGGTATACAAAGCAAGTTCGAAATTTGGTTCAAATTTACTTCTACTTCGAAAACGAATAGGTGCAACATTTTAATGTTCCACACTGCAAGCATTCATGCTTAACTGCATCTTCTCCGCAACCTCTTGTCCTTATTTACATAGAGAAATAATGTTCGCTTTCAACTTTTTGTCACTATGTTCGATGCGCCGTACAACTTGTGCAATTTTTACTCGCTCTATAAATATTTTTTACTTTTGCTTTGAGCGGGTCATTGGCGTTATGGCGCTATTGCGTTACTTTTATTAAAACAAGTATATCAACGCAGTAACGCATTTAAGTGCTTCAACTCAATAACGCAACGCAGCGCTGCGTTACCCATGTCTAGTGATTACCAGGCAGTGCCTGTAAAAACGCCTTTTATAGTCCTGATTCATATCTTCACAGTGAAATCAGTGCTTCTGACCATTTTAATTATTGGATCTGGAGTTATTGGATCTTTTTAGGTACAACACATTTCTGAAAATTTACGTGTATGTGAGGTATATCAGATATATGAGATATATATGAGGTGTATCATCCTTATTAATCGAAATATGCTTCGTAGTACCGGTACGAACAAATTAATCTGTTCATTCTTCCAATTTCCAGTTTCTTTAGAAAAGTATAGAAGCTTTCTAGGAAACTGCAAAGCAGATGAATAATTGGGTTTAGGAACGAAAATACAGCGTAGGAAGATTTTGATGCTCTACCATTTCATATAGATACCTGCGACAGTATTTAGATGTTGTTTCAACAGATTCTAGAGTTTTCAAAGCGGCTTGACTGTCAGATAGTATGCAAGTATTCAAAAAATTTAAAAATTGACATAGAAAAACATAACGGATGAAATTAACGAAGCATGGGCTGATATATAAAAAGTGTGCGTTAAAACAAACGGAAGTGTTTTTCTTTCGCTTCAGATTTTTTATGATTTTAAAATTGATAAAAATTGGCTTATATGTAAACATAAACAAATTTAAATTATTCTGCATTATATGCCTCTGGTACTAGATCAAAGCTTACACTGGAATAATTTCCGTAAAAATTCAAAAGTAAATTTAATTAATAGCAAAATGTTCCTTTAAATATACACAGACAAGTTGGCAAGGCTGCTTCAGCGTAGTTTAAAGTGGTTAAAGGCACAACGAAAATATAAAGCTTACTTTTGAGCTTAAGTAAAAAATGAAAATCTCTATCTTATGAATAATAACATAAATGACATTTTAATTGACATTGCAAAAACAAATGTTCACAATATGATTCTGAGATACCACTGCATCTCCAAGGTTTTCATCATTTAATCTCGAAACTTATTTCGGATTCAAGCATTCGTGCGATATTTCAATTTTTGAAAACGATTCAATTATAACTAGAGCCCTGCATATTCTCTTGCTATACAATAAACAATTTCCTCTATCCCTTTTCTGCTTTGCTCATACCTAGAGATAGAAGGTAAGTGTGTTCAGGAGAAATATTGGGGGAAAAAAAGTAATAGGACCAACTCGTATATTTGACCCCTCTAGGAGTTCAGCTACGGCTAATATAAACTATTTTCGACCGCTTTTGTGTTTTTATATGGGGAGCCAAAGAAGGGTAGTAGATAGGCGGTAGGTGCGTTGGGGATAAATGTTGAAGGGCAAAAAATAATAGGACCAACTCATATATTTGACCCCTCTAGGAGTTCAGCTACGGCCGATATAAACTATTTTCGACAGCTTTTGTGTTTTTTGTATGGGACCCAAGGAAGGGTGGCAGGTGGGGGTAGGTGTGTTCGGAAGAAATGTTGAAGGGCAAAAAATAATAGAACCAACTCATATATTTGACTCCTCAAGGAGCTCATCTACGGCCGATATAAGCTATTTTCGGCAGTGTTTGTGTTTTTTATATGGAAGGTAGCGAATAAAGCAACAAAAAATAACACAAATATGTATTAAGAATAACAAAAAGCTATTGCGGGGAAAACCCAACCTATTAGCTCTTATTCAGGTCACTGCAGCAGACACCTGGGTATTCGTGTAGTTTATTAAGTGCTCAGAAAAAAAACTGAAACAACACGTAGATCGCAAGCTCAAAGTTATTCTCTTGCGCTACACGACCTGTTGTTACACGACCTGTTGTTTACAATTATTCGCTTGCAGCTTTGCTTGCAGTAACTGCTACAGCAGAGAATCAGGGTATATTCAGTTGATGAATATATTCATGCAGTGCACTAATTAGAACACAATAGCCGACATATAATTTTAAAGTACCGTTAAGAATGAATTTTATTTTCGCGATACAAGCGCTTACTTACCACAATTGGGGTAAAGTGACAGCACTGATGATGACTCTTGTAGCTAGTAGTTAAACAGCTTTCCAAACAACAAAAATCTGTTAATAAGTGGGTAGAGTATAGAATTATAAATCTATGAGTTCATGTCAATGATATGAGTTCAATCCCCACGGCGGACAAAAAATATTTTTAATATATGATATTAAAGTACTGAAATTTCTTGTTGTAATAATCGTAAGCAACGAATCAACCATCAGTTTCTAAGAAAAAATCTGTCGAAAAAGATTTTAAGATTTCACTCTAGCAAATCACACTGAACGAGGTGTAAAAACCTTCACTGCAAAATACTTTTTTTGGGTAATTTTTGAAAAAATTAAAAAAAAATATGTATTAATGTAATGCATAATAAAACAATTTACGTAAGCAGGCAGCCAAAGGCTAAAATATGAGAATCCGTCGATTTTGGGCAACGTAGGTAAAAAAAGTATGTCCTAACTGTGTGATAAAACACAGGTGTTCGATTTTTCGACCAATGCTGCTATATGTATGCTTTTACTCGTATTATAATATTTTCACTTGTCACATTTACAAATATTTCATTTTATAAAAAAATAACGATATTTTATTTCAAGTTTTTGAATGTTTGTATAAACATTGGGCCACTGGTCAATTTTTAAACAACTTTGTAGCCAAAATAGGGTAAATCGGAAAAATCTTAAGCTTTAGCCCTCCATTACTGTCGCTATTCGGAGTAACGTCATTACTAACCTGGGTGTAATCCACCCATAAATTTGAATTCACGAATCTGTAAGAGAGAACATTAAAACTGTAAGACGGTTATATTTTTATTCAATTCATGCATTTTATTTTTCTATTAAACATAAAATTCGTTCAATTTAATTAATATATAATTTTAATAAAAATATATCACAATTACGTAAATTAATTTTTATCTATGCTTTAAAACTTATGGGTGTAATCCACCCTGCGTCAGTAATGGAGGGTTAATCTTAAACTAAACAATGTCTAAAAATTTCATTAAGAAACTCCAACGTGTTCTGGTAGCGGACCAAAATGGGTTAATATGAATTCTAATTACAACCACAACAAAATGAACAACATTAAATTTGGAGTTGCACTCAACTCTTTTTTACACGGTAGATATGTTCCTAAGTAAAACGTGTAAAAAAAAATATGTGTGTGGCCGCCACGCACTGTAGAATTAAAACTTTGACCCAAAAATGGAATTCTGGGAAGATGCTAATTTATTTTATTAACATTCCCTCCTTCAGTGCAGCCAAATGGTTAAAAAGCAGTCTGCCTTCATACCAGTAGTAGTTCAAGTACTGTCTTTTTTCATAAAGCCAACTAGTATTTTCAACATGGCAATATCATGGGAAATATCAATTGTCTCTTTTGTCTATGGACAGCTACTGAAAAGTTCAATATTGACGTATAGAATTAGATCACAGTTTTTTTCATTTTCGTGACACAGTTGGTTTTCAAGAGGATTTTTTTTATTTTAATTTGATGACTAAAGTAGTATCCAGACTCTATCCTCATAGCACAGACGACAGATCTTGCTGTTTTATTTTTTTGTTTATTATATTTTTATTTATAAATATTATAAAGAAAAGAAAAGAGTGGCGACCGTGGCGCAGTGGGTATAGTGTGTGGCCCATACGCCAGAGAACCCTGGTTCGAGTCGCACCTGACACAGAAAGTTTTTTCTATTGAATAAATTTTTCTGTTCGGCCGTCACCTCTCTGCAGACAATGGCAAATCTCAGAGAGTAAAAACTGCTATGAAAAGCTTCTTGAGAACATAAGCTGTTCGGAGTCTGCATAAGCATGTAGGTCCGCTTCTCGATCATTTGTGTTCAAACATTTCGCAATACACACAACACAGTTAATCATAAGAAGCTCGGTAAAAATCCTTTCAAGGGCTGAAATGACCATTTCGTTTTTTTGTTTTTGAACTTCGTCAAAAAACATGTGTCGGGAATAATTCACTTTTCCCTTTCCGCATTCTCATCGAACCGCGTACAATTCGAGTGCAAGTTGAACGTGCTACCGTGTATCTCACCATTGCCTCCCTTGCATCAAAGCGCACGAAATACGAACAAACCTGAAAGCAAGAATAGTATAGATCTTCGAATTTATTTCATAAGAATGATGCCAAAAAGAATTTATTGTCTATCCAAAATCGTTGCATTTGCGACGATATTTAATTCTAAATGATATAGGCTTGTATATATATATATATATATATATAGAAGAAACTCCAATATTATCACAAAAATTGTGCTATTTTCCAAACGGCACAAAATCCGACTTCGATATCGAAAATTTAAAAATTTACGAATAGTTCGCGATAATAACAATTGAATTCGATATCGATTACGATTCGAAAGAGATACGTTTGGTGGTCATAACGGTTACTTCGTAAACGAAGGTTCGCTTATGCTTCGAAAAATTATTCGTTTACAATTCCAATTCGATTAATTCTTCAACACAAATGCGAAGACAATTATATTTTCTACTTTTTTACTGTAAGGTGGATACTCTTGGATAATTTTTTTGGCACCTTTAGACTTTCTTTTATTATCACTGGTACACTGATAATACTGGTATGAAATAACTTTCAATTTCTGATCGCAAATTAGGGAAAAATACGAAATTTTTCTTCGATAAAAGTTCATTGCAAGCGAACTTTCGCCGAGTGGGTTCCATATGCATTGACAAGTGTTAATTTTCGGCACAATATCGTAGATAATCTGACAGCTCAGTTAGTAATGGAAGAACTTGTAACCAGTATTTAGTGAGTTAAAATACCGCAGCATGCGAATATTTTTTTAATTCGATATAAATGTGACTTAAAAACTACATTCGAATTATGTGAAAGATACGATATTTATATGGAAATTCACAGATCTAAGAATAAAACAAATTTTAGATTCAAAGTTGCATTCGTTAATATTGCAGCATGTGCTGTTTCCAAATCAATAAATGCAATCAATCGCTTTGAAAAATCGCATAAGTGACAAAAATTTTGAATTTTTGCCTACAAAACCGTGCAAAAAAAATAACAATTTTAATATAACATACAATTATATTAAACAAAAAATAGTTTGTTTAAATTAAAAAAACAAAAACAAAAAAATCCAAGAGTGCAGTGAAAAAAAAAAGTAATTGTACAACAAAAATCTTAATCAAAATGAGGAAAACAAATCAATTTCACAACTTTTCACAAGCGTGCACGTTTGTTAGAAATTTGATCAAAAATGCTTTCATGTGAATACTCGCCTGATATGTCCTGCATATTTGTCGAGCTGGATTCAAAAGAGGAGGCTCTTTAATATTTACGGACTCTTTTGGTGTTGTTGTTGTAAAAAAATCGATCATATTGAATACAGCATAAAAATTTTTGGTAAAAAAACATTTTTTAATCGTGCAAAACCAAAAATTTCGTGTAAAAAAATTTCTTGGTGAACCGTGTTATTTCAAAATATGCGCAAAACAAAACCGTGTAAAAGAGAGTTGAGTGTAGTTGTATTCAAGTGGAAGATAATTTGTTTTAATATTTTACATGTTCGCAATCAAAGCATGTAAGAAAAACTTTTTCCGGAGAATAATATTTTTTATTTTTGAAATATTTTCTGGGCCTTTTAGGCACAAAGGTAAAAATGTGATTATTCTTTTTTAAACCAGAACTAAACAATATTACTAGCTAGATACTTAAGTATATAATGTGTTTAAAAATAAGTTCATCAATTATAACAAATAAAGAAAATTAATGAAATGTTTAAATATAGCAAAACAAAACTTCATAACTTTTTTCCAAACAATATTACTTTTCTGTACACATAATTAAAGATGTGTGTGCAATTAGCATATTAATAAGGAAGTAGTTGCCTAATGAAATTTCATTGTAATTGCTAGCAACGTGAACTTTGTGTGAACTTCAGCATATGTAAAAGGAATGCATGAAAATTCAATTATTTTTAAATATATTGACTTTGAGTCATTTTAAAGGACTATTAATAAGCAGTAAATCGATGCATACAGAAATAGGAATCATATGTTGTATGTCGTATGTTATTAATGGACATTATTAAAAAGACAGGTAATTATTAAATAATTGAACATTAAATATTAATGCCTTACACATATTCTTTAAGAGAAATTGTATATTTTTTAAGTATGATTTAAGGTACTTTGATACGAAATTAAGAAAAATAATCTAAATTATAATAATATTTGCTTTTGCAAATAAATTATTAAAGTTCAAATAATTTGCAAGAAAATTATTAAAATGCATTACATAGCAAAAAATCGAAATACATTTTAAAAAAATTTCTGAACTGATACAAGAACACTCTAATCTCGATGGGTCTAGTCTCTAATCTGGTAAGGTTTTTTTTTTGAGCCCATCTTTCAAAATTCTTATACTAAATTTTCTTATGTCTGCAAGCATGTGTCAAACGCACAGTGTTGCATTATCTCTACTTAGCGGTATAGAATAGCGGTATAAATTCAAAAAATACATAATTTTTTTTTAACCTATACTACTATATAAAAGCGTTGTGCCACTGAACCGATTTAGATGATATTGTAACAGGCTTAATTGTAACAGGCTTTGCTAGATCTGCCCAATATACTTTACCGCCCATAAAACGTCGGCGGACCACTGTGCGCTGCTAGTATAGCATATAAACACACAAAGGCTTGTCAAAAATTTCATATTGATTGGTTGATGCGTTATATTCAAAACGGCAGAGGAAAAACTGTTTTTTGTGTATTTTTATATTATTTCTCAGCCTTTAGCAAGCAGTTTTTGTATTAAATGTGACCATCATGCAAGGGCATGTAGATTAGTTTTCAATAAAATAAGTTGTTTAATAAACCAAATTTATATTAAAATTATCAATTGGAATTAAATAAAAAAAAGGTTACATTTTGTATGTACTATTATATTTATTGTTCAAAAGAAAGATTATTAACTTAATTTTTCAAAGATTTGTTTATTCATTTTCAAAGACTTCTTTACTCTATATCGAAGGTTCTTTTCCGACTGTCTTCTTATGCTATACCACCTTGTTCAAAGAGAAAGGTTCATTCACACTGTGAACCGGACTTAACTGTCTTTTTAGTAGGTTGCCACATGTGTCTATGACAAGGCTGCCAAATATCAGCGTCTCTCGTTGACATTTGGTAAAGTGACAAAGTTTTGTTTACAACAACTTTTTTCGTGTCTTCGATTTTTACGATGGAAGAAAAAATTAAGCAACGAGTTTGTATCAAATTTTGTGTGTGAAAACGATGCCTCTGCTCTATCGTATCAGAAGTCAAACAAGTGGTTTAACCGATTTGTGAGTGGCCAAGACGAAGTAGAAGACGACCCTCGTACCGGGCGGCTATCCTGTTCGACTACCGAAGAAAACGTTGAAAAAAATCTAAGAAGTGTTGGTCGAAAATCGCAAATTGACGATTAGAGATATGGCAGAGGACGTCGGCATTTCAATTGGATCCGTTCAGAACATTTTGAAGAATGAATTGGGCTTGAGACGTGTCGCTTCGAAGTTGGCACCGAAAGAACTCACTTTCATGCAAAAAAGAGACCGAGTTGCTATCGCGAAAGACATGCTGGAAATGGTCGAAAACTACGAATCATTTATCGAATCCATCATTACTGGTGATGAGACATAGGTATACGAGTATGACACGCAAACCAGGCATCAGACGAGTGAATTGCGGTCGCCAATACGAACCGAGACCGAAGAAACCATGTCGTTTTCAGTCAAAAAAGAAGGCGATGCTCACTGTTTTCATGGACTACAATGGTGTAGTAGTTCACCATGAATTTTTGCCAGATGGTCAAACGGTCATTAAGCAGTATTATTTGGGCGTTATGAGACGTTTACGTGAAGCAATTTGCCAAAAAAGACCGCAGTTGTGGCAAAACAAATCATGGATGTCGCACCACGATAATGCACCATTGCACAATGCTCATCTTATTCGTGACTTTTTGGCCAAAAATACCACGACAACCATCCAGCAGCCGGCAAATTCACCTGACCTGGCTCCGTGTGATTTTTTCCTGTTCGATCGAGTCAAAAAACCGCTTCGAGGAACGCGTTTCACTAGCAAAGAAGAGGTCATGGAAAAATCGGTGAACGCTCTGAAGGCTCATACTAAAAACCGAGTTCCAGAAAGGTTTCCGTGAGTGGATGAAGCGCTGGGTTAAGTGCGTTGCAGCCGACGGGGACAACTTTGAAGGCGACAATATTGATTTGGATGAATAAACATGTACTTTAATTTTTTTTCAATAAATGAACCTTTCTTTTTGAACAAGGTGGTATATAACTTAAATTAATTAGACAGAAATGTACGATTGCTGACTAGGTGGTGTCATAAATAATGGTAAATTTGAACTTTTGTGTATGATCGTTAAATGTGTCATATCGTCACCACATTGATTAGATTGTTGAACTATTGATCTAGCTCGGTCAGCTTGAGTCACAATATATCGCATTGGACTGGAGACTGACTTTAATCAACTTGAATCATAATTAACACGTTATGTTTTACTAGAACATTATCCATGACTTTTTTTTATTAAATTTGAGACCCGCAGATGGTACATACAAAAATTAAGCAGCAATTTTCACAGTATCTTAGAAAATAGAATTTCATAGGTCATCTTTTCTAATAAGCATTCTATAATATTTCCCAAATACGTGAACTTTGCACGTAGATCTTTGATCCTTCCTAAGAAAAATCCCGCGGACGCTCGTGCATTAAGTAAATATAACATTGAACGTTTCTCGAATGAATCTAGGTGAAGTTTCGCCTGCATTAAGAAAAAAAATATATTTTTCGCTCGAAAACAGAGAAAAATTTACCAAAATTTGCTTCCATATCCTTAGGCTCTTTTCTGAAAATCAATTTAATAATGATTCAATAGCTTAAGCTTATTACAAAATAATGAAAACTTACTGCTTTATTTTGTACATCGAAAACGCAAACCAACGCCAAGAAAGACACGAGAAGCAATACTTTTTTATATATGAAATTCTACTGCTTCTCGTGTTTTGATTGTCGTTGTTCTGCGTTTTCAATACACTAAATGAGGCGGATAGTCTTTAAGGAAAAATGTTTATCTGAGCTTTAAGTCATGCATGCTTCAGTGGCTTGTTAAAGTCTTTGGACTCGTTATTTAAAAAAAAAAATTAAATAGTTCGTAATAATTTATGGTATCTCTGAAGCTTCCCACTGTCGCATATGCTGTTGAGCAATTGTACATCATTAGCACTTTTAGTGTTAAATACCTGGTAATAAAAGCACAGAAATAACAAAACTGATGAAGAAAATGTTTGTTCACGGAGAACGCGCCTAAAAATATACTCAACTTAAAAGTTGCACACTAAATTGATTTATTGCATAATAAAAACATAAAAATTGTGAAAATTTATTTTCTTTTCCACATACCGTATGTAATTTCATAAATTGGCCAAAAAGCTCGTAAACACATTTCAGGAAAGTGGCACATAAATAAAAAAAAGAAGAAAAAAGCAATTTAAATGTTGTGTGTTGCTTTTCAACAGGCGCTCATAAACCATACATATATGGTTCATTAATATATATACCCGATTTCAACCATTTTACTGCTACTCTGAAGTTTCTTGTTTTCTTTTATTTTCCCCTCTATTCTTCTCATTTTTTGTTAACTTTTTAATGTCAAAAACACACGAGAACAAATTAATTTGAACATAAATAAAATTTGTTAAAATGACGCGCTTATTAATTAATTTGAATGTTATTGTTATTTGAGCTGTAAGTTTTTCTTTATAAAAACATGCTGAAAACAGAATATATAGACCAAAATCAAAATGAAAAATACTTTATATAGTATGTGCCCAGGCTATATAGACTGATCGTAAAATGTTTGCCATTTTTCACTCATGTTTTTGCAACATTTGTAGCTAGGAAGCCAAAGTGCCTAAAAGCATGCAACATTTTATTTCCATATTTTTTTTTTAATTTTATTATTATTGATTTATTTTGTTGCCACTTTTACTTATTTTGACGCCATTTTTTTACCCCTGAGTTTTTTCAACGTTTTCTTTTATTTAACGATGCTTTGTTGCCGTGTAACGTATTTATGATGGTTCAAATTGAGTGTTATTAAAATTATAAACCTTCGCTGTATATTTTTAGGCATATTTCCAGCAATTTATTTTTCGTTTGCTTTTGTGCAGAGGCAATAAAAAAACAATAGGTAAGAAAAAAGGGCGACTTAAATTTTGCATGTTTTCAGCCAATTTGTGCCAAGTTTTGTATTTAATTTAGATAAGCTTTACAGGTTTGCCATCCGGTTACCTGAGATGTTGTTTAATGTGTTTTCCTGTTTTGTAGTTAAGTTTAATCTACGGCTTTCTTCGATATTATATTATAATTTGTTACAAAGCTAGTGGGTTAAAATGTCACCAACAGCTAATGCTTTATCCAAGTTAAGGGTATTATGTTCGCTCATAACACAGTATAACACATACAAAAATTACAGTCTTCAAAATCAATGGATTTTGGTGGAAGAGACAAAAAGGGAAAAATTACACGTGTCTCGGAGTTTTACAAGCTTACGCCCAGAATAATATTTAATATGGATTTTAAATTTATCGCTCATAACACAGTATAACAGTATAAAAAATTACTTCTATCAATGGATTTTGGTGGAAGAGACAAAAAGGGAAAAATTACACGTGTTTCGGAGTTTTACAAGTTTACGCCCAGAGTAATATTTAATATGGGTTTTAAATATATCCGCAACTAACATAAAGATTAAGAAAACTTATTAATATATGCCTTTGAAAAAGTTGTTGTGCTCATGGAACTACAGTAAAATTTCAAGAAAACTATTTTATTCCATATGCTTACCCTCGAGCATCCTTTTATGTGAATATTTTTTTAACCCTTTTTAAAAAAGCGCTCTGAAAAGTAGTCATAGTTATCTATAAAAATGTTCCATGTAAAATTTCAGCCTATCGCTCAGTATGCTGTAGAAACGAAAACAAAGTTCCAATAAGAAGTACATTGAGTTTTTTGACAGCAAACAGGCAGCGGAATTTTTCTTCGCTAGGTAGTACACTGTTTAAGCAAAAACTTTGTTTAGTGTAGCCAAGTTGTGGAGAGTTAAAATGTCATAATTTCGCTGGCATTCATATGCCCCTACATTTAATTGCCGCGAAAATTTGACAATCAACAATATCAAAAGGCAGTAAGAATGTGTTGGTGTTGATATTGTTATTAAACAAATTTATTTAGTTTATTAAGTGCTTTCCTCCACACAAAAAATTTTGACTCTACACCAAAATTTCGCGTGTAGAATTATATGCCCAAAAATGTTCGTTCCTACAGCATACTAAGCTTAAGACTCTTTGGACACGAGTTTATTGGAGAAATATAATTATTTTTATGGAGAAAAATAATAAGCATAACTTAATAACTCCCAAAGAATATGCTATCAAAATTTCTTCATTTCACTCTTGGGCTGCTCCATATAAGGGCCAGTTTTTCAGTACGAGTTTAAACTTTAGTTAAATTAAACCGAGTTTAACTCACCAAATTGGAAGTTTAAACTCGGTTTAACTAGATATTTTAATATTCGTTGAACATAAATTGACTAAAATTATCATATAATGCGTTTGTTTTTGCCTAATCTGAGTTTACACGTCCAATTTTAGTGAGTTCAACTTGGTTTAATTTAACTAAAGTTTAAACTCGTATTTACTGAAAAACTGGCCCTAAGTGGGTGTTAAAAAATCTGAAAACCGTTTTTTCCTACAAAACTCGTTGGAGACATTCCTCTTAAGTAAATTTTTAATGATTAAACCTATTGACGACTATTTTTTTAACCCACTGGAACTAAAAAATATAAATCTGTATAAAGGGTGGTGGTTTTGTCTCTGGAACAGTGGTGTAGTCAAAATAAACTTACTTTAAATATAAATAAGTGCTACGTTACAAGTTTTGCCCGTAAAAACGTAATAACATATAGCAGATACATGCTAAATAAGGTGGAATTTAAAAGGGTCAACCACATAGCAGATCTGGGAATAATTCTTGATAGTAAGATGCGCTTTGACCTTCACTACGATCATATCATATCCAGGGCAAACAAAATGCTCGGAATCATAAAAAGACGTGCAAAAGAATTCAAAAACCTTTAGGTAACTAAAACCTTATACTGCACATTAGTGCGACCAATCTTAGAATACTGTTGCATAATTTGGAACCCAGCTTTTGTAGTGCATAGTGAAAGGCTAGAATCTATTCAAAGACAATTCTTGCTTTTTGCATTGAGAGACCTATACGATCCTCGTGACTATACAAATTTACCACCATACGAGAGTAGACTTAAAATCCTCAATTTAATGTCGCTGTCATCAAGGAGAATATTACTTTGCTCATGCTTTACATTTGATGTTATTACTGGTAACATCGGTAGCGAATACATCTCGAGCAAGGTACTATTTAATAAACCAATAAGGCGACCAAGGCATACAAAATTGTTAAAAGAATCGCATCACAACACTATTTACGCATTGAACGTGCCCTTGAATAGATGTTGTAAAATATTTAATAATATCTGCGAGCATTATACACCGCCAATATCGAAATTCAGATTCAAGCGTTCCCTCTCCAAAGCACTTTCCTTTACATAACTAGCCCCTTATTAAACACCAATTCACGTCCTATGTCCAATGGTACATATAAGTGAATCTTCTCCAATTCCTTTTCACCATTCTGATCCCTCTTCTATTTCCTTGATCTAGCATTTGTAGAAAAATTGTAAATGAAGAATTTTAATAATAAATAAGTAAAGCACCGCATTGTAATATTAACTCTATCCATATCCAAATGCGTCTTCTTACATTGCCGTATACCACCCATACCTAAAAAAAATTTAGTTGTTCTCCCATTTAGCTTTCCATCTTAATAATATTAGCATAGTATTGAAAATTAGTACATATTTTTACTATGTGTATAAAATCTGTTAGTATGTAAGCTTAGTATATAAGTTCCCCCTTCGTTCTTCTTCTTGACTTTTCTTTTTGACGTGTTTTTGAAAATGTGTTGATTCATGTGGGCGGATTACGCCCACTGAGAATTGCATATCTTCTACACCTAAAACAAGAAAAGAGGAGAGAAAAACAAAAAATAAAAAAATTAATACAACAACAACCTGTTAGAAAAATAAGTTAAAATAAGTATATTGCCTTGTTTGGCTAAATAAATAAATAAATAAATAAATAAAATAAATTTTAAGGGCCGATGTTGATTTTGAATAAAACACAAATTATTTAGGAAATTATTGTCATTTCTTTTTATTATGATAATATTGGTATGGTTCAATTATGTATGGAACATAATATCTGCCAAATGGTCGCCGCGACCTTGGCGGCACACCTCCATCCGATGGTCCAAACTTACGCTGAGGCATAAGTGAGGTTCTATGCCGTTAATGTGCCGAATTATCTCATCCTTTAGCTCTTGAATTATTGCTGGCTTATTGACGTACACCTTTTCATTCAAATAACCCCAAAGAAAGAAGCCCAACGGTGTCAAATCACATGATCTTGGCGGCCAATTGCCATCGCCACCACGTGAGATAACACGGCCATTGAATTTGTCGCGCAAAAGAGCAATTGTTTCGTTAGCTGTGTGGCAAGTGCCACCATCCTGTTGAAACCACATATCGTCCACATTCATATCTTCCAATTCGTTCCATAAAAAGTTCGTTATCATCTCACGATAGCGAACACCATTCACAGTAACTGCCTGAACGGCCTCATTTTGGAAAAAATACGGCCCGATGATGCCGCCAGCCCATAAACCGCACCAAACAGTCAAACTTTGTGGGTGCATTGGTTTTTCGACAATCACTTTTGGATTATCATTCGCCCAAATGCGGCAATTCTGCTTATTGACGAATCCACTGAGGTGAAAATGTGCCTCCTCACTGAAGATGATTTTCTTCGAAAATTGATCATCCCCTGTTGCCATTTCTTGCCACCATTCTGACCATTTTAAGACGCTTGAAATGGTCAAGTGGCTTTAGTTATTGAGTCAATTGCACCTTGTAAGCGTGCAAATGCAAGTCTTTATGCATAATGTTCATCAACGACGAGCGTGAGAGGTGCAATTGTTGGGCACGACGACGAGTTGAGGTGGACGGCTCTTCAGCCAAACTATCGCGAACAGCAGCAATATTTTCTGCAGTACGAGCTGTACGAGCATGCACTGCTGTTTTCACATCTCCTACAGACCCGGTTTGATCAAATTTTTGCACGATTTTTCCGATTGTACGCACATTTGGACGTTTAAATTGACCGTTTTAAACGTTTTAATTGAAAATATCACGAAGTGCACAATATGCATTTTGATTTGAACGCTCATTTTCACAATAAGCCTGAATAACTTTAACGCTTTGCTCGATTGTGTATCTTTCCATGGTGCAAATTGAGTAAGTTTGAAATTGAGAAATGTCAAATGAAATGCAGAAAAAAGCTTGACGTTTAGGTGTGGTTCACATTCAACATCGGCCCTTAAAATGTAACCACCCTATATACAAAACAAAGTGGAAAAGTTTTTTTCGTTATGCTGTCTGAAATTTTCAACCAATTTAGTTGATTTTGACGTAGAATTACGCCTAACTGCGCGGTTTGTATGGAGGTATTTTCACAAATTTGTTCAAGGTGATGCTAACATTTTGTGGAGCACTTATAATATAGACTTATAACACAGAGGTATAATACAGCATTTAATATTCATCGTACAGAGAGAAAATGTATGCCAAAATATCAGCTATATTGTGCATAAAAGGAATATCCAACTTTGGATTCTGTCATTTACTTTAATAAATATGCACGATAGAAAAATTAAAGATGATAAATCCACATTTTTTTATGAGAAAAATGCATTGATGATTCAGTTGCTGCTGACGTTCTTATGCTTGTTTCTTTAGTTCGTGCCAAAATCATGTTGTTTGTTGAATAGAATCGTTTTATGAATTTCTACGAGCTTTACAAGCAATGCATACGTATATAAATGCTTGCGCCGCTAAAGCCCGTATGATACTTCATTTTTTTTTCCAATTTTAAAATCTAAAAAAAGAGGCGCGTGGGCAGGGCAGACATATTTTGTAAGAAAAGGATACACGTTGTTACCTTTTAATTTCTGGTGCTTTTAAGAGCAGCTGCATTTCATAAATTAATATAAGCTACACATATCACTTCCAATTCAGCATCCAATTTTCTTAAATAGTTTTGTTTACTCTAAAAATGTCAAATTAATTATTAAGAGCACAGTAAATATTTGATCGAAACTTAACGAAGAACCAATTGAAAGAAACGGCAAAAAAAAAATGCAAAGAAAATACAGTCCGTCCTACAAATTTTTCTCCAATTCGTACTATAGGCGTACTCACTCACATCAATTGAATCCATGCATTCGTACTATTTGAACTGCTCTAGTTTTCATTTTCAATGACAAAAATTTAGCAAAAACATACAGGCTTAAGAAGCTTTCAGTCTGCTGGCAGACTCCAATCAGTTGGGTGAGCGTCGCTTTGTCCGTCTGATGCCTGAGAAAATAATACGTTGGAATACGAAGAAGCGATGCATAGTTCATTATATTGATTTATATTTGGTATAAAAAAAAACGCAGCGCTCCTACATATAAATCAATTTTTAAATCAAGAATTGTTCTACGAATATTGTTCAGTAACTGCTTGTGTTGTTGTTATTAATACGTATGTATGAAATATTTGCATAAATATATTTATTTCCTTTTTTAAGTTTGTTATTGTTTTCGTTAATCTTCAGCAAGATTAATACAATAAATAATACATACATAATACAAAAAATTATATTACTACAATGCAGGCTTACATATACGTAGATTAGAGACTGGCATGGTAGTTATACTATTATAAACTTCTTTTATTTTTAAAATATAATAAATTCGAATTATTTATTGAAGTAATTTTATACATACATATAAAAATATATTTTGCTTGTTCAAATTTATATATTCCATTATATTTAAAATATATATTAGTTCTTTACTAGAGGGAAAATAATAAATGCATATTATTCCGAAATATTTATTTAAATTTTTTAAACAAAAGATTGCATTATATTTATATTAATCAACATAAAAATGAACAAGAACAACAAATTCATCAAGAAATATATCAAACAAAAAACTCTACGTCCACACTTGCGATATTATCGAAACTGTATCCTTTTTATTAATCTTATTTTTATAGTCCAAATATTCACATTTTTTGAGGGGAGCGAAAATCGGAGATTAAAATGCCAAAATGAACAAGTCTAATATATAATATATATACTATATTATAGTAATTAAAAAAAATCGTATATTTCGTACAATGGAATTTTTTACAAACAAATCTAATAGTTTTCACTTTTACAGAAACAAAAATAATTATAGATATAACTTTGCCAAAAACTTTGCAACAACATGACGATTTAAAAAAAATTAAAAATAGTTTTTTAGATTTGCTCTATAATACAGGGTTGCCCATATTCGACGGACCCATGTTTTTGTTAAAAAAATCAAAGAAACAAATAAAAATTTGGCGGTTGGTAATCTTAATCATTTAATTTGTTCCAAGTAGATTTGTTTACATCAATTTTTGAATATGATATCTCTCAAATGGCCGCCTCTGGCGTTGATGGCGTATTGTGCCCTTTTTGCAGCATTTTCCATCGTTTTCGCCAACATTTCGGCCGGAATAGCGGCTATTTCTTCACGAATGTTGTCCTTGAGCTCTTCTACGGTCCTTGGCTTGTTAACGTAAACCTTTGACTTCAAATATCCCCACAAGAAGAAGTCAGGCGGCGTCAAATCGGGCGAACGCGGTGGCCAGTCCAAATCACCACTTTTCGACATCAAACGGCCCGGAAACAAATTCTTCAGAAAATCGATTGTTATGCGACTTGTGTGCGGTGGAGCGCCGTCTTGTTGAAACCAGAACTGCCTCATACGCTTTCGACGAATAATTGGCATCACAAAATTGGTCATCATGTCGCGATAACGCTCCTGGTTGATGGTAACAGCATGGCCATTTTCATTTTGGAAGAAAAACGGCCCAATGACCGTTTTCGCACTAACGCCGCACCAAACTGTGACTTTTTCGTCATGAAGAGGCACTTCTTGAATCTCCTGAGGATTTTCAGTGGCGTAAATACGGCAATTTTGCTTATTTACGGTCCCATTCAATGTGCACTTCTCACATTTTTTAATATTTTAAAAGCACGTTGAGTTTTCACAATTGACTTCTTCTGTTGAATGTAAATTTCAACTATTTCAGAGCGCTCGCGTGGCGTGTATTGTTCCATGGTAAAAATCTGCTTGGACTGACGCTTCAAACGCGGTATGTCATTAAGCGATCTGACATCTCTGTCAAAAGTTATGGCGTAATATTTCCTATCGATGTCATATTTTTTCATGAGTAAGGTAGCAATATCAGATTTTTTTAAGAAACAATTATTAAGAAATCGATTTTTGAGAACTCACTTGTATGGGTGAGCCGATATTTGCAGATGAAAAATAAACGGGGTTCAGTTGACAAGACCGCCGATGGAAGCGTTAGCTTTATAGCATTTCATGAATGTTAAATTAAATATAATATTAATTGTAATAATAAACACGCACATAATTTTAAGTTTTTGGTTTTACTTTTTAAGTTTATTAATGTAACTGATAACAAAAATCGCTTCAATAGAAAAGATGTATATTTTTACATACATACACACATATAGTAGATTTGTTTTCAAATTTCTTTTCGGATCATTTGCTCTCATAGTCTGCATCAGCACCTGATTGAAGAATTTACTAAAAAAAAAGGTTGTTGAAAAGTATGCCATTTAGACAGCAAAGTTGAGTAGATTGAAGTGTATTCTATTAAGTGACGTTTTGTAACTGACGCTTGTAAACTTTTCAATTTACTCTCGTTTATTTAAAAACTACTTCGTTAATGAAGTTAAGACTTCAATAAAACAGTAATTTTGAATTTTTCTAAACAAATTATTTAGAAATCAAATTTTGAGAACTGACTTGAATAGGAAGGCCTTGAAATGAAATAATACACAGTGAAAATTACTGCTTATGATGGACTTTTTACATTAAGCAATTAAAAACTTTTTCTATATTTTGCCCAAACAGACTTTTCACTGTCTGGGTACTTTTTTTTAATATAAAACTTAAATATACGTCTGTGAATACAACAACTTTGTCAAAGGCTTATATATAGAATTTTTTTTACTCTTAATGATTGTAGGATCTTTATGTTCCCTATAAATTAAGGATTAACTTAAAATCCACATTAAATAATAACCAGACGAAAAGTTGTAAACAGCCGCGGCCACCATAATTCGTTAATAGAAGTCTGTAATTAAAAACAAATGTATATTTGTTGTATGTAATAAGCATTTGTACTTTTGCATCTATTTTGCTGTTCACATGTGTAGATTTCTCAACTGCCTAAGCCTGTGCTTTCAACTTTTATTTATACTAATTCATTCTGCTTATGAGATTTGAATATCCGACAATTTAAACTTGTTTGCTCCAAGTTATGAAGGTTTGTTTTGTATAGCTGCCTAAAGGTATGCTATGTTTATCGCAGTTGTTTAAAAATCAAGTTATATTAACATCAATGTAATAAAATAACTTACTTTTAAATCCAATATATATATGCGTAAACGCAACTTACCAGAAGTTAAGTTAAAATTTCTAGTTGGTAGTTGCTTAAATTACAATAAAAACTTATCTAAAAATATGCTAGCTAAACAGACAATACAGTCTGATCACTGTCTTGGGCATGTTATAAAATATGTTTAACATTCACTTAAAAGCTAACAACAAGCAAAATTAATATCCTTGACCCAACCTTGACAGGTCACTTCAATTAATGAAATTGTTCAAATCAGTGTTAAGTAAACGTTACAACAATGCTGAGTCATTATTTAAAATGGTTCAAGATAAAGAACAACAACAGCAACAGGAGCTGCACTGCCAAGAGTTGTAAAAAGGTTAACAAAGAGTTGTAAAATAATATTTTAGCCTATTTGAGCTTTTGCATAATACTTAAAAGCGTTTGTTGAAGTAAATGTTTAATTTTTTTTTTTAAATATTTAGAATCGAATAGTTGCAAAGTCAGCATTTTTGAGAAAAACACAAATTTTGTGGTCAACTATTTTAGCTGGATATTCAAACTGTTTATTACAACAAACAATGACAAATCGAATGAAAATGCCAACATTTTTTAGCATGTTTGCATTTCAACCATGGCAGCTGTCAGTGTAGTAGTAGAACAACAAAACATTATGTAAATCATTTTAATTTCTTTCCACACGACCGGTTCCAGGAAGGAACTTTAATTAATTTTAGCTATTTTGTATTGCATACCTTGGGGCTCATGTTGGTAATTTTTGCCAACCACCTTTGGGTGGTCATATTTAATTTTATTTTATTTTTTTTTTGTCGCCTTGTCGCTTTATTATGTAACAAATTTTTTGACACCATTTTGTTTGTTGTGTTTTGTTTTTTTTTTTTTAATGCAAAACACGACTCAGAACACATTCATGTTGGTGCTAAAATTTAAGCTGCTAAATATTTATCTAACAAACATAAAAGGAATGGTTTTAATGTTAGTTAAGTTTGCTTGAAGAAGGCCAAAGACGAAAGTGCCAGCTACAACGAAAGCAGCAACAACAACAGCAAAAGTGGCTTAATTACTGGCAATGGGAAAATACTTGATGGCAACGACTTTCCTGCTAGGTTTTATTAAGTCGCCGCTTTCAAGGCATTTTCTTGAAATACACAAGCACACACCACAGCAAGAATTTTCCCAACAAAAATTTCTATGCCAACAATCAGTGTTTTTTTTAATGTTCTTTTTGTTGTATTTCCTTCTTCTACTGTCATCCTTCTTTCTTTTGTGGGTGTTCAGGGATCGGTTTAGGTTTAAGAATAATGGGCGAAAAATTGTTGCCAACGCAATCTACTTAAGGGAATTTTCTACAACGTTATGCACGTGGTATTGTGAGTGTTTGTGTGGATGAGTTTTGGGATTTGAGAGTTTGAACGTGCATGTATCGGCACTGTTGTCTGTCTGTATTGAATTAAGAAAGTATCTATTGATTGCCTATGGGGGAGGTTAGCTTGCAGTGAGCAAGTAAAAAATTGATTTTGTTGAAATATTGTCAGCGGAAAAACAAAACCAGTTGAAATACTTTAACTAAGCAGGTCATGGAAGCAAGTCAAGTCAAATGCTTGGAAGTAGTTGTGTCGGAAAAGTGCAGCACTTCTGAAAGGCATTGCTCTTAATTTAAATTAAATATTTTTCCGCTGCTTTGAAAAGCAGCCATTAAAAAAGTTTAAAACAGCCCGAGTCGATTATATTTTAATCATATTTAATTAAATATGTTAATCTTCTTTAACGTTTCATTTAACGAATTCCAATGGAATGACAAAAGCATTCTTTAATTACTGTTATGGGCGCTTAAATTGCTTTGAAAGCTAATTTTGCTTATCACTGCCTCTCTGGCTGCCCGCAGTTATCACCTTCAATGCGGTTATCGTTTGAATTTCCATCAGTCAGTGGTTAAGGTTAGCAAAATGTATTTAACCAGCTTTTAGGCGCATTTCAAAGAATGCTTACGGAAGCATATTTTTCTGGCTAAATAATTGTTATATCACATTGTAGTATTTATATGTTTGAGCAATACTCTTCGGCAATATTTTTTATAAAGAGACGGTGCGACGGATTTTGAAAAACCTTATTTTATTTTCTTTATAAGCATATTCTTTAAGACAATCTACCAAATAATCCTAAAAAAATTAAAAAAAAAAATGAAATAGCGAAGGTAAAATGTCCAAAGCTGTGATCGATTTTTTTTTTCTTAAATTTTTCAAATATTATGGTAGATTGCAAGGCGGAAGGCATCCCTCTTTAAGAATCTTTTTTGTTTTTTTTTTTGTTTCAGATGTCTTATTCCAGAGATTAACTGTCCGCCATTTGGACACCGGAATTTTGAGTACTTCACTTTGGCGCCAGCTTTAACTCATAAAAATTATGAAAATTATTTTCTTAACTTTTTTTTCATTCTCTAAGGATGTACAGATTTTTTTAAAAGAAATATATGTAAATACCTATTTATATAAAACAAAGTCGTGAAATATGTTACTAATTCTATAACTCAAGAACGAAGCGTCCGATTTTATTGGAGATTTTTTTTTTTATTCTTCTTGGCTATCCCATTCCTCATAAGTTTGATAAATTTTGCCACACCCCATTTTACTGCCAAAAACTATATTTTTTAATTTAGTTCGTTTGGTTATTGTCGGCAACTGTACAAAAAAATACGTGGTGTCATATCGCCCAATGTCATAAGGCCCAAAGCAAAAAATGTCACAAAGCCCAAAGCATGTCATAACGCCCAAATTTAAAGAATAAAACAACAGCCAACTCGAATGTCATAACTCCCAAGGGGAAAGAATCGGGCGTTATGGCATTCCATTTGGGCATTACGAAATCGAAGTTAAATGTCATATTACCCAAATTAAAGCACTATTAAAGCATATTATGACATCCGAGTTGATTATTGTGACCATTTTTACTTTAAATTTGGGCGTTGTGATATGCTTTGAGCTTTGTGACATTTTTCGCTTTATGATGTACAGCGGTACAATACGACTCAGGTCATAAACACAAAGTTATAATGCAACATTTCGTACAAGAACAACTTTTGAGAGAATCTTGCAAAATCAGACTTATTTCCATTTGAAAATGAGGCAAAGCCAATTCGCTTTTATTTCTCTTTAGAATTCATCCAAAGGTGTTTGTGGGGATTTAAAACATCTTGACGCTTCGTTTCATTTGTGAATAAACTAAGTATTTAAGAACGCTCTGATTGCTGCAATATGTTAATATTGTGCTTTAAGAATTACTACATAAATTCGGCCTGCTCTTATCGGCTCTGTGAAATATGTTAAAATAGTTTGCCATAATTGCCAAAAAAATTAAAAATGTCATAAAGCCCAAATTTTAGTATCATTACCCAAATATATTAGGAATGTCATAACGCACAAGCTTTTCCTTTGGGTTATATGACATTCCATACAATATTTACTAAATTATTATATAAATCAAACAAGTTTATGTAACAAAATCTATGTTAAGACTATATTGTTTGCTATCTGCGTTGTTTTACTATCACGAAAACAAAGCAAATATTGAAAGCAGGTGGTGTGATGGATAGCAAATCCTCCTTGAATTCGGAGAACTTGAGTTCAAGTACGGTACGGCTATTCAAGCGAATAGTTCAGGACCTTAATACTATGAATAATTGATGTTATATTAAAGAAACAGCGCCCCTTTTTCTATGTCCATAATTCTTTTGGAGCAATATTATGTTCCATGGTGACTTCATACAGAGTTTATTGTTTTATCGCGTAGTTCAAAATTCAAATCATTAAGCAATTCGAGTTGCTGCTAGTGGTGTCACGTCACTTTATCCATCTAAAATATCTAAAATATAACTTAAATTCGCAGACTTGTCTTCCCATACAAATAAACAACCACAAATATAAAATAGATATGGCCAGTCTAGTGCACATTTGAAAATTGCTTAAGAAAACAAACATGAGCACAAAGAACGATATAATAAAAATTATTCTCCCAGACGATCATTTATTATTGATCATTGTTAAGTTTACTCCAAATAAGAGATTTAAGTAAGACACTATGGTTTTAGTCGAGGTTTTTTTAGAATAAATAGTTTCTGTTTTGTCAGATTCGTATCTGAAAAGTATTTTATTGTATCTATTTGTATTCTGTTAGAAATCTCAGAAACATGACATCTCAATTTTGACTGGCACTTTCTTTCACCTGCTGAAAATCACTGAATGAAAATTGGATGGCATCGAAACTATAGTATAATAATAAATTATTTCTTTTAAGAACTCTTTTTGGATATTATAGAATCTATAATACAGATTGAGTGCATATAGAGAATATATATATTGAAAAGACACAAGAAAATTGCCACTCTCCAAGAAGAACTGAAAAAAAACCCAATTAAGCCAATTTGCCATTCACATAAAAATCTCGAAGAAAAAAAATGTATTTCCAGCATTTAAGCTTCTTCTAAATTTTGTTCTATTAAATGTTCTGCTCTATAAGTGAATTAGAATAAATAACGTTTTTGGGAAAAATATAAAAATATCTAAGACAAGACAAAATTATTGTAGAAAATAAATGTGTAAGCGTTGTCAGCGGCCCTATTTTATGTGTCCAGACCAGCACGTTTGACATTGTAAGCACTTCATAAAATAAGTTGTCAATGCTTAAAAGTTTTAATGTGCATGTTTTTCTTTTCCCAAACTTTTTTTTGTACACTAAACTAAGTTATTGTTGTAGTATTTGCTGTTGATGGTATTTGTTGAATGTTGTTTCTATTCTTTTTTTCTTTTTTTTTTCTTCTATACCTTTGAAACTTCCGTTGTTTCATGTTTTTCTAACAGTGTGATTAATTTTGCGATTTAATGGTTTGTCTTCTGTTTTTCTTAGTTTTCCTTATTTTTATTTTTCAAAAGCATTCAACTTTAAACGTGCGTTTTGCTTAGGTCAACCTTTTCTGTACTAGCGTTCTATACTATTTTGATGTTCATTTTTATTTTATTTTGTGTCGAACAAATAAACGTTTATGTTTAGTTTAAGTTTTATTAATGGTGACTAAATTCGTTTGACATTATTTTGTCTCAATAAAAAACAGCGCATGTGACAACCTAGCTACAAGCAAACACACACACAGACACCCAAAACTCACTCCCCATAATTGCAATGAATGAAATATTTACGTTTGTGTCGACATATTTATAGGATTCCGTGCCGGCTTATTTGAAAATGTCTCCATTCGTTCCAGCAGCAGCTGAAGCAATTTTTTAAAAAACCTGTTTTTAAGAGGCCGAAAATGTTAAATATTATCATAGTTTTTCGTTTTATTTTCTGAATGAATGATTGATTTCTCGCTGTTTTAATAACTGCCTAGCCGCCTGCTTTCTTGGTTAAAATTTTGGCTTTGTTGAAATAAATAAGCTCGTATATCAAAATATTTTACTTTGAAACATGAGCAATAATAAAACATTCTAAATGTTCGAATGTACAAATTTCTTTAACTATAGAGAGTTTTTTGTTTTCAATTTTGCCAAAAGGAAAGAGCACGTTTCAATTTGTTTGAAAAACGCCAAAAAAAAAAAAAAAAGAAAAAATGCAATAAATTCTACGCAAGTTATTTTTGTATTAAGTAGTTTTGACATTTATATGGTTTTGTGTGGGCTGCCTAATGGAAGCAAAAGGCTTACAAAGATTTATGTGGCTAACAATAAAAATGATACATGTGAATATTAATAAATTTCAGTTATGCGTGAGATTTAAAAAATAAAACAAACTGGCATCAAAACAATAGAGTTTCAACCAAACATAAATATGCAGGAGGTATCAACAATATGTAAGAAGTATTTTCATAGCTTTGATGGAACTCAAAAATGTTCATTCGTAGGTGGATTTTTTTTTTTAGATAGACGCAAGTAACTTTAAACGCAATTTAAGATTTAGGACACTCTCGCACAGGGAGATATAAGCATACTGGAAAAAATAAATTAAAGTGTTTAAAAAAACACGCTACTATAAAATTAATGAATTTTCCAAAGCAATAAAATAAATAAAAAGTGAAAAGCAAATACTATTGATTATATAAGAGCTAGCACAAGCTTTGAGAGGAGTTCCTTCAGGGAATTACTCCCGGTTTTTTTCGGTTGATTTTTCAAAATCTAAAATGTTATTAAATGTTTGTACACAAATTATAAAAAAACTGGACATATAAGCTTTGTGCCAACTCCAAACGGCTTATGTGCTCAAGAAGCTTTATATTCTGACAAAAAAGTACCGAGAAATGATAATTTAAGAAGCCCACTTAAAGGCCCACTTGAAAAAATTATTTTTGCCGCTAAGTTGCCGCAGAACTATCTTCTATACTGACGTGAAGTTTGTCATTTAGCTTGTCTACAGTGCTCATTTTTGTCAGTTCATCTAAACTGTGTTTTACGATTTTAAAAATGAATAAAAAAATCGAACAACGAATTTGTTTCAAATTTTGTATTGCTAATACAATTTCATTAGGAGTTTAAAATCTTAGTTTTTAACATTCAAAATGATACCTCAAGTGTGACAAATTTGATGCTTGTGGAAAAACTTAAAAAATTAGTCCCACGACTTCAGGAAAGAAGGACAGAAAGTACCGAAGTGTTGGTAAAAAAAAACATCGCCCTTCTCTTGTGACTATTTCGTTATTGATTTGGCAGCTAGAACAAAAAATTTTAATTTTGTTAAAAAAGTTTACTTTTTTGCTTGAGTGAAATCTCAAAAGCGACACTTTTTACCGACGCCGTTTTCTTTGAATTGATGTTTCTTTTTTGATTGCGTCCATTGCAACAGGAAAATGTAACTTTCATTTCAAAAATATTTCTTGGTTTGCAGTGGGTATCGAACTCGTACCCCTTCGATTAAGAGTTCTGTACACTACCCACCAATCCAAAAATCGTTGATACGCAGAGTTGTCGATTCAGTATAAGTTAAAATTTAGACTAATTTGCAGCAGATCGCAATAATTTATCTATTAAAAAGGATTGTTTATTGGCTATCTTACATATCCAACATATTTATCTGCTATCCAAACAACAAAAATGTTGCTTTTACTTGCTACTAACAACACAGTAAATGGTTTTTTTTTTATTTTCCATAGCGCGAAGGAAAAATTAACAATTTCCAGCAAGTGAGTTGGAATATCAATGAATGTAACATGTAGTAAAATAAATAAAATAATACTGAAGTGTAATAAAATTTACTGGTGTGAATTATTTTAAATTTTTAAATTTAAAAGTTATTTCATTACTAAGAAAACAAAAAACAAAAACCATTAAATTATTACATCTACGAAACTGTGAAAAAGCTTTGCTTCTTTCGAGTGTACAACGTTATGACTCACCTATGTTTTTTTTCGTATTCTGGAAACGGGTCCGAATTTGCCACCCTTCAGTAGCCATTTTGGATGTTGTGGCCTTGTGGCTCGTACAAAAGCAGTATGGAAAAAGTCACGGATTGCCTCTTTTAGCACTAGAAAGGACTTTGACCGAACTTCTTATGATCAATTGAGTTGTTAATTGCCGACTCCGAATGGTTTATGTTCTCAAGAAGCTTTGAATGGCATTTTTTTACTCTCTGAACTGCCATTGTCTGCAGAGAGGTGACGGCCGATCGAATATATATTATTTCAATTAAAAAACATTCTATACCAGATAGGAACACTCTCTAACACTAACTTTTTAAAGTTTTTTATAACTTTTATTATAAATAATGCAACCTTGATTGTCATATTTGGATGAATTTGAACAATTCATTTTAGCCACATGATATAAATTTAATAAAAAATTTAATGCGCCTAATCTCTTTATTAACACACTTAAATGCAGGTCTAATCATGAGTTTCCATTAATTAAATTGAATTTAATTTTTATTGTTTTTTTTTTTTTAAATTATCATGAAAGCAAATGGTATGTTTCAAATTTAATTACACTGTAAAATGCTGAACAAAACAAAATATAACAACAAAAAAACGGTTAATATGTGGTAGTTTAATTTAAAAAAAAACATTATTTTGTTCGACATGTTTTAATGACTGTCTGTCTGACTGTTTTTTCGTCATTATATACGTTTTTTTTTTGTAGACTTGTGTTTTGGTTATTTAATTTTTTCTTTTTTCAGCTTACATTCTTTCATATGAAAATAACTTTTCACTGAACAGACACGAAAAACGGAATATGCGATAAAAATCTCTACGTCATTAATTTAAATATCAGAAGCAAACTGTTGTGGGAACAAAACAATATAATGTATGAACAATAAAAACCAAAAAAAAAAAAAAACAACAACGTTGATTTCATTAATTAAAACATTAACGAAATGTTTTAATCACATTTAATATAAACATTTATGTGCATTTTTTATTGAATTCAGATCAAAACAAGATATAAAGATAAAAAACAAAAACCGTTTTGTTAACATATCGTTGGAAGACTGAATTTAATGAAACGCATGCATTGATATTATTGTCCAATAAATTATAAATTAATGCAATACATGTGGTTTTAGCTGATTAGTCGAAAAGTTATTTTAATTAACAGGATTGAAATTAAGTTTAATTATCCTATAATATAATTTATAAAAAAATTAATGAATTTTACAAGGCTAAAAGTGGACAACATTAAAGTTCATTCAAGGACAATAGTAGTAAAAAAACAAAATTCTTTCTTATATGAAGTAGGAATGCAATTTACTTTTAGATTCATAAATCACTAAAAACGAAAGAGGAAAAATATTGTTGTTACTTTTTGTTGAAGCCGACTCTTAAAAATACCTAAAAAATAATATTGAAATTTTTGAAAATAGTTGCCAAGAAAAATATTGTTTTATAAATTTAAATTCTGAAATAATAATAAAAATTTCAATATTATTCTCTAAGTATTTTTAAGAGTTGGCTTCAACACTTTATAAAAATAGAGATGGTTTTTCTATGCATGGTAAATTTTGATCAGCTCTTCAGCGTATACTTTTACTATATAAAATTCTTAAATAACAATGTAGCTTAGTCAAAACTTTCTCCACACTTCACATTAGCAAGTTTATGAGTGAATACGAAATTGTACTATATCATACTATATATTATACTCTCAGAAAAATGTTTACTGTCAGATAACCTGTTCTGGACACTACCTCAGTTGAGCGAAAATTTTTTCCATTGGCTAAACAGTTTAACCGGCAAAATGAACAATATTTCAACACTAACGGTTGGGAAAACTTCGCTTTTGTTTCACTATTAGGGGAAAGGCTGTTGAACGAAAGGTTTTCCATGAGCTAAACAGTCAAACCGATCAAATTAATTTTTAGCATTTCATTCAACAGCTGCGGCTGTCAAATTTCGCTGTTGTGGCCAGCAAAGAGCGAATCATTTCCAAAATCTGAGCTTGTACTTGTACTGTTATTGGCAAGGAGTGAATAACAAAGTAAAAAGGTTTCGTCCCAATAAACAAAATGATTCACCAATGTTATCGTTTACGAATAGTTTACTCGTACATATCATTAATTAGCAATTATTAGTAGCGATTCATTATAATATCGCAAGCGGGAGAAATTCCTCCTTCGTTAATGAATAGTCAAAAACGAAAAAAGCAATTCGTTAATGAGTCGCCAAAACTATTATAAGCAATTCGTTAACGAGTCGCCAAAACTATAAAAAGCAATTCTTTAACGAGTTTCCAAAACTAAAAGAAGCAATTCGATAACGAATCATATAAATCATATAAAAAATAAGAAATAAAATATAAAAAAAAAAAATAAAAACTAATTTCAAGCTTACCACGTCAAGAATCGAAACCACGTCTCCTGCATGCTAGTCCGGCACCTTACCTACTCAGCTATTTCAGATGCTGAATATATGTTGCGTAATTTGCTTGTTAATAAAAGCCAGCATTCGCGGACACGGGTTCAAACACCAACTTGGTGAAAAAAAAAATGTATTTTTTGTTGTTTTTTTTTGTTATTTATGTATTTTTTTTAAAGATTTGGCTTTTCAAAAGTTTTACGGCTTCGTTATACATTCGTCAAAACCGAAAAAAGCAATTCGTTAACGAGTCGCCAAAACTATGAAAAAGCAATTCGTTAACGAGTCGCCAAAACCAAAAAAAGCAATTCGATAACGAGTCGCCAAAAACTATAAAAAGCAAAATATTAAAATATAAAAAGCAATTTGTTAACGAGTCGCCAAACCAACAAAAAGCAATTTGTTAACGAGAACTTATTCATATGAAAATCTTGAACAAATTATAAGTGGAAATTATTTATATAAAGAATAAGCACGAAATAACATAACAGAAGAAAAAATATTTCACAAAACTTTTTCATATAAAAATTTATGAAAATTTATATTTGTCTTTTTTCACTTAAAATTAAAAAAAAAAAAAAACATAATATTTAAAAAAAAATGTTCGCTCTAATGACGTCAGAATAGACGTTCAGAATAGAAAGTTAGTAAAAACTTCTTTTTTTTTTTAAAATTTGTATATTGAAAAGTCGGAAAAAAATTGTTATTTTTTCTTTCAAAACATCTTAAATGGAGCTTAGGAAAGTCATGATTTTAATCGGTTCTTTCTTTAATCATCAAGCCAACTTCAGATGAAGTCAGTATGAAACTATTCGAAAACTTTAAAAAAAAACGATTCACAGGAGATTCGTTATCGAATCACCCCTCGCCACAATGTTTAATGGGGTGTTACACAAAGTTTTCTTCGGCTGTCGTCGCTGTACATATTTTTGGCGATCAATCGTTTGGAATATGCCAGTCTGTGCTTGTGGTGTTGATGGCGAGGAGAAATTACAAAGACGAAGCACAAATAAAAGAGTTTCACGAATTCTTCTTCGGGTATCGTTGCTGTTATTTCATCGTTAGTTATTGGAAAGCGGAGTTATTAATATTCTGCGATATGGAATGATATTTGTTTTATAGCCAAAAAAGTGTGAATTATATTAATATTGAAGCAAAAACTATTTGAAACAATTAAACTGCAGAATTGGTGAAAAATGGAAAATAACTAAAATTAATTAAATTGAAAGATTCTGATATCGAGTCTCTGCAGGACCCCCATGCCGATTATTCATTGTTTAAGCTAATAAAGGAGTACATATATATAGGCGCAACACCTGAACAAAAAAAAAACTTTCCAAGTTGTAATTTCGATACATCAACTTTTACCGTTGTTTTTAAAAAAAAAAAACATTATTTAGTGTTAAACAAACAGTGAGGACCGTTACTCCAACAGTACGGACTGTTATCTCAAAACAAAAAATATCACCTTTAATCCAATTATGAAGACTGTTATTTCAACAACTCACCCTATAGGAACAAACTAACTTGTTTTTAAAAACAACTAATTAAAAAACTAATTTAGAATAAACTAGTATATGAAGTACTTTGAATTATATTAAGGCGGCATCCACTTCAATTCTAAATAGTTTTGATTGCATTATATATGAAGTAATTGAAATACTACTTAAAAACAAGTGGTTCATAAACTACTTTGAATTATATTAAGGCGGCAACTACTCTGACTTGGACATGTTTTAATTGCAAATTTTTATTAGATTACAAGTTTATAATATTTAACCATGTTATTTCATTAAATATTATTAACTTTAGGCTTCATTAGCATTTTGTTTCAAAAACACATATATTTTTATTTACGACATTGAGCTGCAAGACAGACGTGGTAAACACACTTTAAAACTAATAAATTGCCTCTAAGCCCTGTGAAACGATTAAAAATTCTTTATTATTTAAGATATTCAAATTAGAAACTGGTAGTGTTTAGCAAACATTGCACAATTTAGACTCTGTACGGAACTTAATGCATTGTTTAACTATTCGGCAAACACCTCATCACTTCAGTAGTAAAGACGCACGCCTTACCCTAGGTAGCGTCGAGTCTGTTTCATCACTTCATTGAGATTAGCACTTAAAAGAAGCACTAAGCAAAATATTGGTGTGTCCATCGACCATGATTGATGGTTGCAAAGCGTGGAAAATCCCGCTGCCACTCTTGTTTAGCTCATATTTTGAAATGAAGTATCAAAAAGCTCGCTCGTGTTAAATAACAGGCGCAGTATTCACACAATTCCGATCAATTCGATTGGCACCTTTGCTCATGTACCCGGGCGGTGGCGTGCCCGTTTTTGGAAACTGCTTCCGTGGTACGCATGCTCACATATAAGCGCAGAGTTCCTCCAACTTCTGGGACTATCACCAATTGGAAGCAGAAATAGTCCAATGAAGAAAGGAATAATGAAATTATATCTACCATCGCAGCGTTCTTCTGTTGCGCTCCTTGAATGCAATTACTAGTCCTTTTTTTGAATTAACTGGCAATGAAGTTTGGCATGAATCACTTTTGAGTTATTTTAAAATCAATTAAAACACCACAAAGAACGACAATTTTCCAATAAAAAACTCTGATCACTTTTAACTTTGCTTACATTTTGCTTTCAGATTTTATATTTCAGAATTTATTTGTGTCGACCAGGCATGATTTTTTTGGCATGATTTATGTATTTTTCAAAACAGTCAAATAAATGATCTTTTTGATGTATAGAAATGTAAAATTTTTATGCTTTTAAATTCATCTTCAGTAAGTGGAATATTAAATAGATTTTTGTTTATTTTAGTTTCATTTTATTTATTTAATAGTTTATAGTAATAGTTTAGTATAGTTTAATAGTTTATTTAATAGTTTTCAATTGGTTATTTTAAAGTAAATAAAAAAATAGTTTAAATGTAACTAGTTTAACAAGTACTTGAAAATATATGCAGACGAAAGTCAATTGACTTATTTAGCGGGCATCACCACACAAAATATGTTAGTTCGTTCTATGGAAAAAAGTCAGAATTTTAACTAGCCGTGGTTGACAAAAAACTACTTTTTCAACTACTTTCAAATTAGTTGATTTTCCTACAGGGCAGTTTGTTGTTGCAAAAACTACGTACTGTTACATTAACACTTTCAACCGTAGAATGGGTTTCGACGGCGAAAACTGTTGTGCCAACGTAGTTTTTCGTTGATTTAACAGTCTTTTTTAGAAACAAGATTTAGCTAGTAATTTCACACCTTTTACATTCAAAACGGCTAAATCGTTCTCAAGTTGTTATGTTTTTCATTATAGGGGCGTGGTAGGTAGGTGTGTTCAATTTCGTTTTACTTTTTTTTTAAATAATATAACATTGATTGGTGTTTTCCCGTCAAAATCTCATGAGTATTTCTTGCTATATTATTTTTTTTTTCACATTTATCGGGCGTTGAAAGTGGTCGTTGCAAATATAATATAGCCTATGTCCCAACTGAGTACCATAGCTATCCAATGACAAAATAATTATTGAAATAGCGCCTGACGTTCTAAAGCTTTGCGGTCCCGAACATATGTGATTACTCTTTTATATAATAGCCTAGATAAAGGGGGTTGTTTTAAAAAGTAATCTATTTTGATTTATACTTCACAGAATTAGAGCAGACTTTTCAGCAGAAACAGAAGAAAAATACAAAATTTCCACTGAAAATAAAAAAAAAAAATTACCTAAAACACTCATAAGAAGATTAACTTTTCTTCTGAGTTATCTTCAAATCAATTTTTTTCCTAAATAGATTTATACGAAAAACCGGCTTTAATTGTACATTTATCATATAAAGTGCTTTTAATATAAAAAAAAATCCAACTCGTCAAAGAGATAACGAAATTCTCAGCATTACCGCAAGTCTAATCCATCTAAAATTTTAATTAAAATTGTTTCTTTGACTTAAATGTTAAACACTTAATTCTCAGAATATTTCATTAAGCAATTTTAATAGGTTTTTTCGGCATAATTTGAAAACTCATACCAACCTACTATAGTTATAAAAATAGTAAAAAAATGGGTTATTTTATGTTTTGTTAACCCCTCACATACAAATATGACATCACATTTTGTTGTGGGGTGATATAGCAGGGAGTCAAAAGTTTTCCGCGTGTAATATAAGGCAAGCATAAAGCGTGTATAACAGCTTTAGACAGACTGACCGTAAAAAGAGGTTAGCAAATATGTTGGCAATAATTTTAAGGTAGTCTCAATGATACCTCAAAGATCTTGGAGCAATAAAAATATTTGAAATTATATTTGGAATGCGAAAATAATCATAAAATAAACATGACATGACATTCGCGGCAGAGAAAACAGACCTTTTTTAAAACTTCATAACTCAGTCAAAAACAAACATTTTTCCAAAATTTTTTTTTGTTATTGTAGAGAATTGAACAAATTACAAGAAAAAACATTCAAAAAAATATTTTTTTTACTCCAACATGGTTTTATAGAGCTCTAAACTGAAGGCAGAGAAAAAAACGGGGCCTCGTGGTTGCAGCGCTGGGAGTTGCAAAAATTGTACGATCTGGAAAAAAAATAACTTTTTTAAATCTTAACAAAATTGGTTATCGTATGACACGAGCTTTTTTTTAAATTTTTTTTCAATTATTGGTGATGTTCCAAATTTCAAAGTGTGTTTTTTGAAAAAAATATTGACTTTAAAAATTCATAAAAAATCGAAAAAAAATTTAAAAAAAAAAGCTCGTGTCATACGATAGCGAATTAAGTTTAAGAAAATACAAAAAATTCGTCAAAAAATTAACCCGCTAGTGCCGCAACTAGTACGAAAAACATGGTTTTGAGATAAGCGCGTTCAAAGTTTGTGGACAAAGAAAAAAAAGGTTTCCTTCAATCTGCCACGCCTGCTTCGTACTGTATGCCTTCGTTATCTTGTGTTGTGCTTTTCTTATAGTTTTTTTCAATCGTTTAGCAATTCGGGCTTCACCCTTCACCCTTCAAGTAAGTACGAAATAACAACCACCAAAAGTCAGGTAGCAAGAAAAACAAGTATATACCAGCTGCCGTACGTAGGTAGCGCAAAAATTAAAAATGCGCTCTCACTAATCCGGCTGTAACTTTTGAACCCGTAGAAGTTTTTCCAAGAAATTATAATCTTAGAATCTTAAGAATATTTACTAAAATACAAAATTATAAAAAAAATTTGATTTCAAAAAACTGCCAATGTCATGGGTAAACTAAGTTTGCCAAAATACATATAAAATATATTAAAATTACTCGTTTTTGTAAAAGTTTTGTAAAAGTATTAAATATTTTCGATTTTTATCAGCCCGTGTTAACCAATTTTGTACCAGACTGCCTAAGAGATACTTAGTTGTAGGGGATCTCTGGTTCCGAATCTGATGCCAGCATTTTAAGGTTCAAAATGGCGGATAGGATTGCAACCTAGATTTTTTTTTATTTTAGCGAATTTTTGTAATTATAAAGTTCTGACAACGGATTCGATTTCAAATCTAATGGCACAGTTTTAAAATTCAAGATCACGAATAGTTTTGCCCCTTTACATTTTTCCACAGGTTTGCCAATTAATAATATATTTCTTACGAGTTTTACAAATTTCCAAACCATTTTATGGGATCCCTTGTTTCGAATTTGTTGTCAGAGTTTTAAAATTCAAGACGGCGGATAGGGCTGTCACCTTGATTTATTGTATATTTGCGAATTCTTGTAATTTTGAAATTCTGACAACGGATTTGGTTTCGCTTCTGATATTACAGTTTAAAATTCAAGGTGGTGGTTTGGATTTACCACCACCTAAATTTTTTGGAATTCTATGCTGTAATTTTGGAATTTTCACAACAGATTTGGATTCAGCGGTCCATTTTTACGCAGCGCTTGCACCAGCACTGAATTCGTATGAATACAAAAAATTTAGGTGGCAAAATTTTGACATCAGAGATTTGAAAACAACGACTCCCTTAAACTGTTAGATAATGTTTAAAACTCGTGAAAAACATATTATTAAGTGGCAACGCTATGGTTATCGAAAATACAATAGATGCAATTTTTCACGTTTTCTGGAAACTTTTGAATCACGGTCATATATCTCATATTTTAGTTGTCGCAAACCTTAATATCAGTAGTACCAATTAAAGCATAAATGAATTTTAGTGTAAATATTGAATACACAGAATATTTTTCATGAAGTTTTCTTTACCTTTCCCTTTCCCTTTCCTTCTGTCCATTTCTCTTTGTCTCTTACACTAAAATCTTTCTTATTCTAGAGAAGAGTGTATACAGAGAATAAAAGTGGGTACACATTGGCCATCATGACTGACATGATCAAAAATTCAACTGACTGACTGTCACACAACCACAAATAATTTTGTGGTTGACTGTTGACTGACGAAAAAGAATGACCACACACGCGAACCTGCGTAAAAAGAGAGAATTTGAGCATTAGTGTCACTCATGATCGATAATGTGTACCCCGCTTAAGTTTTACTTTTTTACTGTATATACGCTATACTGTTTTTTTTTCTATCTATGATTTTCTGGAAAATTGCTGATTTCTGAAATGGCTGGTAAATATTGTCAACTAGCAGGACCCGGTAGTCCGCGGCTTCACCACGGACGTTCCAGCAAACATATATTTTTCATATCTGGGCGTTAAAAGAGATGTGGCAAACATTTTTTTTCCATAAACCATCTCGTGCTCGAAAATAATCTACTGCCAAAATTGGGCAATCGGCTCAGAAGTTTTGGAGTTTTAATGATTTCTTAAAGGTGAGCGTAATTATAGTGCCAGCACGCCTATTTTTAGTACAGTTGCCGACGCTAAGTAAACAAAATTAATTACTAAATTTCAGCCTTATACGAACAAAATAGTCGGAAATATTGCATTTTTATTGATTTGTGGGCGGTAAAAGGGAGCGTGGTTAAACAGTGGTCAAACAGTACAACAATATGAAAAGACAACTATTCAATACGAATCATGCAATAAGAATTTCACTACAAAAATTCCGTGAATTTGGGGAAAGTCAAAAAATTTAAACAAATTTGACCATATGTATATCGAACGCTTTTACCCAAAAACTGATTTTGACGTTTTTTTGACCTGAGTAATATCTTCAAAACCGCAAGTTGAAAGGAGCCTTATATTTAGTAATGGACACTAATCAGAAACACTTTTTCTCCTAAATGAATAAAGTTATTTACATTTCTTTAAATATGCATCAGTTGTTATAGTAGTAAGACTTTTCACTTTCTTCATCGATCAAATTTTGTTTATTTCTTTTATCTTAACAAATCTTCATCAGATTTCCATCTCATTAAGCAAAGCAATTTTTTTTTTTTTTTTGCATTTGGTTTCATTAAGTTTCTCGATCGAGTTCTAAATTCATAAATCTTTGTTCATGCAACTGTAATTTTTCAAAACTTTGAATTTACATTTTCTTTTTGCATATATTTTTCATTCTTTTTCCTTGATATATGATAGATTTGCATATTCCACTTGTGCTCTTTGCATATGATTAAACAAAGATATTTTTTCCCAGCGCATTTTGCGTTACTTTTTCTTCTTCGTTTCTCTTTGTTGCCACTGCAGCAGCTCAATTGTTAACCTTAATCTTTTTTCCAGATTTTGGTTTTTGTTGTCCGCACATCTAGATGGTTTATTTTTGCATTATCGAGAGATTTGGTTGAGTTATTTTTTGGGATTTATTACTGTAGCTCAGTTTTTTTTTTTTTTTTTGCTTATTTTGTGGCGATTATAAGATTTTCATGCTGCTGTGAGTTATGGTTAAATAATTCAAACTCATGGTGAATATTATAATAGAATTAAGTGATGGATTTCAGAAGGTTTAGAAGGAAATTTTTTGCCAAACATGGAAATGGATAAACTTGCGTAGAAACAAAGTTTCGTAAAAGTATTTTTAAGTATTATTTCGAAATTTCTTCAAAAAGAAAACTCATTAAAAATAAATAAAGATTTCAAGGAATATCAGCAGCGAAACTTCATTAAATATGATTTAATCAATGATGCAACAGGACCTAATGAACAAAAATTACGACTTGGGTAACGAGATGAAAATGTAAGGTTCCATAAGCAAGCTTACTTAATCTTCATTACGGAAAATTAATAAGCAGCAAGACGATGATAAAAGCGAATGTAATGTATCGCGTGCACAAGCACGCCAGGATGTCGTTATAATAAAGTATCCTTTCGGCGCTAAACATAAATTATTAACGTTTTAATTGGAGGCCAAGTTTAGGGACGAAATACAATAAAAAAATAATAAAAAGAATTAAAAGGAAAAATGACCCACGGAGAAAAAAAAAAGAAAGCCAAAAGTGACTGATAAAGAAATTCCTCTACATTGATGACGAAAAATTACAAAAAAGGAAAGATTAAATTCGCAAAGGAAAACGTGCCTCGCAACCACACCAACAACATTATACAAAGCTATGTATGGATTATTACAACAAAGCTATTTGCTGCAAAACGCTAAAACAAACTTGTGCTTAACTCGGGGCCAAGTCCCAAAAACAGGACAATGAAGTGGTAGTTGGTGGCAACAGGAAATTGTAGACGACTCAACGTAAATGAAGTCTAAGTGTAATCATGAGAATGTAATTGAATAAAAAACAAAGCAGCAAAAGAGTGTTTCTCATGTTGAAGATGGTTGATAGTAGGAGGCTAGTTGTTGGCACACTTCACCCATCTCAGCAGTTTGATTAGGGTCTACTTACCGCATGTTTTTGAAAGCGAAAAAATATATAAAAATAAACCAAATAAAAAAATCAGACGGCGGCAGATTGAGTAAAGATTGCAGACCATTGCAAATTGTAAAAGGAGTGAATTGAAAAGGAAAAAAAAGGGAAGCACAAAGAACGGAGCAGTAAAAAGCGTTTAATTTAAAACGAAAAACACGCTCTCGGCAGCAAATTGCTGCAAAAGGAAATTTAAAAATATTAAGAAATTTTTTTCTCAAACTAGAAGCAGGAAGAAGAATAACAATAAAAGTTTTATTGCATATTAACAGTCAAGTTTAAAGTTTTATGCAAATTATTTTGGCATTTTTAAGCTAATGCTTAAGCGCTATCAAACCGAGCATCAAATTGTATTGCTTGTTGATTGTCAAACAACGTAACGGTTAAAATTTTTCAATTTTTACGATTAAAATACTTAAAATAGGCACGAAATTGTTTGACTACTTGAAGAAACTTTAGTCGAAAAAAAAATCCTAATAGCTTCGAAGAATTTCATTGCTTATTCAAGTTGATAAAAAAGTATTTCATAAATATCTGCTACTTGATTTGTGTCTGTGCTCAGATAGACAGGAAATACATAAAAGAAAAGCTTACAAAAACTAGCGAATCTGATGAAAGAATTGTTGTATGTTGAAATATTTTAGTTAACAGCCACATACACAAGTGAGACCAATATTTTAATCGTTTTACATAAGAAATGATGATGAAAAATAATTAATTAATAAGCAACAACGAGAAATTTGATAACATTTCTTCCACAAAGACAACTTCAAATCATCTATAAAATACTACCATCCATCAGTAATTTTAACTTTTCTGAGAGAATATTGTCTTGACAATTTACAATGAATCAAAAAAGTTTAGGCACAGTCAACTTTTCTGAGAAGAATTTTGCTTTAATATTTTAAAGCAACTAATTTGGACTACTTTTTGATGCCGTTAGTATCATAAGATGAATTTTAATTGAAATAGACAAAACATTCCTTTATTTTATACACTACTCGAAACATAAGCGGAAGAAGAAAAAATGCATATGAAAAAAGTTTAGGCGCAGGCTGTGTGTGTAACTTGTTGTTGCAAATATAAAGGTAATATATAAGTTCTCTTTGATCTACTCCGTGTTCTCCACATAATTATTGCGCAGCCATCCAATTGTCAATTGATTTAAGTTAGTGTTGATCTTGAAGACATTTTGCTCGTGATTGAATGAACAAAATCAGCAGTCGTACAGAAATTTCCGTAGATGTTCGAAAAGTTATTATAAACCTTCATGTGCAGCTAAAATCTTATCGCGAAATTTGTGATATAGTGCAGAGGTCCTATACAAGTGTGCGAAACATTATAAAGCATTACATAAATTCAGGAAAATTTGAGCGTGAAAGCAGATCTGTGGCGACATGTTATAACTTCACTTTCGAAGCGAACATCGAAGCGAATTATCGAAGTGGCAGCATGTTATAAAAAACAACAAAATCGTATGAAAAAATTAAAGCAGAAATATTTTATTAAAATGATCGCCTGTTGAAAGTGTTGCAACATACCAATTTTCGACAAATTGTCGAACATCAAAGTTTACAAAGATACAACATTTCGCCACAGGATGCCCAAAAATATTAACACCACGTCAGGTGCGCACTGTAGTAGCTGCAGTGGCCCAAAATCCTAAGATTTCGGCTGTAGAATTATGCAATGAAATGCAGCAAAGTTTCAATAAAAACTTCGATCCCCAAACAATACGCAATACTCTACATAGATCTGGTTTTCATGGATCTGGTTCCTCGGCGCAAACCATTTATTTTGGCTATAAATAAGAAAAAGAGGCTGGAGTTTGCACAACTTAATGTACATCAATCGGAATCATTCAGGGACAGTGTAATATTTAGTGATGAATCGAAGTTCAACTTTTTTGGATCAGATGGTGCACAAAAAATTTGGCGAAAACCAAACAATGAGTTCCAAGAAAAAAACGTAATTAAAACAGTCAAACACGGCGGTGCTAATGTCATGTTGTGGGGGCGTATGGTGGCTTCTGGAGTGGGAAATCTTGTCTTTATAAATGAAAATATATGAATATTTTGAAAGACAATTTGTTGAATTTGTTTCTAGTGTTGAAAAGTTGGGCATGAATGGAAAGCCATTTTTGTTCCAGCAAGATAACGACCCGAAATATGCGTCGTACTTTGTGCAGGAATGGCTTGTTTACCATTGCCACAGCTCAAAACACCTCCACAGTCGCCAGATATGAATGCTATTAAACATATTTGGCAATTATTGGAGAAAAAAATTCGGAGCCATCGCATATCATCAAAAGATTCACTAAAAGAGACCCTTCGCCAAGAATGGAGAAAAATATAACATCCCAACAGACAACAAACCTAGTTGGGAGCATGCAAAGGCGCTTACAGTCAGTTATTCAAGCCTAACAAAATACTAAATGTATAAAAGCCAAAAATAAATTAAAATTTTTTAAACATGTGCCTTAACTTTTTTTATGTAAAATTACGACTTTTTTGTTTTTTAATAACATAATATAGAAAACAAAAATGAAAAACGAAATATTTTTGCAGTGAATAATAAAAAACTTTGAGAATAGCTCTGTGCCTAAACTTTTTTGATTCACTGTATATTAATGTTTCTAGCGATACACATTGGGGCAGTGTAGAATAAGAGCATCGGTTGATTCCAGCAATTTTGTGATTCAAATAAATTTGATACTTTAATGTTTTTTAGTTATTCATTTTAAATTCAAATTTTGATATATGATCTGCGTCAAACCCTTTTATTTGAAAAAATATTCGATGTGAACTGAGTTTTTGATTATAACAGACTGAGTGTTTGTTTATTATGTAAAAATCATGTAATTTCTATTCAAGAGTCAAAATTTGTGTATTAAAAATTATGCGTACTAAAAATAAGCAATTTAAATGGACTTTTATTCATGAATATAAAAAGCGAATAGATTTTTATTTCTAACACAATTAAAAAAAATAAATCTTGAGCGTCTGAAAAAATATATTGTACTCAAACACAGTCACACAGAGCAGAATACTATAGTTGGGTTTAACCATTTAAGGGCCACGTTCCGTTTAAAAATCATAAAAGAAAGACCCTTCAACAGGAGGTGTCATTTTAAATTCCCACCATTTTTTTTTTTTTGATGTGGAACATACAACTGTCATTGGATGACGCTTGAAAAAGAAAAACTAAGAGATTTTTAGTTATGGATCGATACACACTAGGACAGCGCACAGTGTGAGAATTTACGAATTAAGCTAGACAAAATTAATAACTTCAGAAGTGGTGAGCCAAATTTTCTGAAAGTTGGTAAGGGTAAGGTAGGATATTTTATAAATAGGATGTAAAAAGTGAGCGAGATGCGACAAAGGGACCTAGCATCGTTAATAAAATACTGTACATCTTTGAGCATTTTTTTAGGAAAATATTATTTTTTAAGTATAAAATGCGCAAGGTTGTTTAATATAGATTAAGCCACTTAAGAGAAGCTTGGTCGGACTGTGAATATAAGGAAATCAAGAAAAAAAAACTCGATCTTACAATTTTTAGCTAACATCTCCTTTGACAGTTCGAATAAAGGCCAAAAAGAGTGCCTTCCTCTCGAGTGCTTAACCAATATTAATCAACCTTGGCCAAGACAATGAAACCAAAAAAATACTCATATTAGTCTACACGCATGTGTGTCAGCAAATTATCACTCTATTGGTTGTGGGTTCATAATCTGATGTGACTCACTTGTTCGTGTGAGAAGAAAATAAGTATGAGAGAGTTTAATACAGATGAGCTTTTTGCAACACAGTTATTGTTAGATCTCGCACTTACACGCACGTGTTGCAAAACATTTACAATTAAATTGGGATTTTTATTCAGTAAATGTAAGCTTACATATTTTGTAAATCTGGCTTGGCAGAATGCTTTCGTAGGCAAATATTTATGTGTTTTTTATTTCAAGTCTTAAATATACTATGGAGACGAACATGGACTTGATATTTGAAAACCATTTTGCATACTTTTGTTTCTTTTTGTTATACTAATTTTTAAATAAGTATTCCAAATATATATCTGTGGCGGCCGTGGCGTGGTGGGTAGAGTGCGTCACTCTTACGCCAGAGAACCTAGGTTCGAATCCTTCATCTGACACAAGTTTTTTCAATTGAATTAATTAGTCTGTTCGGCCGTCACCTCTCTTCAGACAATAGCAAGCCTCAGAGAATAAAAACTGCCATTAAAAGCTTCTTGAGAACATAAGCCGTTTGGAGTCGGCGTAAAACATGTAGGTCCAGTTCTCGATCATTTGTGTGCAAGCATTTCACATCACACACAACACAATTGATCATAATAAACTCGGTCAAAGTCCTTTCAAGGGCTGAGATGGCCATTTCGTTTTTTTTTTTTATTCCAAATATATCAATGTTTTCCAGGCAACTTATTTTCATTATGTTGTTTCCAAACATGTGGTCGAGTTCAAGAAAAATCTTCTTTTAAGAAAAAAGGCACGGTTGAAAAAAGGAGATTAATTCAAAATTACAAAAATGATACTGAATTAAATAAAAGCGTCATTCATTATTTCCTGGGTAATTTTTTGGTTTCCTTTAATTGATTTCGTTTAATTGATTTGAGTTTTGATTCAAATGATTTTATATATTATTAATTTTAAGGATAATGAAAAATTTACTTAAAAAGGATCCAAGTTTGTTTACCGTTGAGTGTTTCATGTAAATTTTGTTATCCAAAAACTTACTTGTGGTAATGAAGCTGCAAAACTTTTTGATCAATATGATGATATATTTAATTGAAAAATTAACAATGGGGAGACAAAACAATGTACAAGGGTGGTCTGAGAAGTTTTCGACCTTAACGTCAAAATGGCAGCACTCGTCAATGAGAGCTAGGTAATATAATGTTTTTTGACAGATATTCCAAAAATTTCAGCCATTTTGGATGCTCAGCTGTTGTTTGAAAATAGTTTGATTGAGTCGATGGTAGTGTTTTGTGAAAATGGAAAAAATTTGAGTATCGAGCTGTCATTAAACTTGTTTTTAAAAAGCAATACGTCTACGCAAATCAGAGAAGAGTTGGACTCTGCATACGTCGACATCATAATTACATTCAAACTGAAGTACTTCCATGCACTCAATTTACCCATGATATAGTTATACCAGGTAGCCACTCCTACCTTCTAATTTTTATATCATAAATTTACCCATTTAGTTGAATACGCTCTTTGTCTTGCCGGCCGAACTTCAGCTACAGTTGAGCGTATGTTTTAAGTTATAAATAAAGCATGGACAGTTGAATAATCACAATTGGAAGTCATCCGTTTGAAATGTACTGTACCCATTTAATACAATTAAGAATATAATTGTATATATATTTTTTTAATTTTTAAAAGTTTCACCAACAATTTTGAGACTTATTACTAGATAAGGGAAACATAAATTCAAAAAATCGACTATGTTAATTCTGGCTATGAAATTTGGATAAATCGGATGAAAACATCGACAACCTCCAATACTAAGTGGCTTTATTTTAAAAGTAAAATTTGTTAAAAATCTGCTCAAATTAAAGAAATGTCTTGAAATCTTGCACATAGGCTTTGATATATAATATAGACCATCACTATGATATTTGCCAAAATAGAATGAAAACCACGCCTACCTCCCACACAAATAGGTTTTATTTTAAAGATAAAATCTCTTAAAAATCTGCAAAAATGTTTTAAAATTTTGCACATAAGCTCTGATATTTAATATAAACCATCTGTATGATAAATGGCGAAATCTGATGAAAACCACGCCCACTTCCCATCTAAAGTGGCTTTATTTTAAATGTAAAATCTCTTAAAAATCCACAAAAATTAAAGAAATGTCTTGAAATTTTGCACATTCGCGCTGATATATAATATGAACTATCTCTATAACATTTGTCAAAATCGGATCAAAACCACGCCTACCTCCCATCAAAGTGATAAAGTGACGTCATCAAAATAGGAAAACTTTCGTTAATATATAAAACTGAATGTCATCGTGTATGTCGTGGCTAAAGACTTCGAATATACTTCAAAATGGCCGCGGGGGGTATTTTAGCTTCAGTACCCTGCCGAAGCTCCATCCTTACTAGTTTTATAAATTTTTAAATACAAAAACTGTATGCGATACATTTAGCTTTTCTTTAATTAAACGGTTGAAGTAACATTTCTGCTATTAAATATAATTTATATTTTTTAATTTAATTTCAAATGTATTTACTTCTAATATGTTGGAAATTCTTATTCAAAAGTTATTCAGATTCATAACAGAATACAAATCATTGACAAAAATTCGAATGTAAAATTAGTCTTACCTCCAGCAACGTCAGCAGTGAAATTAAAGAGAAAAACTTTTTTGATTCCCCCGAAAATCATTTTAAGCGAACCTTAAGAAATGTGACATAATACTCACCAAAACATGCAAATACCGTTACGGATTCTAAACAAGCGTCTGACTGTACACAAACAAAAGGTGCATGAGTTGGTTAGGCAATTATCTAAAAATCTTTTCTTGTTATCAAAGAAGAGATTTTTCAACATTATAATTACAACATAAAAGTAATATTTGTAAAAGGCTTAATACAATCTATGATAAAATGGTTACTATGAAGTATTCGAATTAAATCATTTATAAAATAAAAACACAAATTCATAAAAACTAAAGTTCTTTTTTACAAAATGCATAAAGCTAATTTTTTCCGCCCCACAAAATTTTGCCTCCCGGGAGCAGTTGCCCACTTTTGCTTTCTGCGTAATGCGGCCCTGATCTATGTACATATTTTAATATGTTAAAAAAACAAAGAGAAAGAGATTTCCAAAAGAGTTTTGATAATAAGCATTTGTTTGTGGTCTAGGATACGTCGCCCTTTAATCATATGGACTGCTATGGTTACTTATTATTTCGATACATTTTTGGCTATAGGCTTCTTAATTTCTTAATAAGTAATTTCTTAATAGGTGCATAATCTAAAAAGCGTAGTTTTTTGTAAGCCAGGGGCCGAATTACAGCATCCGTAGTCTAGTAAATTACGAACGACAAGACGAGACAAGTGCCGATAAATATTGACGATTTTGCTCGATCACAGATGCTGCACTTCGGCCCCAGGTTGCAATCACTATATGTCTTATAGTTAAAGATTGATATTTTTGGAGAAACTCAATATTGAATTCACTAGCGGTTCCCCGAAGCTAAATGTTTCGACTGAATTTTATCTAGTCTTATAAAGTGTCATTTTTTTCTTCAAAATTAAGTTCTAACTTGTGTGCAAGTAGACAATAAAGTTATTTGTTTTTATATTAGTATGTTCTTTTTTGACTTTTAAATACTTGCACGCGAGATATTGATCAATGTTTATACCGAGGTAGTTATATCGCGTTACTATATACCATTAATAATAACTGGTTAACAGATTCTCTTTACTAATGGAGACACCAAATATTAAGTTTTCAAAGTGTCAGTATTATATTATATTAATTATAGGATAGAAGATTATATTATAGAAGAAAACGTTGTGAAAGAAATATATGTACTTTACCTTTTCTTTTAACTTTTTAATCAGCTGTTCAATTCAAAAATATTAATGAAAACACAAAAGGAGTTAAATTTAAACGGAAAGTTCTAGCTGGTTACAATACTCCTCCGTGAACTTTTTCTTCTAAAAACTATTAGTGAAAAATTAGTTATAGAATTTTTCAGAACAGACTATCTGGAAAATTACTTCTTTTCAAGATTTGCCGAAGAATTTGTATACTAAACATAAAGTTAAATTATTTCTTTTCATCTCTTTTTTGCAACTTTTTTTGTGGCAATAATCTGAATGATTCTGAAAATGTGTTTATTCCATTGTTATTTTGGTCATTTGCTCAAATTTTCATAAAAACACTTTAACTTCTAATAAAGAATTTGTCACCCATCTACGTGCTGCGAACAAAGTATTAATAACGTTACAAAAAATTATGATTACTTACATTACTATAAATATGTGTGCATTTTATTTTTTTTTTTCTTACTTTATAACTTTATTTCGAAGTTTAGTTTTCCTTCCTTCCCAATCTTATTATGATTAATCTTTTTTTATATTGTCGTTTTGACATCTTTACTCAAACTTTCCCTTATCAGATATATTTTAATATCTTTCAGGTAGCAGTTGAACGATTTACGAATTTTGTTGATATTTTTACTGTCACTTACGAGTTACAAGAACGTCTGCTTCGCATCGATGTTAATACAGCCAATGCAACCAAACATTTCATCCGTCTAAGCAAATACAAATAAACGTATTCCACCAAAAACAAATATTCCGTGCAGCCATTCAACCATCTATCCATCGAGCCATTCCATCTAACGACCATGGAACGAACTTAAAAATTCTTTCGGTGTACGCGTACACCTCAGATACGCTAAACTGATGCTTATCTCGATAAAATATAATTTCATTGAATTGATTTTTTTCCAAGCATTCGACGGCACGTGATTGAAATATAAAATTAGCTAGCTCAACGTTTAGGATTTGTATTTTGTATCGTATTTTGATGGGTTGGCTTATTTTTATATAAAAAAAAAAAATAAGTAAATTAAATTCTATTGGATTAAGACCGGGATGTTTATATTTTAATGTCTTGTAGTTGGGATTAAAACCAATCAAATGTTAGCACAGACGTGTGCGTGCGGAATTTCTTTAGGAGGCAGAGATAAATTCCGAAAATGATTTAGCGAAAGCTTGTTATGAACGTTTAGCTTAATTGAATTTTATATGATAGAGAATTTCAAAGAAATTCACAACAGTTATTTAAGACTGAAGGTTCACTTTTTTGAAAAAATATTGTTAAAAGAAATTGGCAATAAATTTTAGGGGAATTTATGTCGATATATTTTGATATAAAAATAAGGTTCAATAAATTACGTTTAAACTCATAAAAAAGGAAATTGCAATTTTAGATTTTATCTGAACTACAGAAAAAATGATTAAAATATTCATTAGTTACCATTTGCAATACTAATATAATTAAATTGAATGTAGAACATAAATTTCGGTAATAAAAAACATAATACCATTTCGGCCATAGGAGCTTTGACGGAGCTTATTCTGATCAATTATGTTATGTGTAATAACAATTGCAAAATCTAATAATGTTTGAAGAAAAATTACAGAAAAACTGCATCGACAAGTTTATCTAAACTCCTAACGACTAGCTTACATGACATTATTTACCAACTTAGATTTAAAATGATCGGAATTATTAGAATCATTATTTACCAACGGTGACGACCAATCAGAAACTTTCAGTTTTTTCGCATGATTGCCAAAATCTTACGCGTTCACCATGCCCACATTAAGATGCAACATATTTTTGAACTTTAAAATTTTTCCAAAATTTTGTAAAAATAAGAGTCTTGAAACATATTAATTATAAAAAATTTTAATGATTAAAATTAATAGTTTTTAAGTAAGAGTTATTTTAAAGCTTTTATTTTATAGTCTTCAAAGGCTATTCTTTCAAAAAGTAGTTCTGAAGATATTTTTAAGACATCTATATTATAAAAACTTTTTAAGTATCCTTTAAAAAAAATTATTATATGAAATTTATAAGAAGTATATGTTTGCAAGATTCGTCAAGATGAAGACAATAAATTGCACCTATAAAATATTTGCTATTGTTTCCCGTTTTATGCCGCGTTTTTATGTAAAAACTATTTAAAGGACTTTCTTAAAATAAAAAAGTCTCAAAAGATTCATAAAGCATTAGACCAGGGAAAAGTTAGAAATATATTAAAGTTTTTTCGAATTTTTCTAAGAAAACTTTTATAAAATTTGGTACATATATTTACAAAAGTTTAAGGAATAGAAACACATTTTTTCACAATTATGTGGCGATATCTGCAGACAATGTTGATTCCAAAATGAAGAAAAAGCAATTTCGTTTACTTTTTAATATTTTTTTTTTTTATTCCTTTAGCCTCAGTTAATTAGAGTAAACTTCAGTTAATTTATAAGAGTTAATAGAGAAATTTTATATAAATATTTCGTAAAGAAGTTCTAAAAGAACTACGATCTTATGCCATTAACACTAATTTTTCTAAATTAGAGTCTTTAAAGACCTAAACAAAAATACAGGTGGGTCGTTGGACACACCAGAGAAGCAGAGCCTTTTCACAGTTTCATAGATTTGATAATTAAATGGTTTTTTTTTTCTAACTTTTAAGTTCAAAAATTTTAAATCACATCAGTAAATTGTATTACATTTCATTATTATTTTATTTATTTTATTACACGCTACATTCTCTGTTATTTCAATGCACTTACGGGCAATTGCAAAAACAAAACAAAGGAATGTACCAACAACAACCCAAACGCATTCACATCAAAAAAAAAATTTCTTTACCCACCATGAAGATCGATCCTGCACCCCATCGACTTATAGTTCTACACACTTTTCACACATCCAAACACCTCTGCTCTGCAAAGCCACACGCAGAGAAAAAAAAATGTTTATATATGTTTGGTTTCAAGAAAAAATATGTATTTAAACGGAACCGTTTAATAATTGAGAACTTTTCTACAAATGCAACTTTTCTACAATTCGATGCAAGAAGATATTCGTTGTGTTCAACATAATATAATTTTCCTAGCTAAAAAAAATTACGTCTTCAATAATATGCTCGTGACAAAATAGAATTATTTACTTCTTCCCAATGAAAATATATTTATAACACAGCTGAACTAAAAAGAGTTCGAAAGAACTCCATTATTTTATGTGTTGTGCCTCGACACACATAAAGGGGGGCCAAATTTTAAGGGCCGATGTTGAATGTAAGCCACACCTAAACGTCAAGTTTTTTTTTGGATTTCATTTGACATTTCTCAATTTCAGACTAACTCAATTTGAACCATGGAAAGATATACAATCGAGCAAAGCGTTAAAGGTTTCTCAGGCTTATTATGAAATTGGGCGTTCAAATCAAAATGCATATCGTGCACTTCGTGATTTTTTCGGTCAATTTAATCGTCCAAATGTGCGTACAATCGGAAAAATCGTGCAAAAATTTGAGCAAAACCGAGTCTGTAGGAGATGTGAAAACACCAGTACATGCTCGTACAGCTCGTACAGCTCGTACTGCAGAAAATATTGCTGCTGTTCGCGATAGTTTGGCTGAAGAGCCGTCCACCTCAACTCGTCGTCGTGCGCAACAATTGCACCTCTCAAGCTCGTCGTTGATGAACATTATGCATAAAGACTTACATTTACACGCTAACAAGGTGCAATTGACTCAAGAACTAAAGCCTCTTGACCATTTCAAGCGTCGCCAATGGTCAGAATGTTGGCAAGAAATGGCAACAGTGGATGATCAATTTTCGAAGAAAATCATCTTCAGTGATGAGGCACATTTTCACCTCAGTGGATTCGTCAATAAGCAGAATTGCCGCATATGGGCGAATGATAATCCAAGAGTGATTGTCGAAAAACCAATGCACCAACAAAGAGTGACTGTTTAGTACGGTCTATGGGCTGGCGACATCATCGGGCCGTATTTTTTCCAAAATGAGGCTGGTCAGGCAGTTACTGTGAATGGTGTTCGCTATCGTGAGATGATAACGAACTCTTTATGGCCCGAATTGGAAGATATGGATGTGGATGATATGTGGTTTCAACAGGACGGTGCCACTTGCTACACAGCTAACCAAACAATGGCTCTTTTGCGCGACAAATTCAATAGCCGTGTTATCTCACGTGGTGGCGATGTTAATTGGCCGCCAAGATCATGTGATTTGACACCGTTGGACTTCTTTCTTTGGGGTTATTTGTTAGAAAAGGTGTACGTCGATAAGCCAACAACAATTCAAGAGCTAAAGGATGAGATAATTCAGCACATTAACGGCAAAGAACCTCACTTATGCCTCAGCGTCATCGAAAATTTGGACCATCGGATGGAGGTGCGCCGCCGTGGTCGCGGCGGCCATTTGGCCGATATTTTGTCCCATACATAATTGAATCATACCAATATTATCACAGCAAAAAAAATGACAATAATTTCCTTAATAATTTGTGTTTTATTCAAAATCAACATCGGCCCTTAAAATTTAGCCACCCTTTATATATATATTTCTTTTGCACTTGTACCAAAAATAGAGAAAACTTTCTTGCCTTATGCGATTGCTTTATTAGCTTTAAACTATTGCCAAGTTTAAGCGTTTTTATATTTTTAAGTTTCGAACAGCTAAAAGTGTTTATAAAAGTGAATTAAAAGTGAGTGTCGAATTTATTAAATTTAACTTAGTACCTATATCTATTTATATTAAAATTAAAGTAATATAGAAAAAAACCTAATATGCTTTCTTTGAAACCAACAATTATTTCAGAGCAAACATTTTGTAACCACAGTGACAAAACTTTTTGCATGTCTTTTACTAAAATATGTCTACAAGTATATACAATGCAATCATCGGTACATACATAATTTTATACTTAAAAAAATTTTGAAAGTAATTGTCTGACTGCAACCAAATTTTATATTCTCCAATGAATATATATTTAGTAAGCAATTGTCGGAGATTATTATACCTTATCTTCATTAAATTATACATTCAAGCAAATCTATATATTAAGACGCAAACAAAAAACTTTGTGATGCCTTTTTAACTGTGTTAACTTCAACATACTCACATAACACTTACAGTGAATCAAAAAAGTTAAGGCACAAGCTATTCTCAAAGTTTGTATCCAAATAACTTTTTTCACCATTCAATCACGATTCAATCAAGATCAACACTAACTTAAATCAATTGACAATTGGATGGCTGCGCAATAATTATGTGCAGAGAACGAAATAGATCAAAGAGAACTTATATATTACCGTTATATTTGCAAAAACAAGGAACACATACGTGGCGGCCGTGGCGTAGTGGGTAGAGTGTGTGACTCTTACGACAGAGAACCCAGGTTCGAATCCTCCATCCGACACAGAAAGTTTTTTCATTGAACTAATTTTTCTGTTCGGCCGTCACCTCTCTGCAGACAATGGCAAACCTCAGAGAGTAAAAACTACCATGAAAAGCTTCTTGAGAACATAAGCCGTTCGGAGTCGGCGTAAAACATGTAGGTCTAGTTCTCGATCATTTGTGTGCACACATTTCACATCACACACAACACAATTGATCATAAGAAGCTCGGTCAAAGTCCTTTCAAGGGCTGAAATGGCCATATCGTTTTTTTTTTTTTTTTTAAGGTACACATACAGCCTCTGCCTAAACTTTTTTCATATGCATTTTTGCTTCTTCCGCTTATATTTCGAGTAGTGTATAAAGTAAAGGAATTTTTTATGTATTTCAATTAAAATTCATCTAATGATACTAACGGCATCAGAAATTTGGCCAAATTAGTTGCTTTTAAATATTAAAGCAAAGGTCTTCTCAAAAAAATTGACTGTGCAGACTTTTTTGATTCACTGTGTATCGATGGAAAGGTATTTTCGAGTAGATGTGGACAATATTATTTATATTCAAATATATTGTCATTAAGATAGGTAATTAAGCAAATGTAGAATCTTTTTCCCAATGGGACAATGAGAAAGCAACAACAAAATACATAGCGGCGCAACTATATTAAAGATCAATACTGTAGCATACATAACAAGAGAAGAATGCGAGAGAATCGCAGAGAATTCAAAAGAGCTGTGCATCAATATTGTCATTTGTATTTTATCTTAATTTCTCTCTCAACAAAATAAATTTGCAACCGCGTCAGCGCACAGACTAATATTTAGCAGATATTGCATCCGTATCTATTTTCAACTTTGCAGAAGCTCGGTAACATGAAGATTGGAACCTCGAAGCAGAGAACTGCAAAGCAGCGATCCAGTGCAGCGGAGAGAGAGCGCTGACGATATTTGTGCAGCCATCAGCATGTTTCTTTTCAGGAACTATTAAACTGGTTTGGTTGGGGTTTTTTTTTTGTATTGAAATTTTTTCAGCACAATGCTTACATTTTTCTGGCTGGATTTGTTTGAATGGATTTATTTCGATTTGCCAATTAGATATTTGCAAGTTTCAAAGAATATCAATGAACTTTCATGTATTTGTATGAAATTATTAAATGTTATTTTCAATATTTCTAAATACATAAATTGCAATTAATTTTATTTTCAAATAAATTGGAGGAAATGTGAAAAATTTATATTTATTTATATATATAAAATTTTGCAGTAGTTTTTTTTATATTACAATCGTTAAATTAAGTCTCAAATAAAAAAGTGTTAGATTTTAGAAAAATGCAAATAGTGCGTAGTAAAAGTGGTAGAAACCAAAAAAATAAAAAAGAGGTAGCTCACGACAAGTGTGTTAAAGTGGCAACACTGACAATATCATCATGACAACATCTTTTTGCAAGTAGCATGCAGCTGTTCAAACAACAAAAATCTATTAATAGAATATTGTAATGTACTGCAACAATGTTTTTTGATAACCGGTGTGAAAAAAAAAGAAGTGTCGTTATTGAGATACACTCAAACAAATCACAGAATCAGGATATAATAATTTACCTTGGCTACCTTGACAACTACATATTTTCTCAGAGTGTTGGTCGACACTTGTCATAATCAATACAAAGTTTAATTTTTTATCTGTTTTGATGCTTATTTGTTTCCTATTTTTCTACGAGTTTTTGACAAATGCTGGTCGACAAAAACCTGCCACTCCTACCTTGTAGATTATTATATATATCATGCACAGAACGAGGCGTAAAAACTTTCGCTTCAAAAATTAAGAAACTAAAGTTCTAATGATTTGAATGGGAATTTATTGTCTAAATTTCAAGCAAATCAAAAGGTATGAGGTTAACCGAGACTTGTATTAGGCTTGACATCAATTTAGTATAAGGAAGTTTTCTTACATTTTATGTGCGTAAATTGCTTAATTTAGTATTAACTTAGAAACCATATCAAAAATCACTCAGATGTTAGATTTTAAAATGCCGATACAAATTTAATTTTGCTTTGTCTCTTCTTCCAGAATTCATTGATCAAAGCTTGTAAGACATTGCAATTTATGCATTGTGCTTTGTAATAAAGCAAACATCATTAAAAATTATGTCTCTTCTTTATTAAAATTTTGTCCATTTCTTCCACAAGTTTTGTGTTTACTTAATTTTTTAAATTTAGCCAAAGCAGCTGTTGCTAAACTATTAGTTAAAAGTTTACCTACAAGCAGAATTCGCAAGATATCTTAATACGCTACTGAACAAAGATATCCTTATGCACCGCACCACTTCAATAAAACAACAGAAACAAGAAAAACACTAAAGCATCACCAGCTGCCTCTGAATGACAATAATCCTTAAAAACAATAGAAAATATATATAAAAGCATAAAGAAATTTTTTAATAAAAAAATTCCTGCAAACTTTGATCCTGTTTAGAGTAGAGTTACAAAAAAAAAAAAAAAAGAAAGAATAACAGCACAAATAGAAAAATAGAAGAGAACCAAATTAAACATAAGCCTGACGAAATATTTGCGCAGCAATTTGTATAAGTTAAAGAGGCAAATAAATGTGCCAAAAGTTACTGGGCCTTTACACTCCAGCGAATTTACTGCAGTCTGGTCGATAGGCAGCGAATTACTGACAGCTCAGCGGGCGTTTTACGCGTAACTCATAAATATCCTGGCTTCAGTCCTTTGCAGGGAATAAGACGACGAGAGTATGGCGGACGAAAGTTAAATTCTTACAAAAAGTCAATCTCCCATGAAACTAATGTTCAGTGAAGGGTGATGAAGGACAAACATCATATATTTCACTTCCTACACACATTAACATAAGAGAGATTAAATCAAATTTTTTTCTTGTATTTTTTGTTGTCGTTGTTGTTGTTGTTTTTATTTGACTTGTGTTTGAAATTGTGTGTGCGTGTGTGGGCGCAAAGAAATGTCTATTTATGTATGTGCGTAAAATCAAAGGAAATGTTAACACACTGCAAACAAATCGATTTGGGTGCTTTCACGCACACAGTTTGATAACGTCACAGTTTGTGTGAGTGTGTATGTGTGTGTGTATATGAATGCTCGTGGGTATTTTGGTATATATTTTTATATATACATATAATTTGCTAACAATTTGTAATACGTATATTCCTCCCAGTTGCTGCATGTTAATTTCAATAAAAAAAAAAAAACCTGCAAAAAGAGACACTTTAAGGACTGGCTGCGTTCACTGCTTGACGTTTACCAATACCTTCGCAACTGGTCAGCCTCAAGCGATTAGTTCTTGATATCTTATACTTGCACTTAGCATACGATTTTATTGTGTGTGTATGTGTATTTATATTATATATGTTGCTCATTATATTGCCTGTTAATAGCTCAACATTTCCTAATGTTTTTATGAACATTTTTAATGTCGGCTAGAAAAACGCTGAAAATATTTGTTTTGTATACGTATCTAGAACAGAATTTAAGCTTCTGTTTATAACACTTTATAGGTGTGGGTGTTTTCAAATAAATGTATATTTATATCTCTGTAGATAATGTTCAAGTTTTTGAGTGGGTGGTATCGTATTTTTATTTAGCACGCCACTTAAGCATCTTGATTGTGTTGTTTACTGTAAGCAAAATGTTAAAACATATTCAGACTTCCGGCAATTCTTTATACCTCTTCGTCCACCGTTGTATTGCAAAAATAAAAGTGTGATGGATTCTTTTCAACAACCCTATAGGAACGAACTAACTTGTTTTTAAAAACAACTAATTAAAAAACTAGTTTAAAATAAACCAGTATATGAACTACTTTGAATTATATTAAGGCGGCAACTACTATGATTTTGACATGTTTTAATTGCAAATTTTTATTAGATTACAAGCTTATATATATTTAACTATGTTATTTCATCAAATATTATTAACTTTAAGCCATCAGTAATACTTTTCAATTGGTTGTTTTAAAGTCATTAAAAAATAATATAAATATAACTAATTTAACAAGTAGTTGAAAATATATGCAGACGAAAGTCAATTGACTTATTTAGCGGACATCACCATACAAAATAAGTTAGTTCGTTCTATGGGAAAAAGTCAGAATTTCAACTAGTTGTGGTTGACAAAAAACTACTTTATCAACTACTTTTAAATTAGTTGATTTTCCTACAGGGAAGCTATACGATGTGTGCTATGTGTATGTTATAGTATTTGTTTCGAAACATTTTCTCAGCTGTAAGTTAAAACAATTTCATTTCACAACTGTTTATTCACCACCGATAAAGTCAAAGAAAATTCTCGAATGCATTTATTGTACTTCAAATGCTTTAATTTTACTACATGTCACAATGAAAAGACTTAAGTGGATTCCGTATTTTGATTTTTTACCTATTCAATGATGGTCATTATAGATGGAATGCAATGGATTTCTTTTAAGTATTTTAGATTAAGTATATTAGATATTCTTTACTATATAATATTTAAAAATAGTGTTTGCATTTTAAAAGACGACAAATTTTAACTGATATTTGGCAAACATTTAAATCTATGCCTTTGACCTAAGGTAGAATTTTTTTCATATAGAAGACAATGGCAATTCTCAGAGAGTGCACGGTCTAAAGTAGACAAACGATGGAAAAGATAGTTCAAATTGCAAGAGCCTATGTTGTGGAAAGCCATGTTTCCATGGCTTAAAATCCATGTGTTTAAAATCTGTCCATGTTTCATCTATAAAACTGCTTTACAGCTGGGAAATACCAAGAACGGCATACATCTGGCGGGTATATTAACTTTGTCATTTCGTTTGTAACTCCAGGAAGGAGGGATGGTAGGTATAAAAAAATATATATAGTTTTGATCAGCATCACCTCCTGAGTCGATTTCCGTGTCTCCGTCGGATCCGTCCCGACTTCGACACGATTACAGCCGTAATCTTAAAGATATGGCGATGAAATTCAAAAAGTAAATTTATTTTTAAAAAAGGAAGACCAAGTTCGAAAATGGCCCAAATCGGATGAAAATCACGCCTACCTCCCATACAAAGTGACTTTATTTTAAATGTAAAATCTCTTAAAAATCTGCAAAAATTGTAAGAAATTTTTTTTTAGCATTTTTTTTTTGGATTTATTGAATCTTTCTTATTCGAAACTAACAATAAGTCAACATATCTTAAGAACTAATTTGACATCTGCCATGCCATTGCATGGATTATAGTGTTTTTAGCAATATTATGTTTAAGTTCGCCTTAAATTATCAAAGAAGATTCAGCATATTTCGAGATCTATGGTATCTCTACTTTTGAGTAGTTTTTGGTATTGGCGTTGTAGTAAATTCCTTTCTAAAGTATTTGGGTGGGTTCTCAGTTTGTGGGTGTATTTTGAACAGAACTGCTGTATTTCTTCTTCAACAGTAGGAATCTTGAGGTCTTTGTGTATATTAGAATTTCAGATGAACCAAACAGCGCCCGTTATGTTTCTTAGCATTTATCAATATCATTTTTGATTGCATTCTTTGGAGTTTTTCTATATTCGATGGCGACGCGGTTCCCCATAGTTGAATGCCGTACGTCCATATAGGTTTAATGATGGATTTGTACACCAAAAGCTTGTTTCCTAGACTGAGCTTTGCTTTTGAATTTAATAGCCATTGGAGTTTGGAAGATTTAATATTGCAATGGGTTCTTTTTGCTTCGATATGCTTCCTCAATGTAAGCCTTCTGTCAAGATTCATACCAAGATAGTTGACTTCATCTTTTTGGGGGATAGGGTGATTATTTAGTATAACAGTAGAGCACGTTTCTCTTCTTAAAGTGAAAGTGATGTGGGAGCTTTTAGTATCATTTACTTTAATTCTCCATTTTGCTAGCCATTTTTCAACAGTTTTAAGGTGTTTTTGAAGATTTATTGTAGCCTGTCTTAGGTCAGAGTGGGTGCTCAGAATAGCTGTATCGTCTGCAAATGTGAATGTGAGTAATTGGGTTTGTGTTGGTAAGTCGCAAGTGTAAATCAAATAAAGAACTGGGCCAAGAACACTTCCTTGAGGAACACCAGCACAGATTGGATAGTTTCTAGAGTTGAAGCTCTTGTGACGTACAGTAAGCATCCTGTTAGAGAGGTAACTATTCAAGAATTTATAAGTATTTTCCGGAAAGATTTCTTTTATTTTATACAAGAGGCCTTCATGCCATACCTTGTCAAATGCTTGCGCAACATCCAAGAATATTGCAGAACAGTATTTTTTTTTTCGAATGTTTTTCGTATTTCCGACGTTATCCTGTGTACTTGTTCAAGTGTGCTGTGTTTTTCTCTGAAACCAAATTGGTGGGTTGGTATGACATGCTTAGAGTTTAGAGTGGGCCAAAGCTGTTTAATGAAGAGTTTTTCAAAAAGCTTGGAAAGTAAGGATAGCAGACTTATTGGTCTGTAAGAGGTAACAAGAGTTGCATCTTTACCTAACTTTACAGTTTCCATTCTCTTGGGAAATATTTAGTGTTTAGGGTTGCGTTCGTGATATATAGTAAGAGTTTTTTAGCAATATTTGGTAGTTCTTTTATAATTTTTCCATTATTTTTATCAATACCTGGGGCTTTTATTACATTTATACTTGCAATTGCGTTGAACAAATCTCTGGGTTTTATTCGAGTGTTTTTTATATTAGTAGTGTGGGTAGTGGGTGAGAATTCAGCATGGCATACCTCTGGGTTGGGTGTGAACACACTTTGTAGATGCTTGGCAAATGCTTCTCCCTTTTCTGACTCGCTACGGGCCCATTTTCCGTTTGAACACCGAATGGGGGCGTCTCTGTTGATGGGGTTTTTTAGCTTTCGAGTAGTCTTCTACAACGAGTAATCAGATGCCTTCGTGGCACCTAGGTTTTGAAGAAACTGCTGGAGATCATTCTCAGCATAGTCTTGGAGATACTTTTGGAGCTTTCGAGTATGTGCGGCTAGTTGGTTTTTGAGGTTAAGGGATCAGTGAGTCTGCCATTCTCTCCTCAATCGCCTTTTTTCATTGACAACAGCCATAATTTGGGTTGATGCTGTGTTCTTTGCGCTTTGGTTTGTTTGCGGGTGTTGCAATTATCGCAGCTTGCTGTAATACTTGAGTCAAGTTCAGTAAAGCGGAGTCAATATTTTGTTCGTTTTCTAAGGGTATTTTGAGATTGATATGCGAACTTATGTTCTTGCGATATTTAAGCCAGTTTGTGTACTGATTTGTTAAATTTTTGGGTGTTAAATCCGCTGAGGGAGTGATTTCAAGAGTAATTATTGAGGGAGAATGGTTTGATGACAGATCGAATGAAGATTCAACTGAGATTTGGTGTCTTCTGATATTTTTTGTTATACCAAAGTCAATCAAGTCTGGTATTTTACGAGGGTCAGTGGGCCAGTAAGTGGGTTGCCCAGTGGATATAACATCTAAGTAAGCTTGTGATATGGCTGACCAGAGTAACAGAGTGACAAAGTGACTTTATTTTAAATGTAAAATCTCTTAAAAATCTGCAAAAATTGTAAGAAATGTCTTAAAAATATGCACATAATATAAATTTTGCATATCTAACACAAGCCATCTCTACGATAAATGGCAAAATTGGATGAAAACCACACCTACCTCCCATATAAGGTGACGTCATCAAAATAGGAAAACTTTCGTTAATATATAAAACTGAATGTCATCGCGTATGTCGTGGCTAAAGACTTCGAATATACTTCAATATGGCAGCGGATGGAGGGAGGGGGGGGGGAAGGGGGGTATTTTAGCTTCGGTATCCTGCCGAAGCTCCATCCTTACTACTTTTTTATACATATATTTATTTGTTAGCACTAAACCAAAAAATTTTAAGTTTTAAATATAGTGTTAGTGCTTCGACGTTTCTTTTTTGATGAATCTTCGCGTATTAGGAACCAACAGTAATCAGCCATCATATCTTCGTCTAGGGGCGCACCCTGAAAAAAATTTTGGTAGTAGTTTTAAGTTTAAGTAGTTTTAAGTGTTAAGTGGCCGCCTTGACCTCGCTTGCATACGTGAGCCGTTTTCATGAAATTCTCCATGACATTCTGGTATAATTCTGAATCATTAGGTGCAATGACCTCTTGGAGTTCATCCAAACGGGCACAAAGAGGACGACCACTCCTTTTCGCGTCCCAAATAGGGCCAGTGGACTCAAGTTTATTGATAAAATTGACCACAGTCGTGCGAGATGGTGCTTGCGTTATGATGACCAAGAAGTGTGGGTCTTGCAAACGGTCTCCCTTAAAATTCGCACTATTTTTGTAGTGAATTTTAACAATTTGTAGGCGTTGTACGACCGTGTATTTTTTCCATGACTAATGCTCTATGCTTGCTGTTGGCAGCTATCATAGATTTACACCCCTATGCTGCGTTTTCTTGACAAGCAATTTATCAATAAAATTTGTAAAGAATTTTATCAAGCCAAAGCTTTATTAGTATTCTGCAACAAACTTGATAAATGAAAAGCTTTCGAAATTCACCACATGAGGTTAACTTCTATTGACAGCTGATTTTATAAAATATGTCATAAAATTTTACAAATATGGATACACCTATTAAGTAAGTATTTTTGTTTATTTGATTTTATTAAATATTTGTGTAAAATAACTCAAACTTACAGGAAACCGAAATATGATCGTGCCACATCGGAGCAGCTGCAATTAAATGTTAATTTTTGCCGCGAGCGACCACAATTGCAAGCTGGAAAACATTGCCCGAAGTCGCCGCGGCAAATGCAGGAGCTCTGGAACGAGCTGGAGGGTGGATTAAGCCTTAGGAGGCCCAACTCGGACAGCAGCGAAGTGGAAAGAAGTAAGCTTACCGACAGGGTAAAAGGATCACTAGCATCCCGCAATCTGCGTAATTCACATCTACGCCTTCTTTTTTCTTCATTTTCTTCATCCACTAATAGCAGAAGTAACAAAAGGACTTCTACTTCCATTTTCCTAAATTTCCACAAAAGCTAATAAATGTGTATCAAATAAATAATTATTACGTTTATATTTACCTCAAGCGCCCACAACTGTGTAAACTTTAAGCAACAATAAAGTAAAGCTATTTGTCAATAGCAAATGAGATATTGACAAATTTGTCAATGAAGAAGCTTTTTTTTTTGGTGACAGAATATGAAATCTTGATAAATATTCAATTATTGATAAATATTCAATATGGTGAATTTATCAAGTGCACAGAATCGGGCTGTTAGTACTCTTTGCTTATCACAAAAAAGTTGTGCCGATCAAAACGTTAGCGACTTTTTTAAGGTCTGCAGGGCCTTAAGGTCTTTAAGGACAGCAAATTTTAAGGTCTTTCGCTGCATTGCTTTTTTCTACCTTATTGACGAATACATTAATAATGTAAAAACATTTTGGTCTAAAATAAAATACAGCTTCAAAAAAAGACTTATAAACTGGTGCCTTTTTTTTTTTTTTCGAAAAACTCCCGAAGGCCCTTAAGATAGAAAATTTAAAGTATTATCCGATAACTTTTGCTGAGCCCGGAAATGCTCCAAAGCTCTAAAAAGGGTTAATTGTATATATAAAGACATAAATTCGTATTTTTGATTACGTTTTATTAGCAAAGCTTACGATTTATGACTGCTAAGTGGCTATTATTGTTATTTGCAAAAATTTCGTAGTATTGAAATTGAACAATTGTTATTATTGCGATACGTATTTACAATTTTTTTCCCATATATAAAATTTCTTTTAATTTATAACCATGCACTTTAATTATTCAACAATTTATAGCCACATTTATATAAAAAAACCTACCTTTTGTAATTCATTTTTATCATCACCAATCCTCAAGTCGACCACATTTGCAATGTTAGAACTAAATTTAGAACATGATATTGGTGTGCTAAGTAACTTGTTTTTAACATTGTAGCGTACCAAAAATGCAATTAAGCGAAAAATCAACTCAAATATCTGTTAAACTACGTTCACACTGAGAGCTAAATGCGTATTTACACATTAGCAATTTAAAATGCGTGGCCGTATGCTCCTTGTAGAAGTAAAAGGGATAGGCCCATGGTATAATTATAAGGTAGAGCCGAGTCGCTTAGTGCCCTCACGCGTCAATGAATAGTGAATAATAAAAATGCCGGCTAGTTGTCAAAACGACAAATTTTGAAGAAATTGCTAACGAAGTAAATATAAAATGTAAAATCAACTGCGAAACGTGAACACAAAGAAACTCGAGATGAACAGCTGATGTTGACAACTAGCTGGCATTTTCTCTGCTGTCTACTTCATTCTTCTCCGAGTCGGCCCTACCTTATAATTCTGCCATGGGTAGGCCTTTCTGTAGGATACATGCTTTCGCAGTGTCTAAAGGCCCAACCAAGTCAAGGAAGAGCTAAAATATAATATATAGGAAAGCACCAATATAAATTCAAGGTATGTTAATCCAGGTGCTATAAGACGCTACAGCGCTGCCGTCTTTTGGGAGCATACTGTTAAAACAAAGTAATGTAAACCTTAACAAAAATGAATCGGGGAGATTTTTTTATTTTTAGAGAAAAATTTAGCATAAACTTTTCTTAAAATTCGCTTTTTTGTAAGCAAGCCGTTTTTTTACAGTTTTAAATATTAAGTTTTTTTTAAGTATTATTGTGGTTGTTGTGTTAATTTTCTCTACAAAAGAACCAAACAAAAAATGGAAAAAAGTCAAGCTATTCTGCGTGTGTGTATGTTGTGCAAGGTTTGCTACGCAAAGTCCTATATAAAACTTTTTTCAGCACCACAAAATTCAACCAAGCGGCAAAAGTGGGCTGAGGGCTGTGGCGTCACCTTGGGAGACAATTTCAAGGTATGTGAAAAACATTTCAAGGAGTGTGATTTTATATATGCACCTGGAGATCCTCTAGAGACCCTTATGCCAAGCGGAGTGCCTTCACTGTTGAGTGATCGTGCCGACATTGCTGAAGTGGGCGAAGGTGAAAGCCTAGTTGATTGCAGCACAAAAGTTTGGTAATTAGTTTTATGTTATCATTGAATATGTCTAATTGTCAGTGCCTGCAACCTTTTCGACCACAACATTGTAGTGAAAGATTAATGAACTACTGTCATACCCTACAAATTCATGAACTAAAGAGGAAGGTGGCCGAGAAGCGGAAGTAGCCACTCTAAAAAATAAAAAGAAAAAAACGACATCAAGGAGTGTATAAAAAAAATTTCACAAGGTCAAATTAAAAAAATGAGGTAGTACGAAATTAATCTAAATTTTATACTAATATATATTGATATGGCGGCCGTGCCGCAGTGGGTAGTGTGTGTGGCCCATATGCCAGAGAACCCTGGTTCAAATCCCACCTGACGCAGAAGGTTTTTTCAATTGAATTCATTTTTCAGTTCGGCCGTCACCTCTCTGCAGGCAATGACATACCACAGAGAGTAAAAACTACCATGAAAAGCTTCTTGAGAACGTAAGCTGTTCGGAGCACTGCTGCCAGATTGAGGCAAATTTCCCTTAATTAGGTAATTTTTGATAAATTTTTAGGCAGAGGTAAAAAAGGTAATTTTTGACCAAAACTGGAAAATTTTTAATGAATAATTATTTTTTTCAACTTGAAAATTGTTTAAGTTATTGGGAGCACTGCTACCTCTCTAAGCAAAATTTATTTGCGAGTAGCCTGGCCTCAGCATTTTTTGCACTATTTTCTTTTTTGAATTGCTGCGAATTTTAAATTTAATACTAACAAATTTGCTGAAATACACCAATGAATAAGAAGTAAGCAAATGTTCTGAAAATGCATTGAAACTTCTTTTTCAGAAATGTTTTTGGATATTAACAACAGAGAAGATTTAATACATCTTATTGCTTTAACAAATATATTAGACTAGTATAAAAGCCCGTCTACGACGGGTTGGAAGCCATTATTACAGTCCTTTTACAACTGTTCTGAAAAGTGTTTAGCTTGAAAGTATGCACATATGTACATAAGAGGCAACCATGTCACTGATATATATCAAAAGAATTTTCTGTGCATACTTTCAGCCTGATCGCAAAAAATAATTACAGTTTGAGCGATATTGGGCGCAGAGCAGCGTGTTTGACTTTTATGTGTTAAGATGATGTTATAAAATTTTATTTAATGTGCGCAGTATACATTTTTATTACTGAAAATATGGATTGTTATTGCATATATAAATATATTGCAAATATATAAATATACTTGCTAAACATTATAACGATTGTTAATCATTTAATAATTTTTGTTGTTTTTTTTTTTTTTTTGAAAAGATGATTTTGAAATAGTGGTAAATTTCGGCTCGTCTGTCTGGCAATACTGGTTCGGAGTAGGCATACAACATGTAGGCCAGTTCTCGGACATTTGTGTTCAAACATTTGACAACACAACACAACTGATCACAAGAAGCTCGTCAAAGTCCTTTTCAAGGGCTGAAGTGGTCGTTTCATTTTTTTTTTTATATATATTAATTATTCAATTTTCCTTTCAATAGCAACTTGAAAGTAATCATATCTAAAAAAATTTAAAATTTTGTTGTATTAAAAAATGACACTTAGTAGAAAACAATGATATTATAAGTGTCGATAACTGGTGATTTTATTTTACATCCAATAAGCATAATTTTTTGTAGTACAACAAACTTTTTTTGTATTTTTAGAGTAAGGTAGAAAGATGATTTGATTGTTTTTCGAATGAGCCCTCAAAATAGGTTTTCTTTGAGTAATTTTTTCTGCTAGAAACAATAATGTGAAAAAAATTGTATTATTATTAATTTTCATTATTTATAATTAAAGTTATAATAAGCATTAGCACTAGCTGCCAAGGCTATCGGCATAAACAAATTTTAAAACGCTAATTAACAACCCTGTAGCCCCCAAGAGTGTAAAAATATACCCCATACGATTTTTGCTCAATTCGACACCACCTTTCACCTCCGTAAATATTTGCGAGACACACTGTATATTCATATATACGTTCTTTTACACAACAAATTCCTCAATAATGTTAAGTATTACTTCATTAATCTTTTAAATTAAGCAGTCCGAATAAAGACGAAAGATGGTATTGGCAGGACTTTCTAGTGCCAGACATCTCTGTAAGAAAGGCTTTTTCCTTCCACGTGTTTATACACTTGCCAAGCTGGAGCAAAAATTAAAATTTTAAGAGGGTATTCTTAAATTCTCAAATAAAGCTATTAAAGTCGGACACAGCTTGGCATTCGAGGATAGAATTTGTGTCCTTTCTTTCGACGAAATGGTTTAAAGTTTCCATCTAAGAGCACGATCCGTCTACTGACATGGTCAGGGCACAATGTAGTAATGTTCAGATGGAAATTGTACTAACACTCTATACCTAATGAATTCCTATGTAAACAATCAAATTTTGTGACAGCAAAAAATAATTTAAAAATTACAAGTTCGTTATTTTATACAAACAAATTTTAAATTATACAACACAAAAACTTCAATACTTAAGAAATTATTGTATGAATCATACAAAGATGTATCTAAATCTTTTTTTTTAGACTACTTTAATTGATTGCTTGCTTGGTTGATTGTTAGCTGTTTTTGTATTAAGCAAACAAAGCTAAACATTGCATGTGCTCCCGGAAATCGCGAGGACGTAAGTTCGAGTACGGCATTGGAATAGTTTCCAAGTAATCATTATTTATAATTTAAAAATTCGATGAATAATAAAACTGATTCAATAATGAAATTATAAGCTGAAAATAATAAAAAACCGAGTTAATTTAACGATAATAAGACAATGGAAATTTTCAATTTTCATGCCAAAAAATTATGACTTATTCACCATTCACCTAAAATTCATAAAATCCAAAAACTTACAGGCTAAAAGGTTAAAGCCAATATAGTACAACGAGAAAAAAGCAATAGTTAAATCACATAAGTCAGCTTGGGTAAAGAGAATTGTATGGGAATTATAAACTTATGCTTATTCATCTAAGCAATTTATTGTTTAATACATTGCTTTGAAAGCACATACTTCGATGCCTTGCAAAAAAAAAATATTTGATTCACCTAAGCCCAAAATCCAAATATACAAAATTAAAAAACAACTAGCATAGTTTTGAGCTATTTTCTGCGAAAAAACACAGCTGCGTCATTAGGCACACGAGAGAAGGATAGATTTGATAATTTAATGGTTTTTTGTTTTTGTAATAAAACCACTTTTAAATTCAAAAATAACAAACAGTAAATTAAAAAACACATGTTAATATTCAAAAAGAAAAAAAATTTCTTTGCCCACCGTGCGAAATCTAACCTGAAACTTCTGGTGCCAGTACATCGCTCTACCCACTGATCCAAAAAACCTTGCTACTACTTGCTGACATAACTGCAGCTCTTTTAACAGATGCTGTATTAACGGATGCAGTAGGTCACAGTATTCTGTTGATAGCCATACAACAAACATCTTTTAAGGAGGGACACGACATTCGCGGCAGAGAAAACAGACCTTGTTTTAAAAATTCATAACTCAGTCAAAAACAAACTTTTTTCCAAAATTTTTTTTATTATTGTAGAGAATTGAACAAATTATAAGAAAAAAAAATTCAAAAAAATATATTTTTCACTCCAACATGGTTTTATGGCCTCGTGGTTGCAGCGCTGGGAGTTGCAAATTTGTCCGATCTGGAAAAAAAAATACTTTTTTAAATCTTAACAAAATTGGTTATCGTGCTTAACGAGCTTTTTTTAAAAAATTTTTTTTCAATTTTTGGTTATGTTCCAAATTTGAAAGTGTGTTCTTTCGAAAAAAATATTGACTTTAAAAATCCATAAAAAATCGAAAAAAAATTAAAAAAAAAAGCTGGTGTCATAAGATAGCGAATCAAGTTTAAAAAAATACAAAAAAAAAAAAAAAATTTGTCAAAAAATTAACCCGCTAGTGCCGCAACCAGTACGAAAAACATGGTTTCGAGATAAGCGCGTTCAAAGGATGTGAACAAAGAAAAAAAGGTTACCTTCAATCTGTCATGCCTGCTTCGTACTGTAAGCCTTCGTTGTCTTGTGTTGTGCTGTTTCTTATAGTTTTTTGCAATCGTTTAGCAATTCGGGCTTCTTTTAAAGCTTCATATGCCTTCACTTCATCATTTCTTTTGGAAAAATTCAATGCTGTAGCTCCTATGGTGATACCAAGTAGTTGAAACATTTGCAAATAACTAAAACCCACCCTTCCAGTAGGTACGAAATAACAACCACCAAAAATCAGTTAGCAAGTAAAACAAGTATATACCAGCTGCCGTACGTAGGTAGCGCAAAAATTAAAAATGTGCTCTCACTAATCCGGCTGTAACTTTTGAACCCGTAGGAATTTTTCCATGACATTTTTTTCTTAAGAATATTAAGAATCTTAAGAATATTTACTAAAATACAAAATTATTAAAAAAAATCAATTTCAAATAACTGCCAGTGTCATGCCCCCCCTTAATAGAGTATGGTGTTATGCTGCAGCATAGCTTAGGTTAATTAATATTTAATAAATCACTCATAAAAGAAAATCATAAAAGAGTAATTTGTGTGGTTGTCGATTTCCGTCAAGCAAATCACAAAAAAGGAAAAAAAGGAAAATAAAAAACCAAAACCCGATAAAAACTTATATTTTTGAACTTAAATTTTTTTTTTTTAAAGTAGTGTATAAAAAATTACCAAATACTTGATTAATTTATCACCCAAATAAAAATTGGCAAGGCAACATGTAAAACTTAGGCATTTTGATGAAGTACTTGGGAAGCTGAAAACTGCCAAAGCCGTCTTATAAATGATACTAGGTTTTTTTTCAATTTAACTTAAGCTTTTTTCTTGGTGTAGACTATCGTTACATAGTAGTTGTTTTTTGTTTGTAGTTTGTTATTAATTCGACTTTAGTAGTTTTCTCGGTGCAGAATGCAATCTAACATTGCTCGTTCCTCTGATCCAGCCTTACTTAAATGTGGACTAATGAAGAATATTTTTTTAGTCTTAAAATAAGGATAGAGTGCCATTTAAATAAAAAGAAATATTTTCATCAGAATTAATAAAGAAAAACAAATAAATGGTGGTGCCAAAAAATCTATAATAGATTAAGGAACGAGTTGTAAGCGAATTCACTGAGTCATGGGGACCATGGAGCATATGGAAAGAATGTGCAGTGAACATCTAATGGGCGATTATCACTTTTATAATTATAGCAGGCATTGTACTAGCCTCAACGGATTCAAAACCTCATAAAAAATATGATTTTCTTTTTCTTTTTAAATGTTGCACATTATAGCATAATTCGGGGACATTACAGCATATATTTTTTTTATGATCAATCAAACTTTAGCATACTTTATCAGAAATATCGTAACTTCCTATGATAACTTCATATAATGTAAAGACACTTGCTGAGTGCTTATTACATACATAAAGTCACTCATGCACAACGTCACGACAATGCACTCGTATATACATATTAAAAAATATTTTATAATGTTTTTCTTTTGAGTTTTTTTTTTTTCTGTTTACCCTTCCTGAGTATATCATAAATTTTTTTAGACATTTATTATGTTATTATCATACATATTTTAAGAAATAAAGCATATTTCTTTTGCCAAGCTAAGAACCAGGTTAAGTTAAAAATAAAAAGCATTAAATGATGTTTAGAAATAGTATTAAATCGGCCACAACTGCTTGCCAGGCCATCATTTATCCTGGCTAAAGTGGCGCACAGTTTTTTGGCGAAAGCTAATATATCACTGGCAAGTAGACAGCTCTAGCTACCCAGTCAACTTCTCAGGTTGCCACATACATATGGTTACTGCTGCTGCTGGCTTTTTCTTCAGTTGTTAGCTAAGCATACCTTAAGTAGATTCTATGAGTTGGCAAATAAAAAAGTTTTAAGGCGTATTGCATGGCTGAAAATAAACTTTCACTTTTTTGTAAAAAAAAGCTGTTCATACTGCTATGAGTGTGCATTAATATTTGGGTTTGTGTTTGTATTTGTGTTCCTGAATGTGTGCTAGTCGGTTATCCTGCGGCACATTGAAGTTGTAGACAGCGCTCGACTGTGATTGTCGTAGTTGGCACCACCGCAAAGCATATTTTTTCAGCTCTGTTCTTCTAGCCACTCAACACGGTACGCTTCACTCCGCTCTGAACCACATATTTCGCACTTGCACTATTTTTTTATTTTTTTTTTTTGGTGCTTTTTCTAAATTGTTTTACTTTTTTATTGCATAATTTACGGTGTGTATTTTTTTGCATTTATTTTTGGGCAATATTTCTTTTTCTGCCGCTGCTGTGTCGCACGCGATTGCTGCTGACATTCCCTGCAACTACTCCCCTGCCTTTACTCATTCACATGCTATTTTATATCAACAGCCAGGCGTTGATAAAATTTCACGACTTCTATTTTGGTATTTTTGCTGTTTTTTTTTCTAGCAGCTTCTACGACTATTTTTTCTTTGTGTGTGACTTGTTTTCATGTGAAAAACCGTTAAATTTTCAGCATATGTGCTTTTATAAAACGCCATTGTATGTCATTGTGTGTGACCTTTTGCATATGTTAGTATGTGTGTGTGTGTTTTTGTGAGTCTGTGATTTTGTCTGAAAATTTTTTTTATTTCGGGCTATTATTTTTTCGTGCTTCTAGTACATCCCTGGAAGGATTTGAAGAATATCCTTGTAAAGTGTTTTGCTCCTGCTGATTCCGTTGTTGAGAATTCTGCTGTTTTTGCATTCATGTATTGCCACCTATAGTGTCTCAGCTGTGTGTGTGTGTGTGTGTGTGTGTGTGCATTGCTAGTTATAATATATAGGTAGGCGCGGTTCGCTTTTACACATGTGTGAATGTGTGCCATTATATTTTATTTATTTATTTTTTGTGAGCCAGTATATGTGTGTTTTAGTGTGAACTTCATTCGGCAAACGTGCTACGCATATGGCTTCAGTAATTTTTCACCAATTTTTTTATGTCGCTTTTTTTATTTAACATTTTAGCTATTTTGGCCTTTTTGACGATTTTCATTTTTCGTCAAGCGTGTCTGAATTTGGTTCATGCCTATTTGTTATACTACATGCTGTTAAGTTTCAGGGTGTGTATGTGTGCTATTATTACATATAATTAAAATGTAAAAACCGCAATTATAAATGTGAACGTTTTTTCGTCCTCACCTAGCAGATTGTTTGGTATGGAAACTTATTTCAAATTGTTGCAAAATACATACGTTCAACATCTTATTTAGCAACTAGAGCGAAAAATGTTTTCGTGTGCTTATTCCTAACTTTAATATGACCACTCAGAGCCAAATCAACCTGATAATGGTTTTTATCCAAGAAGAGTATCTTATTAAAATCTTATTTTTGCAACCTAAATTACTAAGTTTTGATTTGATTTATGTCGTTTTTGTTGTTAGAATGCGAAATAATTATAACTTCATTTGCTACACTTAATTCCAGCCTAATTTAATTTCCATTTTTACCCTGTCCGAAGCATAATTGTAATTGAATTTTAATATGGCAACACAAACAAACAAACAAACGCATTTATGAGCTTAATTTGCATATTACTCTAAATGTGGCTTAAATTTCCGCCAGCAATAACAGCAGTTGCAAAAAATACATCAATAAACTAACAACTGAAAGGAGAACAAACACAGAAATAAAAACAAAAAAATCATATTTACAGGTACAAAGTTGCATGTTTGCGATAAATATTTTGAATTGGATTGCACAAACACGCAGTTCTGCACAACCAGAAGTTGACCTAAAATACTATAAGAATTCCAATAAAATCATATCAATTCACAATGCAAAATAGATATTTATTGGCCACAAAATACAACAGGTTTCTGTTAGCCGTGTATATGTTAACAATGTTGTTAACGAGTGTGGTAAACGATGGTTTTTTTCCCCAAAAAATAAAATCCCCCCCTTCCCTAGTCATGCACTTGTTAACAAGTAGTAAATTTTAGTTTTTATCGAAAAAATATTATATAGTTTGATATGGAGTCATTATATAAATTATGCACTATAGTGCTATTAAAGTGTTTGCTTTTAGGGCAGAAATGGAAGAGAAAAAAGTGAAAAAGTAGTTTTCTAATTTAAACCAAGCAGTAATTTGGTTAGAAGATTTTATACACTGATTTGCTTATAATTCAATTAAACCCCTTTTTTATGTATTATGAACATTGTATGTGCTCGTTTTACATGAACATTAGCATTGCCAACACTTTAGAATGATTTTACCTTAATGGTTTTATTTTTGGGTCACTTTTTATAGCTATATTTTTGTAATAGATTGCCGTAAGGAGTGGTTATAAGAGCTGTTATAACATGCCAGTATTATTATTAAAGCGGCTGCTTTTTTTAAGCTATATGTTGTTTAAAACTTTTTATGTAAACTTATTGTGTCGGCGAGCGTCATTAGAAAAAAAAAATAACACAAATTAAAGATTAGATTATGTTTAAAATTCAATAAAGAATGTCTATCAAAATTATGCTATTCTTAGAGCTATCTACGTGTACTTGAAGATAGTCCTGTGGTCTAATTAGTTGTTGTCTAATGTTGTAAACATGAAAATTTTTCCATTATTAAAATAAAAAATCTTAATATAAAAAAGGCAAGCGCACAATGCTCTGCACCTTAGATCGCTCAAACTTGCGATTATTACAGTTTCTTTCCAACATGTACTGTCCTGAAATAAGTTTAGCCTGGAAGTATGCACAGAAAATTAATTTGATAATTATCAGTGACATACTTGCCTTTAATGTATATGCATACTTTCAGGCTGAACATTTTTCAGAACAATATGTTGTAAAAGCACTGTAATAATGGCAAAAAATAATTATAGTTGGAGCGTTAATGTTTCCAACCCGTCGTAGGACGGGCTTTTATACTAGTAATATATATATATATATTACTATATTTAATATATATATATATAATATAAATATTACATACAATACCAAGTATAAATATTACTACATAAATAATATTATATATATATATTGTATATTATTTATTCACATTATACAATATAATATATTATGAGCTCAAAACAATATATTTTTTAAAACACTAACAGTAAACAGTAATCGTTATTAACACTAATTACAATTACTATTACAATACACTCAGAAAACAGTTTCTCGAAATATGAGAAAAGAAGCATTATATTAAGAGAAAAATGGTAATGACTTTGCTCCAGAGAATACTTTTTTCAAAACGTAACCCTAAAAATTCCCCAAAAATAATAAACGGCTTACATGAAAAAAAGAAATATTTTCTCAACAATAAACACACCTTCTCTTTAGCGGAAGAATATTTGTTTATAACAGGTTCAACCATTGACACTTTATTGTGTCTATTTTTCTCGAAAACAGAGAGATATGTATGTAATTTTAAAAAATCTTTTACTTAAATTGCGCTTATAGTTTCTCACAAAAACAAATACTTTCTTCAAAAGAGAGGTATATTTTCTTAATTTTGGTACAACATATTTTTTTATTGCGTACATGTTTTCTCTAAAACAGAGAAGTATATCTGGAACTACGACTAAAAATTTATTTTATCTGTATTGACCACGCATCGAGCATGAATTTTGTTATAATTTATCTAACTATTACAATAATAATAGTAAGATCTTTTGACTGTAAAATTTTAAAATATTTTGTTTGTTTTTTGTTTTTATTTATAAAAGGCAAAAATAAAAGGAAATAAGATAGGTTGTAACGATACCTTCAAAAAAGCAGTACGACAACATTTTTCACTATGTTATTTTGGTTTGAAAATTAAGAAGTATTTATTATATTCAGTGCCTGATTTAAAGGCCTCCGGGAGTTTTTCGAATAAAAAAGACACCTCTTTAAAGAATTTTTTTTTTTTTGAGTTCTATTTTTGAAATCGTCATAATATGTAGAATATGCAGCACTTGCTTTTCACAACATCATTCACTAGCTCTCACGTTTTTTACTTCTTTTCCCGAAATTTTGGTCCAAAAATATTCGTCGATAAGGTAGAATAGTGCAATGCCGTGAAAGACCTTAAAAATTGCGGCAAGATATCTGCAGATGGTTCATCTGAAAAAAAAACCAAAAATTTTTTAGTTTAGTAAAGAGTAAAGAGTTCTTTGTCGTTTAACCATTCGTTTTCTCTTTTATATACAAACTTTTTGATTTATAACCTAAAACGAACTCTATTTTAGGTAAATCAGTCTCCAGATATCTTGCTCCCCCCAAAATTTAAAGTCTCCCGAGGAATTGCACTTTTCTACCTTATCGACGGGTATTTTTGGACAGTCAATGTCAGGGATAAATCTTCAATAGTTATGCTTTAATAATGTAAACAAATTTTTGGTCTAAATAAAATAAAGCTTCAAGAAAAATTGTTTAAAATGGTTTCTTTTTTTGCAATCCTTTTTTTTTCTTTTTCTGAAACATTTACTTTTACCGAAATCTACGCAAAGTAAAAGTATTAATATTGTTTTGTGATTGTATTGTATTGTGCTTTGGCTTCGGAGGTACTTGTAACAACATAAATGTTGTTTCAATACTTTTCGGGACCCCATATAAATATTTCAGAAATATCTTGTGAGAAACGATTTTATAGAAGCTTCGAAGCAATCAGTGGGTATAAACACATTAACAAAAATCCTTTTGAAGAAAAAATCGTCATAATATGTAGAATATGCAGCATTTGCTTTTCACAACATCATGCACTAGCTCTCACGTTTTCTACTTCTTTTTCCGTACCTAATTCAATATAAGAAAAATATATCGTTTTTAGAGAATATGACTTTTTATTTTTCAGAAAGGATTTGTTTGGTTTATTGAAGAAAATATTTCGCATAGAGAATTGTTTATCAACAATAGAGAACATTTTTAATTTTCTATAAATTTTTAACTAAAAATAAGAATTTTTTAGTGCGAGAAAAATACTTATCATTATTAGAGATATGAAATACTTTCGTTTCACACAAGTGAAAAAAAATTTCTCCGAATATGTGAAAATTTATTCTTATTGAATAAAATTTTATTTCAAATAGAGAAAATTGTTACCATCGAAAATAGAGAAATTTTTTAACACAAAAGCATAAGTGGTTTTTTTCTGAATGTAGCAATTATCAAAATATAACTTTTTACAATTACAGTAATTGTTATAAAAGAAAAATTACAATTACGATTAATGTAAACGGAATCATTTCTTTTGTTATTGAATTACTGTGCAAATCACTATTTCTCATGATGCATTTCACACAGAAATGGAATGTGAAAATTTCATTTAAATGCTGACGTATTCTTAGAAAAGTATGGCTAATAGTGGTGGGAGTATTATACAATATTACTTTGATAATGGCGAGGTGATCATTTTTATTGAGGGAAAAATTTTATAAAACACGTGCACATGTTTATAAACATGTAACAAAAAAGTGAATTGAAAACGAGAAACTTTTTGTTAATAAATTGATAACAATTACGATAATATTTTTTGTAAGCATTGCTGACTAAGAGACACACCGTTTCAAATCTGATGTCAGGATCTTGAATTCAGGATGGCGAATAGGATTTCACCCCGATTTGTTTGTATTTTTGCGAATCCGTGTTGTTTTTTTTTAATGGTAAAACATGAGTTTCGTTTTCTGATTAAATACTGTTGTTTACACAAGAAAACGATAACCAAGACCAAAGCCAAGCTAGATAAGTAAATTGTGTTTTTTTTTTTAAAGTGTAGAACTTTGAACTGGTATAAAGCAAGGAATGACATTAAATTGATTTTATTCAAAAGATAATCTTTTGGCATTATAATTTCAATATGATTTCCGGCATATGACCGCCACGGCTGGCTCGTACGTAATCTAGTCTGGAGGTCCAATTTTCAATCACTTTTTCCAACATTTGTGGCCATATATCGGCAATTACGCGGCGAATGTTGTCCTCCAAGTGGTCGATCGTTTCGGGCTTATCGGCGTAGACTAGCGAATTCACATATCCCCACAGAAAATTGTCTAGCGGCGTTTAATCGTACGATCGTGGAGGCCAATTCACAGGTCCGGAACGTGAAATTATGCGGTTACCAAACGTTTTCTTCAGTAAATCAAATGTGGCACGAGCTGTGTGACATGTTGCGCCGTCTTGTTGAAACCACAGCTCCTGCACATCCTGGTTGTTCAATTGAGAAACGAAAAAGTCAGTAATCATGGCTCTATAGCGGTTACCATTGACCTCAACGTTCTGGCCAGCAACGTTTTTAAGGAAGTACGGACCAATGATTCCACCAGCTCATAATGCACACCAAACATTAATTTTTTCTGGATGTAACGGTGTCTTAACATACACTTGAGGATTATCTTCACTGCAAATACGGCAGCTTTGTTTATTGACGTATAATCGGGATCAACGGCAATCTTGTTTTGGCCCATTCACCGAATCTACGCCTTGCTAGGTGATCGAGTGGCTTCAATTCTTGCACAAGCTGGATTTTGTAAGCACGCAAACCAAAATCTTTCCGCAAAATCTTCCATAAAGTGCATGGGTACATATTCAATTCCTGTGCACGATGGTGGATAGACTGATTCGGGTCTTCCTCTACGTTACGCTCTACAGCAGCAATGGCTTCTTCTGTACGCACTCTACGACGTCTGTGTGGATGTGTGTTATCATTTAGAGTAAGCGTGGTGCTAAAACAGTCCATAGTTAGTCGAATTAATTGCTCTGATAGCCGATTATGTTGACCGTAAAATGGACGTAGTGCGCGATACGTATTTCAAGCAGAACCATTATTTTCAAGATAAATTTGCACAATTTGGAAGCGTTGTTCAGGATTCAGTCTATCCATGAAAATGCCAAACCAACATAAACATAAATCATTTGACAGCTGACAAAATGGCCGCCAGTTAAAACAGTGTTGCCAACTTAAAGTTCTATGACTCTAAAAAAAAACACCCTTTATTATCAAGACTGCACCGTTGATAAACATGATTCAAAAGTGGTTTTCTGAATTTCTTTGTGCCCGTACAAGCACCGATGATGCCGAACGAACTGGAACAGCAATGCGTTATTCGGACAGTCGGACTTAACACCGAGAAAAAAAGCAATAGGTAGATCACCTAAGTCGGCTTGGGTAAAGAGAATTGTATGGGAATTATAAACTTGTGCTTATTCACTACATTGCTTTGAAAGCGCATACTTCGATAACTACCCAAAAAAAAAATATTCAATTCACCAAAAAGTAAAAAAACCAAATATATAAAATTAAAAAACAACTAGCATGGTTTTAGTTTACAACTTAAGCATAGTTTTGAGCTATTTTCTGCAAAAAAAAAAAACACAGCTGCAAGATTAGACCCACGAGAGAAGAATAGATTTGATAATTCAATGGTTTTTTTTTTTTTGTAAAATTCAAGTGTTAAATTCAAAAAAAAGATTAGGTAAATTAAAAAACACACGTTAATATTCACACCAGTAAATTTTATTAAATTTAATCAACAAAAAGAATAAGAAAAAAAAATGTATTTGCCCGCCGTGCGGAATCGAACCTGGAACTTTTGGTGCCAGTCCATCGCTCTACCGACTGATCCAAGCAGCCTTGCTACTACTTGCTGACATAACTGCAGCTATGTTAACAGATGATGTATTAACAGATGCAGTATGTCGCAGTATTCTGTTGATAGCCATACAACAAAAATCTTTTAATAAATTATTGTTATGCTGCAGCATAGCTTCAGTTGTAATTAATATTGAATAAATCACTCCGCGTAACGAAGGAGTTTGGCTCAATGCGTAGTGTAGTGACTTTATACACAGTGGTATCGGTTGGTTGTGGGTTCGAACCTCAACAGCATGCGAAGGTAAAATTTTTGTATTTGATATTTAATTTCATGTTCTTGTTATAATACACCTCAAGCAGCAAGAAAAGCCGAGAAGTCATTAATTTCTAAAAAAAATGTGTGTGGCTGCCGATTTCAGTCAAGCAAATCACAGAACCAGAGGGGGCGGCAGCTTCAAAAAAACGAAAATAAAAAAAAACCAAGACCCAAAAAAAAAGTTAAAATTTTGAAATTCAATTTTTTTTCAAGTAGTTTATAAAAAATTACCAAATACTTGGTTAATTTATCACCCAAATAAAAATTGGCAAGTCAACATGTAAAACTTAGGCGTTTTGATGGAGTACTTGGGAGGCTGAAAACTGCTTAAGCCATTTTATAAATTATACTAGGTTTTTTTTCCAATTTAACGTAAGCTTTTTTATAGGTGTTTGATCAAAATATTTAGAATTTGAAAAGTGATAACATCATTACATCAAGTTCCTTAAAGAATTTGGTTTTGTGTTCTTAGAAAATAGTATAGCTTTAAAAAATTAAGAGAATTTTGATGTTTTGTGGTTAAAAAATATCCTAGTCAATGTAAAGCATTAAATATAACACCCGTTTTTATCGCCGTTTAATATTTTTAATACTATTGTTCTTCATTTGGGTTGAAAATCGAAAAAATACAAATTTAGTTTTATTTCAATTTTCAAAACATTGCAGGTTGTTCTCGTTTTCATTTATCCGTACTAATTTCGTTTATTTGGTGCTAGAATTTAAATCATTTCCGCTTGCATGCCGATGACTATTTTTATGACTTCCGCTTTTAATTTGCATAACAATAACAACAAGCAGCGACTTCGAGTAATTCTCTAAATGAAAAATCGACCGGCAAAACCAATCGAACCATAACCGATATGTTACAAAATTTACAATGCCATCGAAATAACCACAAAATTGAAACATTAACACTATTTCTTTATTTACGGAATAAGCATTCAATTCAAACAACTACAACAACAAAGTTACGCACACAGCTGGCATCAACAAATGTTACCAGAAAAATATTGAGGCTGGGGTTTTTATTAATACTGTTGTTGACACACTAAAAGCGAGAAAAGAAGAAAAAAAATCAAAACCCATTCAAGGGACAAATAAATGTATTGAAATGCTCTAAGGGGCGGTTTTTCCTTGAAATACATAAAAAAAACCAAGTAAATGCATTTACACTGTGCAAGTCTTAAGTGGAAATTGCTGTTGTTGGCTATTGCTGTGGCATAATGAGTGACATTTGTTGTTGTTAATGACATGACTATTTGATTATTGCGCTCGATGATGAGATTAAAATTCGATTATTTTCAATTATATTGTTACAAGAATTCTGTGACTTTTTCTTATTATGAGTGTTGTGAATGAAACCGAGTGATTATTTGAATTGTATGGCTTTTTCCTGGTAAGGGGTAAATTTGGGTTGGCTGAATTGTGAGAGGTTAGTTCAAACTGAATGGCACTCATTATAAGTAACAGTTCAATGACATACTTGAGTACTTGCCAGCAATATGAGATATTTACGAACAGATGAGCAAGTAAGAAAAAAAAGTGATTAAATAGCGCCGAGAGAATAGCTTTTTAGGCTTATTCAAAATGAAAATATTTGTTTCTTATAATGAAAATATATTTGAATTTGATATTATGAGAAATAAATTTACTCACCTTCATCTGCTGTGGCCGGATGTTGTTCTCCATGCACCAACGTAACTTCAAGTAATATTGTGCAATAAAGTAGCAGCCATTGCCAGGCTTTGGCATAATTTGTACACATTGTGTCCTCAAAGTTTTTTTAAGTATTTTGTTACTTTAAAGTATTTAAAGATTATTAACAAAATTTAAAAAATATTTGACACTTCACAGATTGTAACAGACATCTCAGCAATGCAGCAACATTTTTTTGTAAAAATCTTTTAATGGTTCACACACATAAATATTAATAATACTACCTTTAAGTTCAATTGTCTTCCACAACTAACGAAGTATATGAACAGGAGAATTAAGCTGAAATAAGAAAAATAAAATGTACAAAATTAGTTTCAATTTTTGATCAAAAATTTCTTATATGATACAATATGTCACAATATGAAGAAATCTTTATTTGAAATCTTATATATTAATACCCAAACAAAAATCTTTAACTCCCTTATTAACCACTCGAATGACAACAGATTCGGATGAAACTTATATCATTTGAAAGCTCTCCTTTATACCAAGTGCACAATATAGTTTTTATTTAAATGTTTTGTCATTAAGATAGGTAAAAATTAAAAACACTTTTCCCATATAAAACAACAAACAATGCCACATAATTTTGCTGTTGCTGCACTACGTTGCTGTGGTTGAGTAGAAGGCGAGAGAGAAAGAAAAAGTTTCAATACAGCTGTGAGGTTGTTGTTGCTTTTTCTTTTCTCTTTTCGGACACACTTATTCAGTCAGTAAGAATGATAGACCTATTCTACATTATTCAAAAATTGAATCCAAGAATTGAAGTTTGTAAGCAAATCTCAGAAATTTTTTTCGTTTTAGCTTTTTCTTGTGTAATGAATTCTATTACGTACAAAATGATACATTGCAGTATTGGAATCTATATATTATGGCGTAAACACAAAGTTTAACTCCCTTTTTATCTATTTTAAAGACAACATATTGTAAAGAAACTTATATCATTTGAAAGCTCTGGGTCATACCAAGTGGACAGTAAAAAATAGAAATTAAAAACACCTTTTTCCCCATATAAAAGAATCAACAACAAAATACAAAAGACACACAGCTCTGCTGAACAGCGTTAGGCTGCCCGCATAGTAAACGCAGGCAGGCAGACAGGCAGGCAGGCAGGCACCAGTGCGACAAAAGTGGCTTCATACAGTTTCATATAAATCTGCTCGAAGTCCACATAGTGACGGCAGGCAGGCAAAGCAGGTACAGCAAGAAAACTGGCGTGTCCTGGTTTCTCGCAGCTGATTTTGTGTGTTTGTCTAGTTTGCATAAGAAATGTAATAAAATTTAGATATAACGAAAGTTTTAAGGACATTTTTTTAACGCAAGAAAGAATTTATATTAGATGCATTTTTTCTTTATTTTTTCTTTGGACGAAACACACACACAAACATAATAAGCATCAGCGCACATATATATACAGCCATGGACACATAAATAGCACAAATGTCTACTTATTTTTTAAACGTTTCGTTTGAACCTAATAATGCATATATTAACTGTAGTTATTATTTTTTGAGACTCCAGTGTGACGTTGTTTAATACTCCGAAAGAGATGTACGGTTACTTACTTTTATTTGCTCAGGCCATCTCTTTCTGTATAGGCATGTACGATCTGCTGTGGTCATATAAATAGCACACATGTAAGATGGTGAAAAAAAGTTAAAAATATCGGGTGTTTGTAAAAATTGTAGAGTTTTATTCGGTTAATTTCGCCGATTCTAAATAAAATGGGTCGTGGCAAACATTGCACTCCGGAAAAAAGGTCTATAATTGACGAACTAAGTGAATAAGCAAAAAACCATCTGAAATCGCGGATATTCTCAAAATTTCGCCAAAAATGGTCTATAATGCACTCAAGCTGGTTACATCAAATGGTTAAAATAATTTCGAGAATAAGCCGCGCAATCCTAGACGTAAAACCAGCGCTTCCACTGATTTATTGTTCTGAATGACTTTAGTTCGCAAAAGTAAGGCTGATCCTTTCAAGACAGCAAAGCAAATTATGAGGGAAATAAATTAAGAAAATCACCTTAATGTTGCAAGAAAACTAGTATCTAGGAGACTACATGAAGCTAATCTTTATAGACGCATTAGCCGAAGAAAGCCGCTCTGAACCAAAAAAAAATTAAAGGATCGGTTAGCGTTTGCAAGGGCCCATGTGAATAAAGAAGACCAGTTTTGTAAGAACGTGTCCTGGACTGACAAAACTAAATTTAATAGGGTTGAACCAGATGGAAAAACTTTTGTTCGGCGCCCCAAACGCCAAGAGTTGAATCTGAAGTATTCAAAAAAATCCTTAAAGCATGGATGAGGGAATTTAATGACTTGGGGAGCTTTTTCCTGGCACGGTGTTGGGCCAATTTTTCGTATACCAGGAATAATGGACAAAAATATGTATTTAGATATTCTTAATAACCAGATGAAAGCATTTGCATTTGAGAACATGCCAATTGGGTGAATTTTTATGCACTCTAATGATCCAAAACACACACCAAAGGTTGTGATTGATTGGATAAAAAAGGAAAAAAGAAATATTTTGAATTGGCCGGCTCAAAGCCCAGACCTCAATTCCATAGAAAATTTATGGAATGATGTGAAGGTCAGCATAAGCAACCAAAATTTCGAAATTAAGATGAGTTATGGAGTGGAATTGAGAAGGCTTGGTACTCTATTCCGAAGGATTGGGTCAGGAAGCTTGTGGAGAGTATGGGACGAAGAAGTCGGACTGTTTTGGGCAATTCGGGATACAGTACCAAGTACTAGTAAACATATTCGTAAGCTCATTGTAAAATAAATCACTATGTCTTCTTTTCAGAATCCAACTTGTGCTATTTATACGTCCACTTCAGCTATGGAACAATTTCAGATTTTTCATTAATTTTCTAATTTTTAATTCGTAGTTACAAAGTTACTACTGATTTTAAGTTTATAATGTTTAAACTCAAATACCATGAAAAAATTCTTGTTATCCTCTATGTATTTTATTTAAATTTATGTGAAACACCCTACATGTATTTTTGTGCTATTTATGTGTCCACGGCTGTATAATGATACACACAAAAACAACCCCCATTCGAACACAACATATCAACGATTGTGAAGATTGTTTTTTTTTTGTGCATCTACATTGTTGTTGGTGATAAATTTGGCATAACTCAAGGTTGATTTATAAGGTTGTCGCAGAGCTGATCGCACTCTCTTCTCAGTACCCATAATTGTCAAAACCAGCCAAATTTGCGAATGACTACGAAAGAAAAACGGATGATAAAAGAGAGCACTTGCAGATTTTCTTTGAGCTGTCAACTTCGATTTGACAATTATGGGTACTCACTCTCTTCTTTGCGACAACCTTATAAATCAACCTTGGCATAACTGAGACAGCGAAACAGCAGCAACAAAATAAATTTTTCGGAACATACATATAAACAACAGCAGCGGCTGAGTCGCCGCACATGATAGAGTGAGGGTTGTGTTTTGTTTTTGTTATAAATGCGTGCAATCGAGAGCGAGTGCAAGTGTAAAGTTTTATTTACTCTTCCTTTTTTGTTTTTTCAATAAGCAAAACCAAACTGATCAACATGAATTCAGTAAAAGTAAAACAAAAAAAATTCTTGCGAATTTTGAGTACTTTCTTTGATAATTATAGACAATTATAGATAATATATAGATTTAAATATTATATAAATAAATAGATAAATTATAGATAATTATTTGTCAAAGAAAGCAAATAATCTATCTTGGATGAGTGAGTGAGTGTTGTTTTTGTTGTGCGCATAAGCAAGTGGGTGTTTTGAGTTGCTGTTGGTAAGTGGAGAAGCATTAATAACAAAAGAAATGCGAAAAAAAAGAAAACAATAACAAACTATGTCGCACTGATCTGCTCTGTTCCTCGCATTCACTCTGTGATGCTTATTCGTAGAGCGAGTTGCTGTCTCCGCCTGCCTGCCTGCCTGCCTGCCTGCTTCGGCGTTTACTATGCGGGCAGCCTTACTGTGGGAGAATAAAATGCGAGATTGAAAATCAAGTCAAAAGCTTCAACAGAGCTATATGGTTGGTTTTGCTTTTTTTTCCTATCTACTCGAAAACACTCGATCAGCATTGTTGAACAAAACGTGCATTTTTTTTTTTTTTTTTGGATTGTCAAGTAGATATGTTCCGATTCAGAACATTTTTCAAAAATGCCACAAAGCTTAAATCGTGCAAACAGGTGCCAACGATTGTGCTTGCATGCATATTTTGTTGTCGTTTTTCTCTCACTTTCTTCGAAATTATTTTTTGTTCTAACTTCTTTTTTCATAATAGATATTCTATTGCGCTCAAGAGTAGAATGGAAGAGTGACTCAGACACTTCAACAGAGCTGTATGGCATTGTTGTTATTGTTGCTTTTTGAAGTGAAAACTTCTTTAGACGCGTTGAGCACTTTTTGGTAGGTTTAAAAGTTATGAATTCACATCAGCACTGTTAGCGTTAGCAATATTAACGTCAGCAATGCTTTATCGTCACCATTGTTAACATTACCACTGTTAACGTTAGCATTGTTAAGGCTTGCACTGTTAATTTCTGATTTACATACCAGGCAAAAAGAAAGCATAGCAACGCTTTTGTGTTTTTTTGTATTGGGACCCCCACATGGGTGGCAGATGGCGGTTGGTGTGTTCAGAAGAAATGTTAAAGGCCAAAAACTATAGGACCAGCTCATATATTTGACCTGTTTAGGGGTCAATTCGGAAGAGATATATCTTAGAATCGACAGTTTTTGTGATTTTTGTATGGTGACCCCCAGAAGTGTGGCTGATAGGGGCAAGTCTGTTAATAAGAAATGTTGAAAGGCAAAAACAATAGGATCAGCTTATGTATTTGACAGCACTAGGGCTAAAATCAGGAGATATAAACTATAATCGACAGTTTTTGTGTTTCTTGTGTGGAGACTCCCAGAGGTTTGCAGATAGGGAATAAGTGTGTTCAGAAAAACTGTTGAATTATACCAGCTTATATAATTGACATACATATAGAGGTTAGGTGTGTTTAGAAGAAATGTTGAAGGATCACCTCTATGGGTCAATTCACAAGAAAGTTTTTTTATTCGAAAATTTGATGAATTATTCAAAAGAAGGTTCTAAAGACGCGAAAATATATTTACCGAAAAATTGTACTACGTGAATATGATACTAAGTGCAGATTTTAGTATTAATTTTGATATGACCGAATTTTGCACACATGCGACACCAGTTTTTAATAAATTTTACTAAAATATAACTTAAATAAAAGTTATACAAAAGTTATATTTCAGTTATAACCCAGCAAACCAAGGTTGAATACTTTGTTGACATCTCTAATTCGTTACTAATTCGTAACTATTTCGATCTGTCTTAAAGAAATCGTTACAATTTCGTTACAGCAAATATCAGAACAGTTTCAACTTTTATACAAATTTATATAGAAAATCGGTATGCGACTGCTTGTAAGACATATTGAAATGCGAACAAAATGAAATTTCATTTCTTTCGAACTGTGTGAACGAAATCGTGACTTTTTCGTAACATTTTCGTTAAAATTCGTTATGCCGTGGTTATGCTCATGATACAATAATTTACAAGGTAGCCTTGACATACCTTTTTTCTCACGAGCGGCGATCGAGAGTTGTCAAATCAATACAAAGTTTAACTTGTCATCTGTTTTGCTGCTTCTTCGTTTTCTCTTTTCAATGTGTTTTTGACAACTCCAAATCGCCAAAAGAACTGTCACTCCTACCTTGTAAATCATTATGCCATGGTTATGCTAGGCAAACATGTTTGTTGAGTATTTTTGTTGCTAGTATTTAACGCATGAAATGAGAACTAAGCTTTTCTCTCGTACGCGTAAAACATTAACAACAAAAAAGCTCACCAAACATGTTTGTCTAGCATAACCACGGCATTACGAAATCTTTTCGACATTTCATTAAGAAGTTGTGTCAACCCTTTCATATACGATATTATTTACGATTTCGCAACGAAATCGGATTCCGAAATTGGAAAGTTTGTAAAATATTTGTAACGATTTCGTTAGGAATATTTCTTTAAGGCAGCTCGAAATAGTTACGAATTAGTCGGAATTTCGACAAAGTAGTCAACTATTGTTGTCTTTAAAGTTATAAAGATTATATTTAAGATATAGCTATAACTAAAATATAGCAAATTACATCTCACATTTTCCTATTGCTCCTATACCATTCCCAGAAAGTAGCACGGGTTCTGCAGCTGCCTAAATTTATCTATCTTATAACAAACTTAATCTGAATTGTATGTTTTAACATTTATTAAAACTATTACAGCAATCTTATAAGCTCTCCAGCCCTCCCTTCGCCAAGAGGTTCGCCAAACGAAGTTGTTTCGAATCTGCAAAGTTGATGCACAATATCGAGATATCACATTAAAACATTTTGTTGTTAAATTTTGATTTAGTTACTTTTATGACGATTCAAGGTTATTCATAAATTGGACCAAAACTAATCCAAATGTCTGTCCTAAGGTTTGTTCCATACAAATTTGTAGTAAATTTAAAGTAAAACTCAAGCAGAGAGAATAATACGATATTTTTTTTTTTTTTGGCCACAAAAACGTATCAAAAACATTGTACTCGTAGCATAAAAAAAGCAAATCTTATTGGGAAATAAGCAAATTAGTAAATGTTTCTATGGTCCAATAAAGCTGCGGTCCAATATATCATAAAAAAATATAAAAATACTGGTTCTGTTGACAATAAGCCGAGATCAGAATGCCGAAAAAACTCTCTAGACGAGGTGTTAGCTTGATTTTAAAAGAAGTTAACAATAATAATATGAATAATGCAGTTCATCCAAAAACTGTTCAAAGGGTATTACGAGCTAACGGTTGTGGAAGTAGAGTATCATTCAGAAGACCATTTATATTCGAGAAAAATAGGAGAATTTGCCTTGAGTTTGCAGAAAATCATTCAAACATAAGAATTTATTTTTAGATACAAAATTGTATTTACTGACGAAAGTATATTTCATTTGTTTGGGAAAGATGGCTGTGGAAAGGTTTGGCGCAAAAAGAATACAGCCCTTGAGCCTAAGAATATTCTTCCTTATTATTCTTATTCTTCTTATTAATGGCTTGGGGAAGTGCTGCAACAAGTATTTATAGATGGTATTTTAGATCGATACTGTTATAATCATATATTAGAACATAATTTTTTAGAAATCATTGGTTGATATGTTGGTCTTCGACAGCATTGTATTTTCCAAGAGAACAACGATCCTAAACATACAGCGCACAATGTAAGACATTGGCTGGTTTATTATGGACGCAGGCAGTTGAACTCCCCTCCTCAATCACCGGACTTAAACAAACTTAACGAAGATCTTAGTCACAAATTACTCCGGAAATGCCCAAAAATCTGGGCGCATCAATGGCAAAACGCGGACAAGCAGTAACCAATACTAATGGTGCACCTACAAAATATTAAGTTTATCAGAATCAATTCATTAACTACTCACTTCATATTTTAAATACCCAATACTTGCACTGTATGAATACTTTTGTACTTCTTCATATTTAGTTTCGTTTGTCTATTACATTATTTTTTAAGAGAAATTTGTATGTTTTAGGTATTAATGAAATAAAATTATATCATTTCGACATAGAAACATTAAAACTTGTCGTTCATAATATTATTGATATTTTGGAGGTAAAAGAAGACTTTAGTGCCTCACTGTAAATATATTAGGGTAATCCTTATTTTTCGACTTTTGAATTATGGGTTATATACATCGAAATATCAACGAGATTTTTTTGTTTTCATTTTTTTATGATTAAGGGGTCGCTACCACTTGTTAAAGTTTGACCCTCTCACAAGAAAACCTCCCTTGGTGTAATTCGCCAATTTGAATGAGCTTCGGATATGCGATAGACGGTAAAAATCTCATGTACACGTATTTTTTTATGGGTGCTGAAGGTTCAAAATGGCGTCCGAAAATTCCACATAAGTGCGTAATTTTAACTATATGCCATATTGGAGTCGCCATTTTGAATTTTTAATTTTTAACACCATGTTTATCGACTCCAAACACCTATTGGTACCTAATTTCATGTAGATACGAGGTCGTCTTCTAGTTTCGTCCACTTTTACTGCCATTTGTACCTTAGTAGCTATCACTTTAAAATTTAAAAAAAAAAATTTGTGTTGCCCTCTGAAATTAAAAGAAAAAATTATTTTTCTTCGGAATAAGAACCAACTTAAAATATTTTCTTGATTAGTATCACCATCTGAGTCCCTTTATCCGTCGTTAGAAAAAAGATGGAAAAAAGAATGCCACTAAAGTGGCTTCTGTGATTGAAATTCTTAAAGAAGACACTCAAAAATCGAAAATACAGGCAAAAATAAACAACACTTTATTTAATGAAATTTACTCAAAGCATTTTATCCAACTCTAGCTGTATTTAAATAAGACTTGGAAGCAGATTTTCTTAAAAAATCCTTTTATTTATTTTTTATTTATTTATTTTTTTCTTTTTAATAAAAATGAATCTAAATGTATTTTCGCACGTGCGTTAAGATTTTATCCATTTTTGGATAACTCAAAAATATTTAAACCACACGCATACCTTAAGCTAAGCCAATCAACAGGCGCATAGCTGCGTTGTATTTCTTTCAATTGAAGGAAATCTCATCTAAGTTATACCACAACTCCTACCATTTTTTCCCTTTCGTTTCAAGCTCATAAATTATAAATAAACTTATTTATAAGCTTTTCTTTTGTACTCATCTTCTAAGCAAAAAAAAAAAAAAAAAAAAATAAAGAAATGACAGAAAAAACAAACACATACACAAAGACAACTAATGTTCGCATCACACACTCAGGCAGACAAAATCTCATTTTCTGTCATGGCAACCATGCTGTTACCTTTTTTTGGTTTATTTTCTATTCTCTTGATTTTTTTTTTTTTTATTTTCTACCCACAATACTTTTGACGCTACATAAATAAATTCCAATTGTTGTTGTTGTTTTCATCGTGATCCTTGCTTTGCGTGTCCTTAAATTGTCTGCGTTGAAAGTATGTATGTATGTCACAAAATAAATAAAAACAACCAGAAACACTGAAGACATTAAAATAACAAAAACAAAAAACAAGTAGCAGAACGTCGTAGAGTACACATTCCATATAATTAAACAAGCGAGAAAATAAGAGAAATAAAAAAAGCAAAATAATAGTAGAAGAAAAAGGTTTAACATTATAAAGCTTCAAGAAGTTGTTGCAGAAAGCACAGCAGGAGCAGCGCAACAATGATGGCTAGCAAAAAAGCAATCTAGACAGCGCTTCTCATCAGCAGGATATGCTGCTAAGCAGCTAGTTGAGATAAAAAACAAATGTTCTAGGTTTATAACTGCACATCCCCGGGGAATTTTTTTGTTTAGTTGTTTTGCTTTTATGTAGCGTATTAAATATGTTTTGGGCTTGCTTAGATGTCAGGCGGTGATATGGAAACCTCAAAAATTATTCCACGTCTAAAAAACATTGAACATTTTTGGCGAAGTTAATTTTCTGACATTTAAATTAAAGAATTAAAATATTAATAACCTAAGCTGCACATTTGACGTGGATATGTTTTCATTCTAATAAAAGCTTTGCAGACAAAACAAAAAAGCTCTTTTCAAAAATTTTTTAAGACTTATTTTAAAGCGAGGAAGATATAAAATAAAACCTTTGATGCTCAAGATCCGCCTATAGGGAAAAAAACTTGCACTAATAACATAGTTCACAAAATGGAGTAAAGCTTTTAAATAATTTTTCGCTTTTGCTAAAGTCTTAGAGCTAAGAAAAAGTTGGGTTGTCATATAAAAACTTTCGTACTTCTCAAAATCAAAAGAGATTAAATTAAGCTTAAGATCCTAGCTAGAAGATTATGTAAAAAGGCTTTATATCATACATTCCAGTGCACAGTGAAACGAATAGAGTATGTTAGATGGACAAAAGTCATTTTGAAATTTTTTAATTTTTTTATTGCTCGTCAATGTAAGACACGTCAATAACCCAAAAATCACAAAATACTTTAAAAACTTAAAAAAAAACCGACCACAAAGTTACTACAAAGTTAAAAATAATTTTAAAATAACTTTTCCTTTTAATTTCTTGGTCATATTTGACAATTTATTTCAACATATTGTTATATTGGAAATCTTATTATTTTATTTTTTTCTTATTTATTTTATTATAAGAAATATATTAAGTTTTTTATGAATATAAAGCTTTTAAGGTCGACGCTAACATAATCAGGCTTTTAATCAGAAGCGCCAACTTCAAAGGTTTTTTATTCATAAAGAAATTAATATATTTATGATAATGAAACAAATTAGAAAAAATTAAAATAATAAGATTTCTAATGTAATATTCAGCCCAATTATGAAGGATTTTCTCCCGGAAGTTGTAAAAGGGAGTTTCGGTTTTTAAGACAAAGCTTAAAAACTTTTTCGAAATTTTCAATGCAAATTTGTTTATCAACCGTCAATATTTATGAGTGTAAAATAAAAAAACGAAATGTCTTTATCTGCTAGCTTAAAAACGGAAACTCCCTTTTGCAACACCCGAGAGAAAATCTTTCATAATTGGGCTGAATATGTTTAAAAAAATTATCAAATATGACTAAGAAATTAAAAGGAAAAGTTATTTTAAAATTATTGTTTACTTTGTAGTGATTTTGCTGTCGGATGTTTTTTAAAAAAACAGTTTTTATTTCTTCTTTTTTAGAGAATATCCTAAATTTTCGAATAGAGTGTATAAACTACATAAATACAATGGTTCTTAAAAAATTTGTTCTATTAAATTCTGAAAGTTTGTTGGTTATTTCAAATATCTGTCTCTAAAATTTTAATTAGATGTCACGTGCTTTGTTATAATTATACCCATTCTTGTAACGCATTTTATTACCCTAGTGTCAATATTATTCAAGATACAGTGTTTTTCTAGTATTGCTACGCCCATTTGTCGAATAACGCCTTGTTTATTGATCGTCACTTTTAATAATTCTGCCTAACACTGTACTAAATTTTAGTACCCTAGTGTCAATATTATATTATACATTGTTTATTATAGATACATTATAGATACATATTATAGATTCATTGTTTTTCTGATACTTCCATGCACATTTGTCGAATAACGCCCACTTTCTTGACCGTAATTTGTAATAATAATGCCTACCCCTATGTTAAATTTCAGTACTCTAGTTTCAAAATTATTCAAGATACACTGTTTTTCTAGTATTGACACGCCCATTTATCGAAAAATGCCCATTTTCTTGACAGTAATTTGTAATACTTGTGCCTACCCCTACACTAAATTGCAGTACAAATATTATTCGAGATACAGTGTTTTTCTAGTAGTGCCACGCCCCTTTCTCGAAAACCATCCACTTTTTTAGAAATACGCACCTCCGCGTTTATGATATCTATCTGTTCACCAACAATTATGGCAATCATGCATATAGCTTAGGAATTATCGATGAACATACATTAAAAAGAAAAAAAAAACGGAGAAACCGACGAACTTGAGAACTTCCTCGCTTTTGAAGTCGGTTAAAAAATGGGTCATGTCTAAACTCAAAATGATTCATGAAAGTTTTAATTAGCAGTACTTTTTTAATTTAAGAAAAAAATAAATATCATAATGTTACCGTTTGGTCCGTATGAGAAAATGAGAAAATCTTTTTTGCATTATTTTTAGAAGTTTATGTAATCTAATGATTTTTTACTTTTGGAAAAAATTTTTGAAGCGACAATTTTTTTCTAAGAAATTGATGTGTCTTTGTTTTTTGCGTCTTTTATAGCAAGAAATTGTAATTTCAATATATTAAAAATATTTTTTCGATCTTCATCGTAGAACTGAACCCGCAACGTTGTGATTAAGAGTTCAATACACTATCCACCAGACCACAAAGCCTTGTTAGAAAGTGTTGGTAATTCAATGTTAAGTATAACAGATACTATGCTGCAGTAGATCGTCACCATCTATCAATAGATTGTGTATTTGCTATACTACAACAAACAATTGGCTTCTACTTGCCACACGATGTCACCAGCATTGGTGTATTTGAGTTGTGAATTCGTTTGTGGTGTTGCTGGTACAAGGAAATGTTATCAATGCCCACAAGTGCGTTGACAAGTGCATTTGTTAAGTGTCAAAAAAAGTAGATAATATCAATTAATATGAAATTAACTAACGCATGCATGACATCGGCAAGGTATCAAAAATGTTTGTTTAATTTTGTTTCGTGTGTGTTCTTTAATATATAATTTAATTTATTTTATGTTGTTATAAGGTTTCGAATTTAAGTTATCAAATCTATGAAACTAAGAAAAAGATTCGCTTCTCTCGTGTGTCCAGCGACGCACCTATGTTTTTTTTTTTCTTGTATGTATTTAGAAAATTGCAAAAACTGAATTCAGTGAAATATCATGTAAATACTAAATTTGAACGTTAATGGAACATCTATAACATTTTGATCTGATATCCGGTCTTTTTTAATTGCTTGCAGAAATTAGCTTTAAACTCTTTTTTAATTCATTTCTTGTTTGCTTTTTAATATTTTTGGGTTTTGGGAATTTTTTTTGTAAATACAATATTCAAACTTAAAATTTACAAAAAGGCATACTTCTGCAAACGTGCGGAATATATTGAAATTACAATTTCTTGCTATAAAAGACGCAAAAAACAAAGAAACATCAATTTCTTAGAAAAAATTGTCGCTTAAACGTAATTGCAGCATTTTGTGTTTCTGTATTAGGTATACAGTGAATCACTAAAGTGAGTACACACATGTTTTGTCTTCAGAAAATTTTAAGACTATGTTTAATTTTTATGCTCAAATGATTAAATTTGTTCACTGGGCTTGCATTCTAACGTTCACTTTTAAATGCAGTCAAAAATAACGGCAACACTTTATCCCGTTAGACGCATCAACGCCTTTATTTAAATTTGAACAATTTTTATGTCACAAAAGTAAGTAAACAGTGCCTATTCAACTGTGCAACGCAACGTATAGCGGTTCTATAAAACAAATTTCTGTTAAAATTTTGTAAGAAACTTCAAAGTAATTAATTATTAATACATAAAAATTAAAAAATAATTGACTTTAATTTAATAGTGTTGAGATGGCGCCACACGGAAAAGAACTATCTTCTGACTTAAAGGAACTTATAATAAAATATCATAAAGAAAGTAAATCAGTGCGGGAAATTGGACGTATCGTAAAGAAAAGCCCTTCAACTATACAAAAAATAATAAAAAAATACAAAACTTCGGGTTCTACCAATAATAAGGCCCGTTCTGGTCGGCCACGCATCTTCAATGAAGCAGAAAATCGAATGATAATTCGAAAAATAAAGCGAAACCCAAAATTGAGTGCTCCAAAATTGACGACTGAGGTGAAGAATGAGTTGGGGAAAACTGTAACGCTCAAACTGTGCGACGAGTTCTATACTCAGCTGGTTACCATGGCCGAAATATCCGGAAAAAGCCGTTTATAAACAAAAAAAACCGTATTAAACGCAAGAAGTTTGCAAAGGCGTACGTAATGAAAGATGAAACTTTCTGGAATAATGTCATTTTCTCCGACGAAAGTAAATTCAACATTCATGGGTGAGATGGACGCGCAAAAGTTTGGAGAAAAGTTAATGAGGAGTTAAATCCAAGCAATATGGCTGGCACAGTAAAGCACGGAGGAGGGTCAATTATGGTTTGGGGGTGTATGGCAGCCAATGGGGTTGGGAATTTGGTGATAATTGATGGAATAATGGACAGATATGTTTATTTAAATATCCTTAAAGGCAATTTAAAGCAAAGTGCTGCCAAATTGGGTATTGAGGGGTCATTCATCTTTCAACAAGATAATGACCCCAAACATACTGCACTCATTGTGAAGGAATATCTTCTGTACCATGTGTCCAAACAGCTCAGAACACCACCTCAATCACCGGATACCAACCCCATTGAGCACCTATGGGACCACTTAGATCGACAAATTCGAAAACGCACAATTAGGAATAAAGAAGACTTGAAACGAATTTTAATGGAAGAGTGGGCCAAAATTACGCCAGAAACAGCTGAAAACCTTGTTAAATCAATGCCACGACGTCTCAACGCTATTATAATGTCAAAAGGTTATCCCACAAAATATTAATTTTAATAATTTGTTTATAAAAACCATTTTTTATAACATTATGTTACTAGTGTCTACTTACTTTTGTGATATGAATTGATCTCTCTTTTATTTTGAGTTCTTATAATGTTTATTTTTATGCTAAAAATGAAGTTATTTTTTTGTTTTTCTTTTATTTTAAACATAATTGAATTGAAATAAATTAAACTTTGCATTTTTGTTTTTAAATTGTGAAGTTATTTGTAAAAGAATAAAGGACTCGCATGTGTGTACTCACTTTAGTGATTCACTGTAGTTTTAGGAAATATTTCCATGACACTCTACTGAATTTTTTAAAATTTGGATTTTTGCGATTTTTTTATTCTAATGGAAAAAAATAACGAAATTTTTTCAAACAAGTAAAAAATCATAGCTCTGTTAATTCAACTCCTATTTACATGTTTGGTGGGTCATTTTAAAGAAAAATAAAATATGAAACGAAGAGCGTATAAGTTTTCACACACGAAAAAAAATAAAATGAAAAACGAAGAGCGTATCAGTTTTCGGAAATTTTGAACTTTTAAAAAATTAATTGGAATTTTTTTTTTTTGGGAAAACAGCACTATTTTCCCATATAAATCATATTTTCAGTAAAGAGTTCCCTAGAGGCACGTTTATTAATATTTTTCTTCTGAAAATTTCACAGTTTGCCTGTCTAATGTTAAGGAACAAAACCGCGATACGTAATTCGATACTTTCGAAAAAAAATAAGGACCACTATAGTGTTCATATTACAAATGAAATGTGCTAAGCTTCTTCTTTTATGTTTCACTTTGTTTAGTACGTATTTATACGGTATTTAATCGTAGTTTCAAAAACTTTAAAGACTGGAGTGCAGAAAAACTCGTGGAAGTTCTACTTTGATTTTTATTTTTAAAATTTTTTTTCTTTATTTGAAGCTTTTTTTATTGCAAGCAAGCTTTGTAAAAATAATTTCATTCGAAAAATATGTGTGCACTGCTGAACAACGAAAATATTTGAAGCCTAAGTCTTTTTGAAAAATTTTTAATAAGCTTCATAATTTACAGTGAGTGTCAGCTTATTTGATGCAAGCAAAAAATAAAATTTTAAAGTGCAGTAACTTCTAAACGAAAAGAGATTTTAGAAAAAGAAAAATGTCATTTTAAAGAATGGAACTTTTTATTCAAAATTAGTTTTTCAAGTATTTCACATTCATTCTGTTGTTTTGATAAAATGTAAATTAACGAAAAAAACAATCGTTTCAAATTGAGCAGCTTATTTGATGCACTCAGTTTCTAACGGTTTTGATACTAGTTGGTCTCGAAAAAAAAATCAATTGGGTTTTTTATTTATTTTTTTTAACTTTTCTCGTAATCTGTTTGAAAATTTAGTGAGATCGTGCAAGTTAAAGATAAAATACAAAGTACATAATTTAAAGTATGGGTCGACGCACAACTATCGAACAACGAGAATTAGTGATTCACCACTTTAAAAACTCAAAAAGTCAACGCGCAATAGCTGAAATAGTTAATTTATCGTCATCCACAGTCCAGCACATAATAGAGCGGTTTTTGAAAGAGAATAGAGTGAAGGACAAGGGTAGAAATACGCCAAATAAAATTTTAACTACGAGCGACGAAAGATGGATTATAAGGAAAATTAAGGAAAACCCTAAATTATCGGCGCAAAAATTGGCTAATGAAGTGGACAATTCTCTTGGCAAATCGTGTAGTGCATCAACCATTCGGCGTCTCTTGCGATCACATGACTTTCATGGTCGAGTTCCATTGAAGAAGCCATTTATAAATACAAAAAATAAAATCTCTCGGCTAACCTTCGCACAAAACCATATTTCTAAGGACTCTGAATTTTGGAACACTGTTATTTTTTCCGACGAGTCAAAATTCAACATATTTGGCTCGGATGGAAGGTCTCTTGTGTGGCGAAAGCCAAATAAAGAACTTGAGCTGAAAAATTTGGGTGCGACTGTGAAACACGGTGGAGGCAGTGTCATGGTTTGGGCTTGCATGGCAGCATGGGGCATTGGAAATTTAGTTTTCATTGAGGGAAATATGGATAAAACCATGTACCTTCATATTCTAAAAGACAACTTGCTACAAAGTGCTGAAAAACTGGGATTGCGTCGGAACTTTCGTTTCTACCAAGACAACGACCCCAAACATAAGTCGGGAGTGGTGCAGACCTGGCTTATATGGAACTGCCTCCATCTCATGGAACCACCGGCGCAGTCTCCAGACTTAAACGTTATCGAGAATTTATGGGCATTGTTAGAAACTAAAGCTTGTTAGAAAAAATCGTCTTAAGGCTGTTATATCTCAAAAAGGTTATCATACTAAATATTAAAAAGTTTATAAAAAATCAAATATTATATTAGTTAATAAGGTCATATTAAGCTGCATCAAATAAGCTGCTCAATTTGAAACTATTGTTTTTTTCTTTAATTTGCATTTTCTTAAAACAACAGAATGAATGTGAAACATTTTAAAAACTAATTCTGAATAAAAAGTTACACTCTTTAAAATGACATTTTTCTTTTTTTAATATCTCTTTTGGTTTAGTAGTTACTGCACTTTAAAATTTTATTTTTTGCTTGCATCAAATAAGCTGGCACTCACTGTATATTGATCGTTTTTTTTTATAAATTTCGTTTTATTGTGTTGTGTTACAGGCCACAGATTTTGAATAGCAGCAATTTCGCATCAATAGTATTTCCCAATTCAATCGGTAATATACCAATTTCACCATTCAAGACTTAATTATTGTAAAATTGATTGTAGTAATAATTATTGTGAAAGATGAGATGATAAAGGTCAATAAAGGAGACTAAGATTAACAAAAAATAATGCATTTAGGAGTTTTCGATATCATCCAATAAAATTGGTATTTTTGATGTTACAGTTCCAATTTTTTGGATGAAAATGGGTGAAAATGTAAAAAAGTGGATTTCGAAAAAAATGTTAATTAGTGAGCGACGATATATTTTTTATATTTTTGATATTTTGAAAATAATTGCTTGGATTTAAAAATTAAATATAAGTAAAGTAGTTTTTTGTAAAGTGTTTTATTATGTTGGGCGTGTTAGTTTATGTGTGTTGTTGGGAACACCACATATTAAATTATTATTAATCAACTATTAGGTTGGGGTCATTTCAAGTAATTGGTCGAAGGACAAATATAGGATATGTAAAATGTGAGCAGACCTGATGTATCTAAATACTCTCAAAGGTCCTTTGTGTGCCATTTTAGATCTAGTTTGTTAAGAATATTAAAATGTGTATAAAATTTCAACTTATCAGCTTGAGCCAAGCCGAAGCCTATAAGCTGGGTATCTCAGAAATAACTCTCGTCCCGTTGGCATTTATCCAACGAGTTGCTTCGGTTGGTAACAATATTTGAAATTTATTTAAATTTAATGAATAATGAATAAAAATTGAATAATGAATTAAAAATTAGTAATGAACAAAAAATTAATAACGATTAACAAATGAATAATGAATGCAAACTGAATAATGAATAAAAAATTAATAATGAATAATAAATTAATAATGAAAAACAAATGAATAATAAATATAAAATGAGTAATAAATAAAAAGAGAATAATTGCAAAATTATGAAACTCTTTGTGGTTTACATTCGTTGTACATAAAAAAAGAATAAATGCAAAATTCTGAAACTCTTTGCGATTTACATTCGTTGATTTACATTCATTGGAATAAAAAAATTGATTAATTTTTCTAAATAACGAAAATGAATAATTGAATGTGAATTAAAAATTTTATTTGTGAATCAATTTTGCATTCATTGAATGGATTTTTATTTCGCTATACACTGATTCAGCTTTTTGTAAATAAAATTCCTTTTGAGGTCTGGTTCAGATATAAGATTTAATTTTTCAATGTTTTCTTCACATCAGCTATCGACTAGATATAAAAAATTTAAAATAAAGGTAGATGAAAAGCTATATACCAGTCAAAAAAAGAGCAAATATATGTTCATGAAAGAGCTAGGGCTCAGTTTTGACAAATAAAAATCGGAAATAAAGACTTATAAAAGATCTTTAATCACTGGAGTTGATGAACTTTAAATTTTTTTTTTTCAGTATCATTCTTCGAACAATTGCTTCTGGCTGCGTGAGTAATATAGATAAGTTTAAAGCATATACCGAACAATCGAGGCAGTTATATTTTCAACTCTTCAAATGTTATAATTGCACCGTTACTGTACTTAAAGTTATCACAATCATAGCACAAAAATCCTGAGCGCAAGTATTGGTAAACATTTTTTATAAAGCACAAGACACAACAAGGGCATTTGTCGATTCAGGAAACATCACACCCGAAAATGTTCTCGGCATGCGAAAAATAAGAATTTATAAAGGTTTTTATTGATTTAGTCAGATTCAGTAAATGGTTTCTACTACTACTACTTTAGAAAAATGCGTTGGTGTTACTTTTTGAGGTCTTAAATCCTTGGAAAGAAACCCATCTATTGATTTATACTAATCGAATCCAGAATATGGAGTTTGAAGACAAGGAACAAGTAACAGATTCTTTTTTTTTGTTTTTTCTTAAAGTCAAAATTTGCCTTTTATTGTTTTGTCTTTTGGACAAGTAAATCATTAAGACACTAAAAACCATCACATATTTTGTTTAAGATCTGCTGAACTTTGAAATATAAATTTCTTTTTGAGTTTTTTGCAAAAAATAAATTTATTTTTATAGGAGGTTGCATAAAATGTGAGTACCTCTGCTTCAGGTAAGCCAAGAGTGAAAATTTTTATAAAATAATTTTGGCCACCTAGCATACTATAGTTGATTCACTGTGCAGACTAAATATTAAGAATCATCTATCGTTTTTTGCTCTTAGCAAAACAATTCAACAAGTTGAAATCCATATTTATTAAAAAAAAAAAAACACAGGAGAAGATGAGTGAAAGCTTATGAACGAAAAGGTGACTGTTCCGGGTTGAGGCGAGTTTTCAAAGGCGATTTTTAAAGGCTTAGCCCAGGGCGTAGGATCATAGGGCAGTTTTTCTTTGGGAAGGTTGTAGATTACGAAAATGTAATGAAATCTCCGAATTTTATTACGTGTTACACTTTTAGTCAGCTGATTAAACAAATCATAACAAAGCCAAATAGATTTGCTTCAAAACCGGCTTTCAAAAATCATTTTAAACGTTTTGATGTGGCAATTCAAAACACCATATAGTCATTCATGCATGAACAACAGCAATAACAACAACAAAAAGATTAACAACAGCAACAGCGAATTACAGCAACTCTCTCTATTCCACTCCAGTAGAACCCCTTTATATCAAATTTTACTATTTCCAACCCTGACACAAGCGCAACACTGCTACTCGCAGTGAAAATACACAGTTACGTGCTTAAATTAACTTTTGGCTACAAAATTTAAACGCAAAAATTATCAGAATTATTTTCGGGAAATTAAGGAAGTAATGATTTATGACTCTCAAAACAGCAAAAGTAAACAGTGAATGTTCAAGGTTAGTAGGTGTGAAAGTGCGGTAATTTTTGTACTCTCTGACAGAAGATCTGAGCTTTAGATTAATTATTGCAATTCTTTTGATTACACAGCACAACTGGAAAAGAAGCGCGTGAAATTTGAAAGTTAATATATATGTTATGTTGAAGCTTTTTTAACTTTTTTGAACATTTTTTAGTAAAATTTTGTGAATATTTTTTTTTTTTTTTGAAAAGGGGAGTATTTATTGCAATGTCGGAGGTAAAGAGGATATCATATACTAAGGAAATTGTAGCCAACGTTAGCATCACAAGGTGCATAACAAAATTCCCAAAAAATCAAGGTTTACATTTTTAACAGGCCTTTTACTTCTGGAAAAACGAGTGGCAGTAAAGCATGATTGCGAGAAATTTCAGATGCATGACGATAGGAATAAGGATGAGGCATTTTTCGATAAGATAGGACGTGTGGCCAATGATTTTAGGTTTGGGTTATCTTCTTGCAAGAAATATAACGGGAATCTAGTGATAGTTATCCAGAGTATACTGATGGAGGTAATCTCTAGGCTAATGAACGGCGATGCTGGCAACACAGATACCGATGAGATACCAATAGGGATGATATCCCGTAAGCCCCAACTACTTATGACAGCATCGTGATTCCACTACCCAACTATAATGAACTATCCGCGGTATTGCTCGGCTCAAAAACAACAAAGCCGCAAGAGCCATGGCCTACCTGCTGAACTATTCAAGACAGGAAGAGAAGCTCTACATAAGTGCATTCACAACTGATTGCAACCTCAGTGTGCTATGCTCAATTCCGAAGAAAGGTGATTCCAACATTTGCGCCAACAAACATAGGAAAAGCCTTCTTTATATTGAATATAAAGTCCTGTAGAGAGTATTATGTGAAATACTGTAGCCTATTGTCAACCAGATTGAACCTAATCGAGTTGCTTTAAACCTGGAAAATCCACTTTTAATCAAATATTTATCTAGATCTAGAAAAAAAGTCGACACGTAAAAAAACGCAGTTTTTTTTCTGAAAATTTCTCTTCCTCATTCCTTCCTAAACAAGAGCAATAATTGCCCTTTAATAATGGGCCTCAACCAAAGATACCTGAAAGTTTTGGCACCTTTTTATTTTTTCTGAGATTTAGTTTCGTAGGACGCACTGAGTAGCCATGCAACGTTTAAAAATGGAGCCCTGTGCAATAAACTCCAATTTTTGTAAAAATAAAATTATGGAAATTATTTAATTAATTATTATTTAAGAAATATAAGCTGATATACTCCTTTTGTGCTTCTTCTAAGGTTATGTTACAGGATGTTATTTCGTGTCATCCTTAGCATATAAACTTTCCAATGTTGGGCCGATTCTAATTTAAGACTTGAATATAGCACCCAATAGCCTAAAGTCAAAACCTTTTAGAGCAACGTCTACAAGGTGAAATGAGTAAATGTCAAATTTGCTTAGTTTTTGAATGAGTAAATCGTGCAATATTTGAATTATTAAGTTATTTTAAGCAATTGGACTTGTATTTGATGCAATACGTAGCCCTAAATCTGCACATTCTTAAGCTACTGGCCCTGTGATGGCCAAACCTTTCATTTTATATTTATAACATACTATGATATTGTTTTCAGAATATACCATCCCTCCCTGCGAGCGGTTTCCTTTGGCGAATAACAACAGCTGGCTGACCTTTTTTGGGTTAATTAAATGATAACTTTAACAAATGTTTGTTCAAAGTAGCTGACATCTAAAATAATTTAATCAATTGAGCACGCAAATGTCATTCAAATGCGTCATTTGACTTAAGCGAATGTCGTCAATTTGTGCCTTAATATTATTAACAAATCAAAATAATCGGTTAACAAATCAACAGTATCAAATTAGAATCCCGAGTATATACGTATTTTTAATTCATTGAAGCTATTTAATGATTGAATGTAAGTATTAAATACATTTCTAGCTTTATAGACGCAAACCACACTAATATTCACACATTAACAAAATAATTGGGTTGTGGAAAACATGGTCTATCGTAGAGAATCTTAATAACATGTATATTTTAGGTTGTCTGACAAAAAGTCTGACTAGTTTGATATTTTGTTGAGCACTCATGATTGGAGCTAATTAAGCGCGTCATTAAAAAAATTCATATGGGACATATTTTATTATTTACCCATATTATTATTACTTTTTACAAATAATTCAAGTATGTTCTACCCTGCCTTTTTTTATATGATGGCGTTATGCTCTACAGCCATGAAAAGCTGTGCTTAGATTGACAGCTACACCAAGAGGAAAAAATCATAGTAAGAACATACAAGTTGGCTTTTGTGAAAGAAAAATGTACAGAGTGGCAAAACGAATGTGTAATGGTAAAAGTATTTGTAAAAGCTTAACATGGTTTAAAAATGAAAACTTCGATAATTTACAAAAATAAATTGTTTGAATTGTTAAAGTTGAAGTATGTAAAAGTAAGAAATTGTTTGTTAAGGTACAAAAAGCTATGTAAAAATGTAATTTAAACCTCACCTAAGCTTATGTAAAGTTATACAAAAAGATTGTATAAAATTATATAAAAAGACAGGTTTTCATGCATATAAAATTCAATAGATAAAAAAAAAAAATGGTTGTCTTAACCAAGAACTTAGAAGGCACCAAATTGTCGAAGTCATTGAATAAATTAACATAAGTTTATTGTTAATTTGTCACTAGATTTTTTTCGGTGTATGCATATTCAAAAGAGTTTTGTTAGATATGAACAAGAAAAATGTATTCAAGAAAGAATTTCAAGTGTGGTGTTTAATAACTCAAGCCCAAGGTATTGACTACGATTGGAGTAGAGCAGTGATCTGCAACGCATAGCTTTTTTGCGACTCTGAGTATATCCGAAATAACAAGTACAAAAACCGACTCAACCCTTAGCGCACGCAACTCGACTCATACTCTCTTCTACGTAGCTACAATGCGGCGGTTGAAATAAAAATGAGTATCCTAAATCATGAGTCGAATCGGGAGAGATCGGGTTTTTTCGGTTCATTAATACTTATGGTTGTTGTCGTCTTGCTGATACTTATCCTACTTACCGAAATACTCATAATCGACACAAGCAGCCGAATCACTCGGCTCAACTGCCAGATATATGAAGCAGAGCACTTACACTCAAAGAAAAACCTTGACATAAACTTTTGTAAAAAATAAATGTAATACAATGTCAATTTTAATAATATATGAATTTATTATTTATCCTGCAGTAAGGAATATATATTTTTAAATTAATAGAAAAATTAAAGTTATCAGAGAAAATATATACTTTCAGAATGGAATTAATATTTCCAATTTTTTATGCTATTAAAAAAATAAATGCAGTTTCCATAGCACAACGAGCACAATGAAGCTCTTACCTTTCCTGTTTTGCGTTAGTTTGAAGCTTTCAATAGCAATGTTTTCATTTATTGCTTGAGTGTTAATTTTCTGCAATAAGCAATTATTATTAAATTTGTAAAGATTTTTTTTTATTTTTCTGTCACCTTTAGTTGCTAAATCACATGTTCCATCTACGCACTCATTAAAAACGGCTCGAAATGGTTCGACTCATGCCGCGCTCGGATATAAGAAAGTACTTATAAAATATGCTAATGAGCCGAATGCGTATAAGTATTTTACATATTTCATTGAGTCTGGATAGAGTTGAGAAGAGCAAGAAACTCGGATATGATTTGAGTATCCAATTTCGGTCGGATACTCATTGCAGTTCTCTGAAGTAGAGGCTGTCACATAAATTAAAGTTGCTATAAGCCACATATTTGTGTGTTAGTTTTTGTTGCTAATTCATATAGATGTATATAGCGTCAGACCGTAACCGAAATTCGGCCATTTTTATAATATTCGAAATCGAAACTGAGTATTTAAAAATTAAAAAACTTTAGTATAAAAAGTAAACACAAAGCAAAACATTTCACACATTTAAGATAAAAAAAAATTTTGTATCATAAGTATAATTAAAATTCATTAATTTTTTTAATAAAATTTTGTCATTATTTTGTATGCTCTTTTAAAGGTTTCGGTTTCGGCCAAATTGAAGCCGAACAGTCATAGCTGACAAAAATGGCCGGAACTGGCCGAAACGGAAGCCGAATATTCCGTCAAACACTGATATATTCCACTGATGCATGTCACGTAATAAAAATTCTTAAACGTTAAAAATCCTGGAATAAGTTTTAGATATTACAAAAATTTTTAATAAAAAAAGTATTAAATTTAATACTTTTCAATAGATTGGAATATTTTTAAATAAATTTTGTTTTAAATTTTAATACAGTTGAAATAATAACGGTATTGTATACCATTTGGAATAAATTTGATACTAGGGTGAATATTATATTTGAATTTTAAGGCATGCTGAATTATTAATTATACATTCCATCTTCATTTTCAGATTCTTGAGGTTCAAAAGTCTTGTGATTCAGATAATTTAAAAATTATAGTATAGCAAAATAATAAAACATATACTTGTTTACTTTAATTTTAATACTCATCTGTATTAAATTGTATACTTAAATATGGGAAAAAATTTAATGCGAACTTATCATTGAAACTGAGCGTTAAATTTGAATAAAAACTTTTATTAAAAATTAAATGTAATATTCGACAAGTTTTAAAATTTAATACAATTTTGGTGTGGTCATATATGTAAGGCAAATAGTATTTAAATTTATTCCAAAATTTCTAACCTTGTACTTTGCTTACATTTGCATGTTTTGAAATGTTTTGGTTGTTGTTTTTTTTTATTCATGTTCATGTCTCGACTGTGTGGGTTTGAAGCCCCCTTAAGTTATAAATATAAAAAAAAAAAAATAAATATTTTAAAGTTAAGGTATGTAGATAGGTTTATAAAGCCTTACTACACAAAATAACAACAAAAACAACACAAACATCAACGTTATCAAAGAAATGGGGTACCACCATGCATGTCGTAAAAATGGGGGTTAAATAAAAAGGACCCCAAGGATTACAATTGTAAGCAACAAGAAATCAAGTGTGTAGAATGTTATATAAATGTATGTTCTTTTGTACTTCTCTGTGGTAGTAAAGTTGATGTGTCAGTGAGTATGGGACTTCAAATACTACATGAAGTTTTAATTTAATGATATCATAAAATTGTTTTTTTTTCTTATTTTATTGACAACAGTGACGTGGTGAGGATTTCTTTATAATAAACAACAAAGATGAGTTTTTATAGCGTTCTCCTCTCATTAAGTTGGTTCACAGAATTTTTAAGGAATATTGTTTAGTAAATTTTACGGAAGAGCTTCTAAAATGTATCCCAAACAAGATTTGAGAAACTGTCAATATGTTATTAACTTCAATTTTTAACTAAATTTATCGAGGTACTAAGTTTTTGGTTGAGATAAGAAAAATTAGCAAAATGTGTTCTATAATACCTTAACGCTACGTTCCACTAAAATTTCTTTTCAATTTTCAGTATTTTATGGTATCATACCGTTCAAGACTTCTGTACAAAATCAACTTATTTAATTACATTACCCATTCGGAGTCGGCATAAAAGATGTAATTCGGAAACGCAATTGATCATACAATATTCGGTCAAAGTCGTTTCAGGAGCTGAGATGGACAATCCGTTTTTTTTTATTTTTTTGATACATAATATCAAGCAGTAAAAAAATTCTTTTTTAATGTTAGGGCCGACAATACGTTTAGAGGCATCCCAAAATTGAAACTTTTTTAATTTTAAATGAATTAAAAACATCTCAAAACTATCTTAAAAAAATGTATAAAGAATATTAAGAAAGTTTAAGCTTGGAAAAACACCCGCGCGTGAGTTCGATATAATATAAAAATCAAGTTACTACAGCTGATATTTTATTATATCATTGGAAGGGGAACATTGCAAAGAATGTTAACAATAATTATTTTGTGTGTATATAAAGTGGTTTTATTAAGTTTTGAACACTAGAAAAAGTCATCGTATTATTTTTATCGTTTTTTTTTTTTTTTAGCGGGCAACCTAGCTAAAAAACTACTTGACCGATCCTTACAAAATATGGAAGGACATTTTTTAATAAAATTTTAACTAATGTGAAAGAAACTGATTTTTAAAATAGTCTTCACTAACGTTTTATTCAAACTTTAAAACAAAATATTAGTATTGGGTTGGCAACTAAGTAATTGCGAATTTCACTCATAGATGGCTTTAGTTGAATTTTTAGGTTTGCTGACGTAATCGAAATGTCAAACATATTTTGTTATTTGATTGTTGGTACTTCAACTGTCATTCAGTAAAAAAATTTTTTTGATCGGCTGTGTAGTTTTTGTTTGGCGTCTGTTGGAAAATGGAAAATCAAAACGAACATTTTCGTCATATTTTGCTTTTTTATTTTCGGAAAGGAAAAAACGCATCGCAAGCTCGCAAAAAGTTATGTGCTGTTTATGGTGACGAAGCTTTAAAAGAACGGCAGTGTCAAAATTGGTTTGCCAAATTTCGTTCTGGTGATTTTTCACTCAAATATGAAAAACGACGGTTGATGACGACCAAATCAAACCAATAAACGATTCGGATCGTCACAGTACAACACGTGAGATTACAGAGAAGCTTCATGTATCACATATATGCATTGAAAATCGCTTAAAACAACTATGCTATGTACGAAAACTCGATACATGGGTTCCTCATGAACCGAAAGAAAATCATTTAACACAACGCATTATCATCTGCGATTTGTTAAAGAAACGTATTGAAAATGATCCATTTTTAAAACGATTGATAACTGGTGATGAAAAATGGGTTGCTTACAATAATGTCAATCGGAAAAGATCGTGGAGCAAGCCAGGTGAACCAGCTCAAACAACCTCAAAAGCTGATATTTTTCTAAAGAAAGTTATGTTATCAGTTTGGTGGGATTACAAAGGAATTGTCTACTTTGAACTTTTACCACCCAAGCGAACGTTGTCTACATTGAACAACTAACAAAATTGAACAATGCAGTTGAAGAAAAGCGGCACGAATCGACAAATCGAAAAGGTGTTGCATTCCACCATGACAATGCAAGGCCACACACATCTTTGATCACTCGGCAAAAATTATTGGAGCTTGGTTGGGATGTTTTGCCACATCCACCATATAGTCCTGACCTTGCACCATCTGATTACTTTTTATTTCGATCTTTGCAAAACTCCTTGAATGGTAAAAATTTCAATAATAATGATGATTCCAAATCGTACCTGGTTCAGTTATTTGCTGATAAAAACCAGAAGTTTTATGAACGTGGAATTATGATGCTGCCTGAAAGATGGCAAGAGGTCATTGCTCAAAATGGGCAATACATTACAGAATAAAGTTATTTCGTTCCATGAAAAAATTGTCTTTAATTTTCTAAAAAAAATCCACAATTACTTAGTTGCCAACCTGATAAAAAATTCAATTTTTTTTTTTCGTAAATTTTTAAAGGACTTTTTTTAGAATTCTGTCTCATTCACATTGGAGATATTTTGAAAAATTTTTAAATTTTTTTTTTCTAGGTCATCCTAGGATTGCCAGATGTTGTTGGGACAAGTCAAGAAAATTCAGGGATTTTTTATTAGTCGTCGGATGAAAAAATCATATTTGTGGAAAAGTGTTTGTATTTGAAAAACATAAACATAAAACTAAAACATAAGCAACATTAACATAAATTGAATCTATATAATACACAATATGGTCATAAGTTAAAACTTAATAATAGAAACAAAACAACATTACTGTTTCATAAAATTAAAATAGCATGTAATTTGGGAAGCAGCAGAACCAAACCAGATATATTAATATGTTTTTTTTTTAATTTTACAGGAGAAGCCAAAATTTAAATGTAATTCCTTGGTTTTTCTGCCAACACACGTTTTTTGGACTATATTTAAATTTTACTTACTTAGGTGGCGCTTACATCCGTAGGTCAGTTTTGGTTTTCAAAAGGTTAAACCCCTTTAAATATAGTCATAATAAACACATTATACGCCAAACCGATCACCTAATTTTTTTAAGTCACCGCTATGGACAAAATCTATTTACCAGAAGAGCTTTATTGCTTACCGTTAATTAGGCGCCGAGAGGGAGCTCAGATCAGCAATGGCAACTTTTCTATAAAAGCCCAAGAAGTCAAAATTTTTTTTTTCGTCACCCAATTTTCAAAATAATTATTTCTTGGAAACATAATCTTTACACAATAAAAAATAATAATAATGAGATATCTTGTTCGGGTCCTAAGGAATGCATTTTTTAAACTCACCATAAAACAGAAAAAGCGTGATTTTTCGTACTTTGCTTTTGTTACTAAAACAACAACAATGCAATTTTTTCAAAACATATGTGATTTGATGCACCTTTTGAAAGGTAATTTTCAAAATATATGCAGTTTGGTCATAACGGTGACATCAAAATATTAGGTCGTTGCCTTGGCGTGGAATGAGTCAATATTAAAAGTAATTTGATATGTGGTTTTTGTACAGTTGATCCGGTGATGGTTGAAAATGCCGAATCAAAAACAAAAACAATCACTTTAGTTCAAAGTGGATTTATCCGGTTTCGTTCTACTGTTCCTCAATTCAAAATATATTTATTAACCATATTTTTGATTTGCACAAGTTGTTTTAGGAATTTTTTTTAACATCTGGGTATTTAATATGTTGCTGTAATTTACTAAAAGTTCTGACTTAATGAGCCTAAAAGCTCAACTGCAAAGACCCTTGTACACTGGTTAAGACTTGAAAGCAATTTTCAGAGTTTTACCCATTTTTTTCCAGCGTTGCTTATACGCCATGGTATACTTTTCTTAACCTGGAGGTCATACAATGATAGATTTTCATGATTATACAATTTTGAGAATATATCTAATCGGCCAGTTTTCGCTCAAGGCTGAACAGTTACTTTTGCTTACATTTCTAAGCTTGGGAAATTTGGGAATTTTACATTTTTTCTTTATTTTAAATTTTAAACCTCTGAAAAATCTAAAAAAATAAAGTAAAATATTATCTTATACAATCGTCTTTCTAAGGCTTTATATTTAACTTTTGTGAATATTTATGAAGTCTGACTGACATACGTGGCTACCGTGGGTTGACACAACTCTGGTCTTTAACGAAATACGTTTTTGTATATTTTTTGTTGTTCTGTGGAAATTCTTGTGATCAATATTGGCGCAAAGTGCTCGACTTTGCTTGTAGAATATCGTTCAATATCATTCAATTGGAAAATAAGAAATCTCGAGGTGGCAACTCGATTTTTACATTTCTTTTTTTTAATTTTTTTGATTTTCTTTTTTTAAGTTAGTCCAAAATAAATATTTTTTGAAGGCATCATCACTCTAGCTCAACGGGAACATGGGTCAGTCCATAATGGGTTAAAGATAAATTGCTGCCAATTGGAAGTTGAAATGGATGTGTACAATTGCTTTTGTACAGTAAATTTTTTTAAATGTAATTTTTTCAATGCCAGTTTTTTTATATTACGGGACAAATTGTTCTATAAAGGGACACGGAACAAGCACTGCAATAACTCGAAAATACCGACGAATCTCGACCACCTGGCAATCCTAGGTCAACATAGGAGTCAGCTAGGAGCCAGCAGGTCTTTTACAGCAATATTTGTAGCCAGCGCCATCTTTTTTTAAAAAAATTTTTATTTAAAAACATGAATGAAGATTATAACAAATTTGAAAATTTTGAAACTCTAAACAAATTCTTTCAAATAAAAGCCATCACCTCAATATCACTCTTTTTTACTCTCCTGTATACCTGTATTTTCCTATAACATTACCACCCGTTGTGTCCAATTTTGCTCTGGAGTTTTCTGAATAGCAGCTAGTGTAAAATTTGTCTGATTTGACTATAGCTTGTAAATAATATAGAACTTGTCTAAATAAAAGGAAGGAAACTGCGAAGAAATGGACTCTTCACATGAACTTTGAACGTCGGTATTCTTTCCCAAATGTTTTTCACCACTGGATGTCTTTTATTTTAGCCCTTCTTATATAGAAAATGATATGGTTGTGGCATTATAACCACAATAAAGATGGCAAGTCCCTTTAAAATTTTTTTTTTTAACCTTCCTATACTCGCACGTTGGTCTCTCAGACCAATCGACCATCATTAATTGTTCCATCAATAGCTACTAAAGATAATTATATCTTTTATTTTCTTATTTTTAAATGTAATATTAATTAAAGTATATAAAAATACAAAAATCAAAAAAAATTATCTATTGCCACTGATCAATAACATTTCATTTGTCGGTCCGAGAGTCAAACGTGCGAGTATAGGAAGGTTAAACGTGAATTAGAAAGTTGCTTTTAAAATGAACCTTATTATCAGAGTTGGGTCGAAAAATATTCAATACAATTTAATTCCTTGGAATTAAGAATTGGTAATTGGTCATCACAATTCCTCAGGAATGGAATTGGAAAAAGTCAACTCCATTACAGGAATTGTAATTGGTAATTGAACGTTTCAATTCCCCAGGAATGCAATTGGAAAAAATCGTCTTTTCCATTACAGGAATTGTAATTCTTAATTGAATATCTCAATTCCTTAGGAATGTAGCACGGTCGTCCTTTTAGTGTCTTTATACCACGTACCATATAACGAAACTCTTTTCACAAAACAAAGTGTTATTAGAGAATATGACAACCGAAATCACAACCAATATTTTCATTAGATAGAAGCATTTTTGACACCACTTTTTCTGTATTGTGGAGAGGTATTTTCACATCTTTGATACGAAAACAACTTCTAATTGTATCTTTGGATACGTCTACTTATTTTATCTTGAGCACTTTGCAAAGAATATAGAGGATATTTCGCGAAAAGCAGAAACATCTGCTCACCTTGCTCCATTGTGATTTTTTATTTCCTTCGTCGCGTTTTGGGTAGTCGTCTACTTTTTTAAATCTAAATTTGGGTCAACGATTTTCTTACGAATGTCTTCGAATTTGACTAATATTTTGAATAAATCTGACGTTACATTTTTAATAATTTCTTATGAATTCAAAGAAACATAGTTTAAAATCTCTTTGCATACACGGCGCTATCACGATTTCAGAGTGTAGAGTTAAAATTTTTTGTATTACACAAAAAGCCGGTCATAATCTTGTGAGACAGACGTATTATAAAATCCTGCAAGATTTTCTATTAATCCTTTTTCTCAATTTGAACTGAACTTCTGCTGCTTTTAGCCCACAAGCCCATTTTCCTTAAGTATGCTCTTTTCTCGATGCTGGAAAGCTTATATAATCGAATATTTAGATTTTAATTCGACCTTTCAGAATAAAGTTCTTTTTTTTTTGTTTTATCTAAATGTCCATGTCCAATCAAAATTAATATGAAGAATAATTGTGAAAGTCATCAATGCATTGCATGCAGATTAACAAACTAACAAGGTAAGTGCTCTTTTATTCCATCTTTTGTTCCATCTGTATACTATTTTTTATTCCAATTGTAAGGATTAAGCCGGACAACTTTTTCTCACTGGAAGAAGCAAGACTTTAATGAAATTATTCAAAAGATTGTGGAGATGGTTGATAATAAGACTCATAACACTCATATTTTAGAAGTTTTCTAAAATTTTTCAACATGTTGCATGAATTAAATGCTTTTAATTTTTTATTCTGCGTTTAATGAAGTGTTTAGAACATTCGGATTTAAAACTCCTCGCTTTAAGTCTGGATGTCCGAAAATCTGAATTTTACTTTGAAAGGTTATATATCAATGCATGTTTATCTGAAAAATTTTACGTGATATGAATGAGACACACACCACCTAATGAACTATAGATACTGTTGATAAATTTGAAAAAGGATCTGAAATCAATTTAATGAACTAACTAATGAGTTCATAGAAGTTTTCGATTTTACCTTAAGTATATGTGTATTAAATATTTTTTTGGAAATTTATCATACAAAAATTGATTATCTTTACTTCCTTTTTGTGTATGTTTTTTTTTCGTTTTTGTCCACTATACATACTCTTTGAAGGTATATATACATATGTGTAGGAGCAAAACAGTGTCATCGTATATGAATGCTTTATAGTTCATATTTCTTTAGCAGTACGTTATGTATATATATATACTACCATACAATACTAACAACAAACTGACAACAGTAGCAATCATCGACTTAAGGGTCCTTCAGTAAATGAGTATTCATAAATTAAGCCAAATCTACAAACAGACATGCGAGGCAAAGCGAAGCGTGGTCATTTCTTTATTAAAATATGCAGAGGCAAATGTGTGTTTGCAATATTTATGAATGATAAATTTCCAGAACACATGCAGTCAAGCTGACACACACACACAAGCACACCCATATTTACAAGCGCACTTAAATAAACACGTAGTTGTGTATAGCTCAGCTATAGTTAGTCTGCACGATTGACCTGCGAACGCGTGAACTATGATCATATTGTAAAGTTGTTGCTTTTTTAATATTGCTGTTGTTTTTCTAATTGTCGTTGTCGATGTTGTTCTTGTAGTTGTTGTAGTTCTTGTTATTACTGCTGATAAAACTAGTCTTGCTTTAACCAGCCCTGACGCCAGCAACTAGTTAGTTTAAACATAAAAAAATACAAAAGCGCCATCAACAATTTAAATATGATAGGTACTGTTGCCAGATTTTTTCCAGACAAATATTTTTGACGGGATTTTGAAAAATTTTGTTGGTCAATTGAAAAAATGAGATGTTATTTTATGAAAATTTTATTTAATAAGATAATATTTACAAGGATGACAGAATTTTAAATTCAAATACATCGCATTATTTATCTATACTATTATATAGTACATATCGCTCGATTTCTTCAATAACGTCACAACTCAAAAAATCAAATTTTTCAGGAGAAGAATTTAAATTTTGAACATATATAGGAAATTGCACCACCACTTCTAAAATATAACCATAACACCAAATAGTCTGTTATATTTTAAATATTTTGATCATTACACACTGACACAGACAAATAAAACTTACGATTTTCCATCTCTTATGTGGTTAAATCAAAAATATATTGATTTTAAGTAATTACATATTCTGCTCTCACGCGAAAAGTAAAGAAGATATCGTCACCAAAATTACACACGGTATTTATCATAATATAACACAAGTGTCAGCGTAACTAAATCAATTTTTACGTTTTTTGGATTGTGACGTTATTGAAGAAAACGAGCGATATATAAAAAAAAAATCATATAAAAAAGAATATAATATAAATGAAGGAAAGTGAATACATTTTATCTATACATACTATATGGGAGGATCACGCCCCATTTTGGTAGAAATTACAAAATATCATGACCACGAAGCTGAATGATAATTTGTTAAAATTTTGTGTAAACTAGTAAGGATGGAGCTTCGGCAGGGTACCGAATCTAAAATACCCCCCCGCTCCCATATTGGAGTATATTCGAAGTCTTTAGCCACGACATACACGATGACATTCAGTTTTATATATTAACGAAAGTTTTCCTATTTTGATGACGTCACTTTGTATGGGAGGTAGGCGTGGTTTTGATCCGATTTTGCCAAATATCATAGAGATGGTTCATATTATGTATCAAAGCTTATGTGCAAAGACATTTCAAGACATTTCTTTAATTTTTGTGGATTTTTAAGAGATTTTAAGTTTAAAATAAAGCCACTTTGTATGGGAAGTGGGCGTGGTTTTCATCCGATTTTTCCATATATCATACAGATGGATTATATTAAAAATCAAGGCTTATGTGTAAAATTTTAAAAACTTTTCTTTAATTTTTGTGGAATTTAAAGACATTTTACGTTTAATATAAAGTCACTTTGTATGGGAGGTAGGCGTGGTTTTCATCCGCTTTCGCCCATTTTCGAACTTGATCTTCCTTTTTCAAAAATAAACTTATATTTTGAATTTCATCGCGATATCTTTAAAATTGCGGCTGTAATCGTGGCGACAGACGGACAGACAGACGGAAATCGACTCAGGAGGTGATGCTGATCAAAAATATATATATTTTTCTATACCTGCCACGGCTCCTTCTTGGCGTTACAAACGGAATGACAAAGTTAATATACTCCTTACGCAGTACGCGTTGGGGTATACAAATTATTGACACAAAATAACGAGTACTTTTTGATTTATTTGGGAAGAAAGAATAATCGTTACGGTTACTGAAATTTACACTTTGCCTCATTACAGCAACATCACGAATCACTGCTTTTAAGATTTTTGTTCAGATTATAATTAATAAATATGTATCTCAGCAAATGCATCTGTATATACTAATAACTTGAAACTTGTACTTTTTCTTAATGCCCAACCATTTGTATGGGAACGTCCCACAGTGTGGCGGGACATTTAAACTTTAATTCAAAATATGGCATATCTCGTGCAATACGAGACATCTGACAACACCTATCACAGGACTACTGACAGGAAAAAGCATATAAAAAAACTGAGAGAGAGAGTGAAAAAAAAAAACATAAAATACAAACAAGTTGTTGGTACTGTGGTTACATCAATGAAAATATTTCATTAGGGGGCAGGATTAACTAAAATAAATATATAAATAAAAAAACTGACGACAGAAGAAACGTACCTTTCAAAGGTGGGGTCCTTTGGTGGATCATTAGCAAAGAATAAAAATATACCAGCTTAGATATACGCATGGGTCAACACGGCAGACAGCATGAATTAATGATGACTAACGTGTTGAAATAGCTAGCATAGGCAAAGAGTTGTAAAAGAGGTGGAATTATTTGTTGTCACAACCACATTGCAACAAACCAAGGAACTGTCGAAAAGTGGGCTGGAAAAGTAATTCCAGTCAGATAGGTGGCATATTTTCAAATAAATCTATTTTTGCTTCGAGTGGCGTTGCCAGGCTGATGCTTATGCCTGATTCAGCTTAGAAATTGGTCAACATAAATAAAGCAATGATGAATAGATGGAAAATAGGCCACTTGAGTGTTGACAAAAATAAATAAAATAGGCTCAAAAGTAAAGCAAGCAATTGCTATAAAAAAAAATGTACATACAAGCTACACACATTTGGAATGAGCAGAAAAAATTGTTACAATAACTGGAGCCTAGGTTAAAAGGACCGCTAGTATAGATAGCAAATAATGAATACGAAAAATTGTTTACCCTCAGGCTGCAAAAGTTGCAAACTTTTGCACTCTGTGTAGAAAATTGGGGTATTGAGTATTTAGAACAACTGCTTTGCGAAACGTTGAACTATCGAGCTCATGGTTGGTGGCCTAAAGCAAATTGCAGAATGCGGCAACAGTATCAATTTAAAATTTTGCGACACTTTTGCCTTTTTACTTCCTTTTACTGGTGAGAAGTTTTTCGGAAATGCTTCATTCCATTTATTTAACATGTTTTGTGGCTATTGAATAATAACAAATGAAATCGTTTGTACTTTATTTAAGCTGCACATGGTTTTAATTGTTCTTTGTATCTTTCGACTAGATATCTGGTAAAGATGATCTCTGTAAAATATTCATTGTTAGAAAGCAAAACGTGCCGAGCCTTTTAACTATAAAATATGAAAAGCAAGGAGCAAAAATTTATTTTTATATTCAAATAAGTTATCTTTTTACATTCGCTTCAATTAGAGCTCAAATTAAGACAATTAAAGTTCCAAATATATCTTGGTAATGTTACACATTTCAAATAAATTTAAAATTTTTTAAAATGACTCATTAAATAGATCTCAAATAAATTTTAATGTTAAGTTAATGAGTCATTATGTACCTTAAGACATTTACCATTGAAGTTCAAATTATGATAAGGATTTAAATTGTGCTTTAGGGAATTGGGAATCAGGGACAACCAGAGTATTGGTTATCAAAATATAGAGAAGTGCAAAAACGTTATAACTACTTTATATTTTAAAATATTTTAGTCCAAAGCTTAAGAACCACACAATAGATTCAAGATTTCCATTGGGATCACGTCTATGAATAAATATTTTACGTCAAACTTGAGAAAACTCAAATTTAAAAATGAACAAAATTAAGTAAAAACAGAGTCTTCCAACCCTACAAAGTAATTAAAACTGCAATTCTGTTAACCCATTAAGTTCGGGAAGATCACAATTTTCATACGATGTTTGAGACTTATTTTGTGCCATAAAAAATTAAAAATTTCAAACTATTTTGGAGGTAACTCTTTCGATTGCTGCAGTCACATTCATATAATAATGACTTTAAAAACCAATATGGCGCATTTTATATAAAAAACAGCCAAATTTTTTGCGTTTCTTTGAATCAATAAAGTTACTGAATCTTACAATATAAATACGCATAAGTACTGTAACTGTAATTGTAAAAGTATTGAAATACTGATAAGTACTTACAATCAGTATTGTGATGTATTTTGTTATATTACTTTTTCCCTTATTCGGTAATAAAACTATTACTGACAGCGTAAGTAATAACATATAGTAATTTTATTACGTTTTTGCTAGTTACCTTTGACATATTACTTTGTTATAATTTTGTAATAATTAGAATGTTAAAATTTATCTTTTGTGTCTCATGATAACCTTATGCTGCTCAATTTTTATTAGAATTATATTTATTAGAATTATTAGGATTAGTTTATTTATCACTCCAGCATCGTATGTAAAAAAACGAGGAAATTAACAAGCTCAGCTGATGTTATGTGCATTTCATAATGGCATAAGGGCACAACATTGGGTACTCTTGTTTCGAAGTTTTAATAAAAAGTATGTTTAATTAAAGTGTTAAGTTTTTAAAGAAATCCAACCCGATGCCACAAATTGCTTGATCATTTTCTTTCCACGTGTTTGTGTTGCGAGATTGCCAATAAACTCTATTTCCACTCTTTTATTTTTCCGCTCAGCCAGCACACCACAACATAAAAAACGGATGAGCCCAGAGGCCAGATGGCGGCATTTTCCCCGATTTTCGGGATTTTTTGACTAAAACGGGAATGCGGGGAAAATAATGATCAAAACGGGGAAAGTATAAAGCTAGTAATAAGCATTTTCAACATTTCTTTTAACTATCTTGTCGAACGAAAATATATCATCTTAATTTAACTTTATGTAAATTTGTTTGACTATTTAGAAAACGGAAAAGTATAAAAAACTTTATACTTTTTGGAACTAATCTGTTCTGAAAAAAATTAACATTATTTCCGCTGGGTATGTTTTTTACACGTTTTTTCTCAGTCAAAATGGAAATCTTGATATAGAATGCAGATCTCTAAGAATTATCTTTACGATGATTTTGCTAAAGAGTTTTATACAACATTGATTCTGACATTTACTTTAAAAAAAAAAATGGTTCCGATTTATTTCTGTGCCTTCCAATAACGGTCTTATTCACTTGATTAAATAGACTTATTTGGTTAAAAAAAGTAAAAAACAAGTCACCTCTAAACGAGGAAGTGAAAATAATAACATGTTTGATTTAATCTGTGTTGAATCGAGCTTTGATTAAAATTTTCATAAAATTATTTTGTAAATAGTCAATTCAAAAACATATTCAACATGTTATTGAGAGGAAAATGTTACCCGTAGCAAAAGTCTTTCTCATTCTCAATCTGTTGGTAGTATTTCTTTGTGACCGATGAAAACTTTTGGGCAGCAATTGATTGTTACCGAATTTTCAGAACATAGCTGTTAGTGACAAAAAAAAATTATTAAAGATTTATAAAACTTATTTCGAAGTTGATTTAAATACGTAATTCTTAAGTATCCATAATTAATAAATGAATATATATAATATAATATCGTTGGCCTGATTTTAAATTTTTTTTTGAAAGCTTTAATTTATAAATTAAAAACGGGGAAAAAAGCGGGGAAACTAAGACTTAAAAACGGGGAAAATTATTATTTTGTATGCAAAAAAAGGGCATTTTCTTCACCGACACCTGGCAGCACCGGATGAGCCACACGCAAGGCGAAAAGAGAGATACATAGAAATGCAGTGCTGAGCTGCAAAATAAAACAAAAGCAAAAAATGTTTTTTATTTCGTTTGACATGCATTGTCTTAAGGGCTGATGTCTCACGGTGATCGTTTGCACGGCGTTTAAAGCCACATTTTCTCATGTGTTTCTCAACCGATTTTGATGATTTTCTTTTTAAATGAATCAGAGTAGGGAGGAGAAGTGCACCGAATAGTTTTTAAAGAAAAATGCTGGCTGAAATACCCGGCATCGTTCGGGTTTGATATGGCATTCAGGGTGTTTCTCAACCGATTTTGATGATTATGTTTTTTAATGAATCAGAGTAGGGAGAATTAGTGCAACGTATAGTTTTTAAAGAAAAATGCTAGTTGGAATACCAGTCGTCGGTCGGGGGTTGTAAGTCAAATAGGTCGAATTTCGACGACTGGCTTTTTTTAGGTTTTTTTTTTAATTTTTATTTATTGAATTTTTAAAAACAATTGGTCAGACAACATTATTTTAAATTTTTGTGGAAAGCTGTTCATCTGAAACTTCGTCAACATTAGGCGGATTTAATCACAGAATGATGGTTAAATTATCCAATTGTTTTTCACTACCGTTATCATCACTCCAATTCTCAATTATTTCCAAAATATCACCTGCACTTACATGATTAATTCGCAACATTTTTTTAAAAAAGGAATTAAAGAACAACAGAATGAAAACACCACTATACAATATGAATCCTATAACAAAAATGCTGCAAAAATTGCGTGAATTTAAGGGAAAGGTGCAAAATTTAAAAAAAATTTTGACACATGCATACATTAAAAGTTATGAAAAGCTTTAATGTTGACAGTATTAAAACCAGTTTTTTAAATTTTTTTTTTTTTAAGTTCTATTTCAGTTGTCATATTTTGTCATAGTTTGTGTATTTGATTTGAACCCTTAGGAAACAGAAAAAAGTAATTTTTTAAAAAAAAACTAAAAACAGCTCTTTTTAACGACACACAATTAAGTGTACATAATATTATAAAGCGATAAGAAATTAACAAACAAAAAATAAATTAGTATTTTGTGTTTCCACCTTCTGCATTTATGCAATGCATTTATGCACAAAACTGCAATGGTTTTGACACCGAGTCTACCAAGTTTTGGGTCACGGAAGATGGAATATTTCGCCAGATTTTCTCAATTTTTCTCTGAAGTTTGGGTTTGCTGGTGTGATTGTCTTTTTTCAACCTGATGTTTACTTCATCCCAAAGGTGCTCAATGGAGATGAGATCAGGTGACTGCGGTGGCATTTTTAACTGCTTGAAAGTGTTATTCAATAAACATTCACGTACAATGGGTGCAGAGTGCTTCGGATCATTATCTTGTTGAAAATAAAATGATGGAAGTAGATGAAGTTATTCGACAGACTGTTGCCTATTTCGTCTCAGTATAACCAAGTATTTAAGTATGTCCATGGTATTTATAATAAATTCAAAGGTTCCTACTCCACTTGCAGCCAAAGAATCCCACAACAACACTCTACCTCCTCCGTGTTTGATCGTAGCACCTAAGTTTTGTTTTTGTATCTATGTATTTGGCTTCTTCCAAACAATTTGACTTCCATTGGATCCAAATATATTTACTTTGGTTTCGTTAGTGAACATTACGTACTCCCAAAAGTGAGCAGCTTATGAACATACGCCAGAATGCACTCTGATGGTATTGTTTTATTTACAGGTGAAATATATGGTCTTTTTCTGGACCAGAATTTAAACTCTGTCATTTAAATTGTTCTAACGCAAAAGACGTCGAGCTGTTTTTGTGGAAATCGAGTGGTTTATCATTGATGCTTTTTCTGACTACAATTTCGGGAAACTTGTTTTGGGATTAGGGGTAACTTTACGGACAATAAAGCGCTCATCTAGTACCTGCTTCTAGCAAAAAAACAGAGTATAAACTGCCCAATCCCACATTAGAAACTGTGTCTGCTATTGTAATTCCAAAAAATTTTTCAATAGCGATAACGATCAACAAAGTAGATGCAAGTATATACGGATGTATGCTCAGTTTTCTGCCATTGAAGAAGGGCGTTTTATAGTTTTTGTTCAAAAAAATTTGCATTATTTATTTCTTTAATGGTGCTAATCAAATATACATACTAACTAAAATATGTAAACTAAAATAAATGCACAAAAAAAAAATTTAAAAACTTGTTTTAATACTGTAAAAATGAAAGCTTTTCATAACTTTTATTGGTGTATGCTCAATTTTGTTAGCAACTGTACATCTGTTGTTGCTGTTAGATGGCGCTTACAACCGTAAGTCGATTTTGGCCTCTTGTAAGAATTTCCGCCAGCCGTTTCTATTTTGCGCTTGCTGGCGCCAGTTGGAAGCTCCAAGTTTCGTCAGGTTGTCCTCCACTTGGTCCCTCCAACGGAGATGCAGTCGTCCTCTTCTGCGTTGTCCGCCGCTGGGTACCGAATCGAATATTTTCTTCGCTGGAGCGTCGTCTTCCATCCGCTTAACATGACTTAGCCAGCGAAGCAGCTCGATTTTTTTTGCGCTTTACTATTTCGATGTCGGCGTATAGCTCATACAGCTTATCGTTCCATCATACTCGGTACTCGCCATTGATGCAGATTGGTCCGTAGATCTTGCGAAGGATCTTTCTCATGAAAGCTCTCAAATTCTTTTCATCAGAACTGCGCAAAGTCTAGGTTTGTGCTGCATTTAACAGGACGGGCATGATTAGTGACTTATAGAACCTGAATTTTATTCGTCGAGAGAGGGCTCTGCTTCTCTATTCCCCACTGAGTCCAAAGTAACATCTGTTGGCAGTTATACAATAGAATTCGGATATAACGACCTCGAAGGGACCGGCGAAACTCCGTCGTACTAACGGGACGACGTACAAAACGGACGAATTGTTTTAAGCTTGTTTTTTAATATGTACATATGTATATATTTAAATTAAGCTTGTTTTTTTAATATGTACATATATATGCATTTAAATGTACAGTTAGATCGCTTTAGCAATCTATCTATCGCTTTAAGCAGATAGTCGCTTAAACCGGAGTCGTACTAAACGGATATGTTTTCCTAGTACTGAGCTATAAAACCAAACTTGAGTTTACATAGTGGTCGCTAAAAACGGTTAGTCGTTATAAGCGAAATCATTATATCCAGATTCTACTGTACTTCATTTTATCCCTCTACTAATATCGTTGGTGGAACTGCACATCTAGTGCACTAATTATCCCAGCTGTCGAAATCTCGATCAGCCTGTTCAAGGCTGTCTGGCGATCAGTTGGAGTAGTTATAATAACTAGTTTGTGTATTTCGAATTTATTTGAATCACAAACCTATTTAAATCAATATCATTTTTTTTTTTAATTTTTCTATTTTATAGAAGTAGTTATTACTTTAAAAAAGGGCTATTTTTATCCTATTTTTGCATCTTTCCAGATAGGACTTAAGAAAGTCGAAAGTAGTTAAAAAGTTTATGTCGGAAGGCCAAAACACCGAACTTAATTATGAAATTAAAAAAAATAGTTTTATTCCACAACCTAATATTTTTCAATTATTTTATGATGAAAGCAAAATATTATGATCTCGATCGCTCGTACATAATAGGTTAAGAGAAACAAATTTCCTTTTTCGACAGCACCATCTTTAACCCTGGAAAGTCATGATTATTAAACATATGTTCAAACAAACACGCAAATCTCCTATCTTAAGATACTTTTTTTCGACAATGACGCGTTTTTATTAACAGCATAACAACAGCTAGCATTGTAAGAAAAACGGAAACGTGCGACGATTAGATACAATACAATAAATATAATACTAGTGATTCGTCGATTCAACGAAACATGACCTTCCAGGGTTAAGGGAAGTTTTATTGAAAAATAGTTGGTGCTCAAAACGATGTCGCCCAAAAATTGTCCGAGCTCGAAACTTAAAGTAACTTTTTAAATATGCAACGAAATTGTCCTGCCATCTTTTAGATTTCGCGGCCATCAAAACAATTCCGTCTTGTACAAAAACTCAGCAAAACATTTAAAAAATTTTGTAATACATTATTCAAATATTTTATACAACAATACCTTATATATAGTCAGAAAGACTAAATATGGGTTAATTGCATTAGTTAATTGATGGCTTCTGAAAGGAATACTTTCTGTAACGCAAAAAGTAATTGAAGTAAACGAAGTTTTTTGCTGGTTAGATTTGAAAAATTTGCAGCACGCGTCAAACTAGTTTATTGATTCATTTAAAGTTTCTTAATAAACTTGATACGTAAATATTTGCTGCCCTGTCAATTCTGCTGCAACCAAATTATTTCCATTTCTAACTTTTGTTTTTCTTAAAATTTTTCAGCCCTTAAAATTTTGACGTCCCTCAAATGCTTTCGCTCTAGTCCCGGCCCCCACGAGCCTAGGCCTAAATTCAGTACTGGATCCATGAGCAACTTTCCACTAGACTTTTTCGTTTACCAACAGTGGACAGGATATTGGAGAGGGGTGTAGGAGTTTTTTTCGTTAAAAAGTTTCTATTAAATTCTTCTTACAATTATATGTAATATACTAACTTCTTCATACTTCTTATAAGTATCAATATAATGACTGAAATTTTTCTTTGAAATTGACATAAAAAAATTTAAAAACTATCTGAACTGGCACCTTTCACCTTAATCGGTTACGAAAAAACTAAAGGAATAACGCATCAAAAAAGTTTTTTTTTTAAAAATCCGAAACATGAAATCAAGCTATTTTTAAAACTATCCACAAATTGATAAAATCTAATACGCCCTTTGACACAAGCATTTTTATAGTTTTAAATATATATTTATCATCATTTCAGTCATTATACATTTATCATCTTTTAATATATGATAAGGAATTTAGTGTCCCAGAAAAAAAAAGAAAAAGGGGCGATGCTTATATGTTCCAGAAAAAAAGGAAATTCAGGTCAAATTAAAGGCTTTATTTTGTAGGTTTTACTCAATACTTGTTTAGCTTCTATAAAAAAAGAAGACCTATAATTTTAGCATGTTTCGTACCAGGAAAAGTTAGACAAAATTGCAGTAAAATTCTGCTAAGTTTTCATGTACAAAAAAAAAACTCGGTTAGGTAAAGCAGCATTAAATAGCAGCAAAGCTTCTGACTAAATTCTGTAACACAAAAAGCTCTTTCGAAGAAAACCGTAGTTAAGCACATTTAAATAATTAAATATAACTCTTACATTCACTATTGTTATTTCAACAAAAGCCGTTTTAATCCTTACGTTTGACGTTGTAAATGTGTTTGTTGTTGCTGCTACTGCTGTGTTTTAATGTTGTTGTTGTTTGGTTTTGCTTACAAGCGTAGCAGTCGTAATCCTTTCAGTTTTATTGTGTGTAATCCTTTGAAATTTGTTTTAATTATCTGTTTTGTTTTAATCCTGTTAACGTTTCACTGGCACACACACACACATATACACGTAAGCACAACACAAACCCGCATTCTTTTAATCGAAACAACTAAATTCAAATTCAGATGATTTGGATAAAATTTTTTGGTTTTATTTTTCTTTTGTTATTTTCTTCACATTTTATTTTCAAAACAAATATTATTTGGGGCACCACCACGCATTTTCGTTCATTTTATAAAAGCATTTCTGCTAATTTTTCCACAATATTATTCATCGTCAAAAGGTCGTCTTTAACACTGACACCGATAGTGATGAAACGCGACAACGACGATCAGCAATTCGTTTGTGCGTGGCCTTTCGTAACGTTTCGGATTTTTTAAATATTTTTTTTTTCACAGAATTTATTTGGCTTACGTTTAATAGACAACGTTCGACGCGCTTTTATTACCAATTCGTTTGAATATCCCGGCAACACTGAATTGATTGAGTTTTCCAAATTTATGAATTACGTGCGTTACGTGGAACTTGTATGGATTGTGGACACAGCGTGGATGGTAAGTAATGAGCTCTCTTTGGTATTGTGTTTGTGAGTAAACCACAAGAATTCTTCAGTTTTGAGCGTAAATGCAAGAAATTTTATTATTGTTGCACTTGCGCACTGGCAACATGTTGCTAAGAAGCTGCATTAGTAGCTATAATGAACATACAAATATTTATACAACTGCATACTATATTTAAACGTTCCACATTAAAGTATTACAAAAAATGTATCTTGAAGTTTTAAAACATTTAGTGACTTAGCTTATTCAAAGAATGATAAAAAAAGAAAAAGTAGATTTTAACAGTTTAATAGGCTCGATATAAGCAATACAGTAAGCCAGCAGTTTTTTTTTATATACAAAATTTTTTATTTTTGTATTTAGCTTTATAAGTTATATATTAACTTTAGCCTTTATATAATAGAATTTTTTAAAGCGATCATTCGGCAACTGTGTCCTAATTGGATCAGTTCAAAAAATTAAAATCTAAATGCAATGCTTGAAATCCTTCTGGTAGGACGTTGGATCTATCTGGGTATATTCTTTAATGTCCGCATTAAATTGTGTTGCTTAATTATGCAGGTGAGCATACAATGTTATCTCTCCGAAGGTCGTCAACAAGTGTCTGGCATTTGTGGACTCAGTTGCAACAACATAAGAGCATAATTTTACGATATTTTTTTTACTAGTTCTCTTTAGTTCTACAATAAAATATCGTATATGTTGCTAAAACATCTCATTAAGGCCTTAATATGTTGTGGAACTTAACTGATATGTTTGTAATGCATTTATTTTGTTGACACAATTAACAACGACATAGGTATATATGTATGTAGAATCTAGTAATTATGTGAAGCTCCTTTTTTTTACTATGTTAAAGATGTGCCACTATAATTAATTTTATTTAACTTATTTCGATACATATGCATTTTTAAAGTGAATTCATAATTATACAATTATTAATTATTTTTAAGCAGGGCCGTAGCTAGCGACATAATGTTTGCAGAACTAATTTTTTTCAAAGAACAGAAAACAATAAAAGTGTAATAGAAATTAAAACATTATGGCGAAGGGGGTTTCAACTAAATGTTATTCTAAGCTTTATTTTTGTGATCATTTAATAAAAATTATATCTATTAAATTCAGCGTAAAATCATCAAAAGCCTATTTATCACTAATTTGCTGTTTAGGGTAAAACGTATCGACGAAATTATTTGAAAAAAATAACATATTTTGATATTTTTAATTTACTTTTTTACCTTAAATTTTAATAATTTTAGAAAAAATTTAGTTCTAAACACGAATTTTTTTCAAATAATTGTATCTTTATTTATTTTGTTTTTTTTTTTTTTTTGTTTGAGCTTAAGGCCAGCAATTTTATTAGGGGAGAGGAAAAAGGAGTGATATTTCGGTGATGGTTTTTATTGGAAAAAATTTGTTAAGAGTGTTCAAATTTTCACATTTATTAAAAAATACATGTATGCTTAAAACAAAAATATTTTTTTTTTCAAAAACAAAGACGGCGCTGACTACTGCGATTCCTGTTAAAAGACCTCCTTTCGCACTGCGGGCATTCTGCTGGCTCTAAGGTTGACCGGAAAAAAATTTTACAATTTTATTACAATTAAAAAAATCTCCTTGGTGAATGGGACAGAATTTTTAAAAAAGTCTTTTTAAAAAAAATTTAAAAAAAAAATTGAACACTTTTTTGTTTTACATTTTTAATAAGACTTGCTTACTTACTTAGGTGGTCGTAATAACCCGTGTCCGGATTTCGACCGACCTCATCAGCTCTCGCCAGGCGCCTGTGCTTTGCGCGCGCCTTCTCCAATCGGATACACCAAGTGCGGTTAGGGCTTCCTCAGCCTGGTCCATCCATCGGAGGCATGGTCTCCCTCGTCGTCGTTGACCAGCGACCCTCGCCTCGAGCACCTTTTTCGCTGGAGCTTCGTCGTCCATACGATGAACATGACCCAGCCAGCGTAGTCGCTGCACAGTTATACGCCGAACTACGTCAATGTCTCCGTAGAGCTCATACAGCTCGTGGTTCATTCGGATGCGATAGTCATCGCCGACTCGAACAGGACCGAAGATTTTGCGAAGAACTTTTCTCTCGATCACCCCCAGAGCGGCTGCGTCAGTTTGCGAAACTACCCATGCCTCAGCGCCATAAAGCAGCACAGGTAGAACGAGCGTCTTGTAGAGTGTTAGTTTTGTCGATCGAGAGAGGGCTCTGGAACTTAGTTGCTTACTGAGCCCGTAGTAGCACCTATTAGCAATTATTGTTCTTCGCTTTATCTCCAGGCTCATTTCGTTGTTGGTATTAATGGCGGTGCCAAGGTAAACGAACTCCTTGACTACTTCAAAGTTATAGCTGCCGGATGAAACGTGGGAGTCTAAACGCCGCGCTCCCTTGTTTGTAGACAGCATATACTTTGTTTTACCTTCATTTATCGTCAAACCCACTTTGGCTGATTCCTTTTCGATAGCGGCGAAAGCAGCGGTAACATCTCTCTTGGTTCTGCCGACAATATCAATATCATCAGCGTACGCAAGGAGCTGGACACCTTATAGAAAATGGTGCCATTACGATGCACACCGGCCTTTCGTACGATCCCCTCCATGATGATGTTCAAGAGATCGCAAGACAGTGGATCGCCTTGCCTGAACCTCTTTCGGTATTGAAGGTTTCGGAGAGGTCATTTCCTACCTTGGCGGAGCTGCGTGTGTTGCTCAACGTCATTCTGCAAAGTCTTATCAACTTTGCAGTTATACCGAACTCAGACATTGTTGCGTATAGGCAATCCCTTCTCGGGCTATCGAACGCAGCTGTAAAATCGACAAAGAGATGGTGTGTGTCAATTTGATTTTCGTGGGTTTTCTCCAGGATTTGTCGTAGCGTGAAAATCTGGTCTATGGTGGACTTACCAGGTCGAAAGCCACACTGATAAGGTCCAATCAGTGCTTTTGTAATCGGCTTTAATCTTTCCCACAGTACGCTTAAGAGAACCTTATATGCGATGGAAATAAGATTGATACCTCTATAACTGGCGCAGATTGTAGGGTCTCCTTTCTTAAGTATAGGACACAGTACACTGAGGTGCCAATCATCGGGCATGCTTTCTGCTAGCCATATTTTGCTGATAAGCTGATGCATACGCCTTATCAATTCATCGCCGCCGGTTTTAAACAATTCAGCTGACAGGCCGTCATCACCCGCTGCTTTATTGTTTTTGTGTCGTTGGATAGCAACTCTAACCTCTTCATGGCTAGGTGGGGCTACTTCCACTCCGTCATTGTTGATTGGTAGCTCTGAACTGCGCTCTCCATGGGCGGCATTGGTGGAATCGTCGCCAGTAAGTAAATTGGAGAAGTGCCGTCTCCACAATCTCAGCACACACTGCGTATCCGTATTCAGATCTAGATTTTCGTCTCTACAAGTGGATGCTCCGGGCTTGAAACCTTGGGTTAGACGCTCAACCTGTTGATAGAATTTTCGTGCATCCTTCTTGCCCTGGTATACCTCTAGTTCCTCACGCTCACGCTTTTCCTGCTCTCTTTTCTTGCGTCTGAGAAGGCGCCTCTCTTCCTTCCTCTTTTCGCGGTAGTTTTCGCGCACGGCTCGCGTTGCAGCTGACTGCAGCGTTTTTCTATATGCGGCGTTTATTACTGCAGTCGCGATGCGACACTCCTGATCATACCATTGGTTCCGAGGTTGCATGGAGTGGGATATATGCGCCCAAAGTCCGCCGGCGTCGTCGGGTCCAGAGGTTGGTTGGTTGAGCTTAACCGAGAGTTGAGCGGAGTAGGCTTCGGCAGTCCGTTGTAATTGCAGCTTAGCGACATCTAGCTTTCGTTGCATTCCTGTGCGTATGTTCTTGGCATTGCATAATCACATGCGGATCTTGGCTGCAACAAGTCAACTGACGGATGCCAGTTTGCCGTAGCCCAGGGAACACCACGTGGAGGTTTGAGTCGACTTGAGACGATTTCGACATAGATAATGCTGGCCTCGCCATGTTGAGGCGGTCAGACACGTTGCCATGTGAAGGTTCGCCCACTGTTCCCCTTAATAAGACCATTAAAAAAAATATTGCTTTAAAAGTCTGGTTCAAATTTTATGAAAAAATGTCATTCTAAATAGCGTAAGGATCGGTCAAGTAGTTTTTGAGCTAGGTTGTCCGTAGTTTTCAGAAAAAAGACTTTAAAATTATACGAAACAAATAATACGAAGACGTTAGTGCAGTAAACTTAATTATATAACTTTATGTCCACATAAAAAAAAATATTGTTATACATTCTTTGGAATGTTTTTCTTCTTCTAAAAAATACTGGTTTGAGCCGTTAAAACAAATAACATAAAAAAGTAGCAGCTGTAGAAACATGATTTTTAAACTATATCGGAACCACCAGCGGGTCTATTTTCAAGATTGTAACGTTCTTAACCTTCCTATACTCGCGCGTTGGTCTCTCAGACCAATCGACCATCATTAATTGTTCCATCAATAGCTACTAAAGATAATTATATCTTTTATTTTCTTATTTTTAAATGTAATATTAATTATAGTATATAAAAATACAAAAATCATAAAATATTATCTATTGCCACTGATCAATAACATTTCATTTGTCGGTCCGAGAGTCAAACGTGCGAGTATAGGATATATAGGATATAGGATATTTTTATAATTTATAAAATTTTTTTATAATTTTTTTTTTTTTCATATTATTGAGATGTTTTTAAGTCGTTTGAAATAAAAAAAAAAATTGATTCTGGTATGCTTTTAATTGATATTATATCGATACGTGCAACGTATAAGTTGGTAACTCCAAAATCGTCATTTTTGTTACCAATGATGATAAGTCATCATTCAAGTTATGTAATGGTGCCTTTGACATAGGATAAAGATTCTTTAATACGAATACAGGTATTTGTAAAATAATTGTGTTTTCTCCTCTAAAAAATCGGTTGTTTGGACTCTGATTATGTACTACACAGACTCAAGTTTTGACATTCTTCGGCCAAAATTTGGCAAGAGGTTAACTATGTTTATGGGATAATTTCCATCATAGTTCCGTTTTGGTTACATCGCCAAGGAAAGCAACTAAATAACATTTCAGAGCCTATGTTTCCAGACTTTTAGTATGATAAGACCTAAGCTGATGCATATTATGCATAGTGTGAGTTTATTGTTTATTGTCAGCTCGGAGAGCATAAGCCAGAACTAGGCAATTATTTTCATAGGGATGGTTGTCCTTGGTGCCTAGTTTTTTGTGATGATTAATCGTGCTATGGAGTACTCGGTTATAGGTCCGTTTTGGCTACATCGCCAAGGAAAGCAACTAAAATAACGTTTCAGGGCCTATGTTTCCAAACTCTTAATGTATAAAGTATTAAGGGAGTGAATGTTTACATGCACAGCTGGATTTATATGCATTTGAGAGCATAAGCCAGAACTAAATTTGTGTCTTTACTGGATGGTTGCTCCTCACAATTACTAATTTTTGTACCGAAGAAAATTAAGTCAGCTTTTGTGGGTGATTATGCTAGTTCCGTTTTGGCTACATCGCCAAGGAAAGCAACTAAATAACGTTTCCAAACTCTTAATTCGGATGATAGACTTTGCAATTTGTATTTTTATACGAAAGGCTGGTTAGTCTGCGTATTTTAGAGCATAAGCCAGAACTAGTTAATGTCTTCACAGAATAGTTATTCTTCAAAAACTGTCTATTCAAATGGCTGTGGTGATGGTTAGAGTCTGTGATAAATTGATGTATGGTATAAGGCATAAATCCGAAAAGTTCTATGTTATTGTAAAGTAGTATGTGTTATGGAGTCTATATCAAGTGTATGAATCGTTAAGAAACTTTTATGTAGATATCATTCAAGTAATGCAATGATACCTACTAAAGCAATAAAGGTTCCTTAACTGCTAATAAATGAGTATATCATACCCATTCGTGTTCAAAATTGGTTAGGTTACCTTGGGACTCATGTTATGCATTAAGTTGGTATGTCTGACAGTAAAATAAGCTAATAACTTTGCACATGAAGTTACCAACACAAACTTTCTTTGTTTGTCCCATGCATAAACTGGTAAACGAAGTTACCAACAGACACAAAAAAAAAGTTTGTGCAATATATTTTTAAATTAAGTTGCCAAGTTCTTGCATGGAGGCTTTACCCAAATATAATGAAGTATAAAAATAGTTGCCAATCCCTCAAAATTTAAGCTATAGGTCAAAAATTGTCACCACATGGAGTCCAATGCACAGATTTTGATAAGCACTGCCCCTTATAAAGTTGGTAAATCTAGTTACCAACTTATACGTTGAACGTATCGATATAATTATGTATAAAAATAATTGTTATTTTGAGACATTGATTTTAATTAAGTTTTCCAGTAATGAAATCAATCAATAAATTTATAAAAAAATTTAAAAATATTCATAGAAAATAGATGGTATTATACATATTGTCTGTGTTTAATGTTTAATTATGTTAATTAATTAAGTTATCTAACATTGACATCAATAGATAAATTTTGTCTCTATACGTATTTAAAAAAAAACAAACGATAATACATAATACTATAGATTTTTGAACGAATAAAAATCGAAAATATTTTTGTAAATATTAAACAAGGAAATATGACGGACAAATATTTAATAAGCGACTATTAATATCTTGAATAAACATATCTAAGCAATGTTCTGAATTTGTTGGTATTCGTAAATGTAGCGATGCTTACGAAAATAGTCTAGCAGTTCATATACGAAAAAGTTTTCTAGACGGCTTGCAACAATTACATTTAAATGTTAAACAGTCCTTAATTATTTTTTTAATGGGTTACAAAAATGAAACCTTTTCATATTCAGTTTTATATACAGCATTTTACCTATCATACTAAGACAAGAAAAAAAAAATCAGTTCCCAAGAAGCGTGAAAGGACGAAACAAAATAAAACGAACAAGTTCATTAATACTTTTATGACCCTTATCCCTTCGACAACTCCCTCAAAACGATACCAACACCAGGATCAGGTGCACACGAGAGCCATTAATATTATATTAACATATTATAAGGAAAGGGTTGAGCTTGAAACAGAAATATAAAAACAACACATAATAATTATAAACCTTCATAGCAACAAAAAAAAAAAACTCAATAATTAAACAGCAGCAATAAATAACACTCATGAATTTTATGGCTGTTTATTTCTATTTCAAATGAAGCCGCTCCCATAAGAGTTTGTAAATAATTATAATAGAAAATAACTCTTAAAGCGAAAGGATTGGAAAGGAATTACTTTTTTTTCAGCTCTGAATACATGCTACCTTGAAAGGATGAAGACGATGAATGATGCTGTTGATGCTCATTTCAGCAGAGGTAGAGTTAGAGGTAGAGATAGAGATAGAGATAGAGATAAAGATAGAGATAGAGATAGAGATAGAGATAGAGATAGAGATAGAGATAGAGATAGAGATAGAGATAGAGATAGAGATAGAGATAGAGATAGAGATAGAGATAGAGATAGAGATAGAGATAGAGATAGAGATAGAGATAGAGATAGAGATAGAGATAGAGATAGAGATAGAGATAGAGATAGAGATAGAGATAGAGATAGAGATAGAGATAGAGATAGAGATAGAGATAGAGATAGAGATAGAGATAGAGATAGAGATAGAGATAGAGATAGAGATAGAGATAGAGATAGAGATAGAGATAGAGATAGAGATAGAGATAGAGATAGAGATAGAGATAGAGATAGAGATAGAGATAGAGATAGAGATAGAGATAGAGATAGAGATAGAGATAGAGATAGAGATAGAGATAGAGATAGAGATAGAGATAGAGATAGAGATAGAGATAGAGATAGAGATAGAGATAGAGATAGAGATAGAGATAGAGATAGAGATAGAGATAGAGATAGAGATAGAGATAGAGATAGAGATAGAGATAGAGATAGAGATAGAGATAGAGATAGAGATAGAGATAGAGATAGAGATAGAGATAGAGATAGAGATAGAGATAGAGATAGAGATAGAGATAGAGATAGAGATAGAGATAGAGATAGAGATAGAGATAGAGATAGAGATAGAGATAGAGATAGAGATAGAGATAGAGATAGAGATAGAGATAGAGATAGAGATAGAGATAGAGATAGAGATAGAGATAGAGATAGAGATAGAGATAGAGATAGAGATAGAGATAGAGATAGAGATAGAGATAGAGATAGAGATAGAGATAGAGATAGAGATAGAGATAGAGATAGAGATAGAGATAGAGATAGAGATAGAGATAGAGATAGAGATAGAGATAGAGATAGAGATAGAGATAGAGATAGAGATAGAGATAGAGATAGAGATAGAGATAGAGATAGAGATAGAGATAGAGATAGAGATAGAGATAGAGATAGAGATAGAGATAGAGATAGAGATAGAGATAGAGATAGAGATAGAGATAGAGATAGAGATAGAGATAGAGATAGAGATAGAGATAGAGATAGAGATAGAGATAGAGATAGAGATAGAGATAGAGATAGAGATAGAGATAGAGATAGAGATAGAGATAGAGATAGAGATAGAGATAGAGATAGAGATAGAGATAGAGATAGAGATAGAGATAGAGATAGAGATAGAGATAGAGATAGAGATAGAGATAGAGATAGAGATAGAGATAGAGATAGAGATAGAGATAGAGATAGAGATAGAGATAGAGATAGAGATAGAGATAGAGATAGAGATAGAGATAGAGATAGAGATAGAGATAGAGATAGAGATAGAGATAGAGATAGAGATAGAGATAGAGATAGAGATAGAGATAGAGATAGAGATAGAGATAGAGATAGAGATAGAGATAGAGATAGAGATAGAGATAGAGATAGAGATAGAGATAGAGATAGAGATAGAGATAGAGATAGAGATAGAGATAGAGATAGAGATAGAGATAGAGATAGAGATAGAGATAGAGATAGAGATAGAGATAGAGATAGAGATAGAGATAGAGATAGAGATAGAGATAGAGATAGAGATAGAGATAGAGATAGAGATAGAGATAGAGATAGAGATAGAGATAGAGATAGAGATAGAGATAGAGATAGAGATAGAGATAGAGATAGAGATAGAGATAGAGATAGAGATAGAAAGCCCACTTAGAAATAGCACTTAAGTCTTCATTTAATCTAAAACATAAGTCCTCACTTAGTCCTATTCGGTTGGAAGAGTACAATTGAATGTCATCAGCGTAGGCATGCATCGTCAAATCATTACATACAGTAAAAATGTCATTAATAAATAAACTAAAAAGCAGAGGCCCAAGAATAGATCCTTGGGGTACACCAGCCTTAACTGCTTTGAAGCTAGATGATGTGTTGCCAATCTTCACTCTCTGCATTCTACCATCAAGATAGTTTCCAATTAAAGACGCAGCACCATTATTGAAACCGAAAAAAGTTTCAGTTTTTGAACTAAAAGAGAATGATTAACACTGTCAAACGCCTTAGAGAAATCAAGAAGACAAAGGAGTGTGATGTTCCCAGCATCTTGTATCTTAAGCATAGCTGTCGCGCAGCTATGCCCCGATCTAAAGCCCGATTGGTAGGGTGATAACAGCTTTTGCGACTCTATGTATTCATTTATTTGATTACACATCAGAGATTCACAGACTTTTGACAGTGAACATAAAATACTTATTGGTTTAAAATCTTGCATAGAAGATGCATTACTGACTTTAGCAATCGGTATTACGTTAGCCAGCTTCCAAGAATTAGGAAAACAGGAAACAGTAAAACAATGGTTGATAATATGTGTGAGTGGTTTTATGATATGCGGCAGAATAATTTTAATGAAACGTAAAGGAATACCATCATTTCCAATGGCGTTTGACCTAATTTTTTTAATTGCCAAAATTACATCATTCGCATCAACATTACAGAAAGAGAACTGACTAGACACACTGACATCCCGAGCACTACGAAAATTACATTGAATATTATTATTATTGTTATTTGCACAGGAGTTGGACAGGAAGAATTTATTGAGTAAATTGGGTTCAATTGCACACTTCTGATCATCTTTACAGCTTACACCTAAACGACGAATATTCTTCCAAAGAATTTTCGAAGGAAGTGAGTAATTTAATTTAATAGAAAAGTATTTTTTCTTTGACTGTCTGACAACTGAGACAGCATTATTACGAGCAAGCTTGTAAAGTTCCCAATTAACATTAATAGGGTTTTTTTTCCATTTTACATAAAGTTTGTTTTTTTTTGTTAACAGCTACTTTAACATGTGACGTGTACCAAGGACAAGACTTATTGTTGACTATAGTCGTACGGCAAGGAACAAAATTTTCAAAAGCATAGTAGACATGTGAAACGAGAACACTTAATTTGTCATCAACAGATTGACTAAACCAGCAATCGTCCCAACAGATCCCAGACATATAATTATGCAATAGAGTGTAGTCAATGGACTTATAATCACGATAACTAATAGACGTAGGAGAAGAGAAGCGACAAGTTTCAAATTTTATAGTACAAAATAGTAAGTCATGATCAGATATGAATGAAATTTGATCAAAATGTAGAAGTAAGGAGACGTCAGACAAGATAAACAAGTCAATCAGACTTGGCGTCACATTAGGAGCAAAGCGAGTCGGGGTGGAAGAAATAACAATGTTCATACCCGCCGTATTTACTTTATCACTTGAACTTACTGACAAACTGTCCTTATTTAACAAATTAACATTAAAGTCGCCACAAATAGCAAAACAGTCAAAATCAGTTAAACGTTGATACAAGTCACAGAAAAAAGGTTCAAGACTAAATGATCTATGAGGATTATAAACACAAGAAACAAGCAATTTAGCACCATAACTATTAGTAATTTCAATATATATAAACTCAATGTCAGATCCACAAGACTTACTTACAAGTTTTGAATTAAGGCAAGATTTGCAGTAAATCGCAACTCCACCACCTTTACTGCCAACCCTGTCATTTCTGAAAAGTGTGTAATTAGCCATATTAAAAAAAGTATCGCCAAGGAAAGCAACTAAAATAACGTTTCAGGGCCTATGTTTCCAAACTCTTAATGTATAAAGTATTAAGGGAGTGAATGTTTACATGCACAGCTGGATTTATATGCATTTGAGAGCATAAGCCAGAACTAAATTTGTGTCTTTACTGGATGGTTGCTCCTCACAATTACTAATTTTTGTACCGAAGAAAATTAAGTCAGCTTTTGTGGGTGATTATGCTAGTTCCGTTTTGGCTACATCGCCAAGGAAAGCAACTAAATAACGTTTCCAAACTCTTAATTCGGATGATAGACTTTGCAATTTGTATTTTTATACGAAAGGCTGGTTAGTCTGCGTATTTTAGAGCATAAGCCAGAACTAGTTAATGTCTTCACAGAATAGTTATTCTTCAAAAACTGTCTATTCAAATGGCTGTGGTGATGGTTAGAGTCTGTGATAAATTGATGTATGGTATAAGGCATAAATCCGAAAAGTTCTATGTTATTGTAAAGTAGTATGTGTTATGGAGTCTATATCAAGTGTATGAATCGTTAAGAAACTTTTATGTAGATATCATTCAAGTAATGCAATGATACCTACTAAAGCAATAAAGGTTCCTTAACTGCTAATAAATGAGTATATCATACCCATTCGTGTTCAAAATTGGTTAGGTTACCTTGGGACTCATGTTATGCATTAAGTTGGTATGTCTGACAGTAAAATAAGCTAATAACTTTGCACATGAAGTTACCAACACAAACTTTCTTTGTTTGTCCCATGCATAAACTGGTAAACGAAGTTACCAACAGACACAAAAAAAAAGTTTGTGCAATATATTTTTAAATTAAGTTGCCAAGTTCTTGCATGGAGGCTTTACCCAAATATAATGAAGTATAAAAATAGTTGCCAATCCCTCAAAATTTAAGCTATAGGTCAAAAATTGTCACCACATGGAGTCCAATGCACAGATTTTGATAAGCACTGCCCCTTATAAAGTTGGTAAATCTAGTTACCAACTTATACGTTGAACGTATCGATATAATTATGTATAAAAATAATTGTTATTTTGAGACATTGATTTTAATTAAGTTTTCCAGTAATGAAATCAATCAATAAATTTATAAAAAAATTTAAAAATATTCATAGAAAATAGATGGTATTATACATATTGTCTGTGTTTAATGTTTAATTATGTTAATTAATTAAGTTATCTAACATTGACATCAATAGATAAATTTTGTCTCTATACGTATTTAAAAAAAAACAAACGATAATACATAATACTATAGATTTTTGAACGAATAAAAAAAGAAAATATTTTTGTAAATATTAAACAAGGAAATATGACGGACAAATATTTAATAAGCGACTATTAATATCTTGAATAAACATATCTAAGCAATGTTCTGAATTTGTTGGTATTCGTAAATGTAGCGATGCTTACGAAAATAGTCTAGCAGTTCATATACGAAAAAGTTTTCTAGACGGCTTGCAACAATTACATTTAAATGTTAAACAGTCCTTAATTATTTTTTTAATGGGTTACAAAAATGAAACCTTTTCATATTCAGTTTTATATACAGCATTTTACCTATCATACTAAGACAAGAAAAAAAAAATCAGTTCCCAAGAAGCGTGAAAGGACGAAACAAAATAAAACGAACAAGTTCATTAATACTTTTATGACCCTTATCCCTTCGACAACTCCCTCAAAACGATACCAACACCAGGATCAGGTGCACACGAGAGCCATTAATATTATATTAACATATTATAAGGAAAGGGTTGAGCTTGAAACAGAAATATAAAAACAACACATAATAATTATAAACCTTCATAGCAACAAAAAAAAAAAACTCAATAATTAAACAGCAGCAATAAATAACACTCATGAATTTTATGGCTGTTTATTTCTATTTCAAATGAAGCCGCTCCCATAAGAGTTTGTAAATAATTATAATAGAAAATAACTCTTAAAGCGAAAGGATTGGAAAGGAATTACTTTTTTTTCAGCTCTGAATACATGCTACCTTGAAAGGATGAAGACGATGAATGATGCTGTTGATGCTCATTTCAGCAGAGGTAGAGTTAGAGGTAGAGATAGAGATAGAGATAGAGATAAAGATAGAGATAGAGATAGAGATAGAGATAGAGATAGAGATAGAGATAGAGATAGAGATAGAGATAGAGATAGAGATAGAGATAGAGATAGAGATAGAGATAGAGATAGAGATAGAGATAGAGATAGAGATAGAGATAGAGATAGAGATAGAGATAGAGATAGAGATAGAGATAGAGATAGAGATAGAGATAGAGATAGAGATAGAGATAGAGATAGAGATAGAGATAGAGATAGAGATAGAGATAGAGATAGAGATAGAGATAGAGATAGAGATAGAGATAGAGATAGAGATAGAGATAGAGATAGAGATAGAGATAGAGATAGAGATAGAGATAGAGATAGAGATAGAGATAGAGATAGAGATAGAGATAGAGATAGAGATAGAGATAGAGATAGAGATAGAGATAGAGATAGAGATAGAGATAGAGATAGAGATAGAGATAGAGATAGAGATAGAGATAGAGATAGAGATAGAGATAGAGATAGAGATAGAGATAGAGATAGAGATAGAGATAGAGATAGAGATAGAGATAGAGATAGAGATAGAGATAGAGATAGAGATAGAGATAGAGATAGAGATAGAGATAGAGATAGAGATAGAGATAGAGATAGAGATAGAGATAGAGATAGAGATAGAGATAGAGATAGAGATAGAGATAGAGATAGAGATAGAGATAGAGATAGAGATAGAGATAGAGATAGAGATAGAGATAGAGATAGAGATAGAGATAGAGATAGAGATAGAGATAGAGATAGAGATAGAGATAGAGATAGAGATAGAGATAGAGATAGAGATAGAGATAGAGATAGAGATAGAGATAGAGATAGAGATAGAGATAGAGATAGAGATAGAGATAGAGATAGAGATAGAGATAGAGATAGAGATAGAGATAGAGATAGAGATAGAGATAGAGATAGAGATAGAGATAGAGATAGAGATAGAGATAGAGATAGAGATAGAGATAGAGATAGAGATAGAGATAGAGATAGAGATAGAGATAGAGATAGAGATAGAGATAGAGATAGAGATAGAGATAGAGATAGAGATAGAGATAGAGATAGAGATAGAGATAGAGATAGAGATAGAGATAGAGATAGAGATAGAGATAGAGATAGAGATAGAGATAGAGATAGAGATAGAGATAGAGATAGAGATAGAGATAGAGATAGAGATAGAGATAGAGATAGAGATAGAGATAGAGATAGAGATAGAGATAGAGATAGAGATAGAGATAGAGATAGAGATAGAGATAGAGATAGAGATAGAGATAGAGATAGAGATAGAGATAGAGATAGAGATAGAGATAGAGATAGAGATAGAGATAGAGATAGAGATAGAGATAGAGATAGAGATAGAGATAGAGATAGAGATAGAGATAGAGATAGAGATAGAGATAGAGATAGAGATAGAGATAGAGATAGAGATAGAGATAGAGATAGAGATAGAGATAGAGATAGAGATAGAGATAGAGATAGAGATAGAGATAGAGATAGAGATAGAGATAGAGATAGAGATAGAGATAGAGATAGAGATAGAGATAGAGATAGAGATAGAGATAGAGATAGAGATAGAGATAGAGATAGAGATAGAGATAGAGATAGAGATAGAGATAGAGATAGAGATAGAGATAGAGATAGAGATAGAGATAGAGATAGAGATAGAGATAGAGATAGAGATAGAGATAGAGATAGAGATAGAGATAGAGATAGAGATAGAGATAGAGATAGAGATAGAGATAGAGATAGAGATAGAGATAGAGATAGAGATAGAGATAGAGATAGAGATAGAGATAGAGATAGAGATAGAGATAGAGATAGAGATAGAGATAGAGATAGAGATAGAGATAGAGATAGAGATAGAGATAGAGATAGAGATAGAGATAGAGATAGAGATAGAGATAGAGATAGAGATAGAGATAGAGATAGAGATAGAGATAGAGATAGAGATAGAGATAGAGATAGAGATAGAGATAGAGATAGAGATAGAGATAGAGATAGAGATAGAGATAGAGATAGAGATAGAGATAGAGATAGAGATAGAGATAGAGATAGAGATAGAGATAGAGATAGAGATAGAGATAGAGATAGAGATAGAGATAGAGATAGAGATAGAGATAGAGATAGAGATAGAGATAGAGATAGAGATAGAGATAGAGATAGAGATAGAGATAGAGATAGAGATAGAGATAGAGATAGAGATAGAGATAGAGATAGAGATAGAGATAGAGATAGAGATAGAGATAGAGATAGAGATAGAGATAGAGATAGAGATAGAGATAGAGATAGAGATAGAGATAGAGATAGAGATAGAGATAGAGATAGAGATAGAGATAGAGATAGAGATAGAGATAGAGATAGAGATAGAGATAGAGATAGAGATAGAGATAGAGATAGAGATAGAGATAGAGATAGAGATAGAGATAGAGATAGAGATAGAGATAGAGATAGAGATAGAGATAGAGATAGAGATAGAGATAGAGATAGAGATAGAGATAGAGATAGAGATAGAGATAGAGATAGAGATAGAGATAGAGATAGAGATAGAGATAGAGATAGAGATAGAGATAGAGATAGAGATAGAGATAGAGATAGAGATAGAGATAGAGATAGAGATAGAGATAGAGATAGAGATAGAGATAGAGATAGAGATAGAGATAGAGATAGAGATAGAGATAGAGATAGAGATAGAGATAGAGATAGAGATAGAGATAGAGATAGAGATAGAGATAGAGATAGAGATAGAGATAGAGATAGAGATAGAGATAGAGATAGAGATAGAGATAGAGATAGAGATAGAGATAGAGATAGAGATAGAGATAGAGATAGAGATAGAGATAGAGATAGAGATAGAGATAGAGATAGAGATAGAGATAGAGATAGAGATAGAGATAGAGATAGAGATAGAGATAGAGATAGAGATAGAGATAGAGATAGAGATAGAGATAGAGATAGAGATAGAGATAGAGATAGAGATAGAGATAGAGATAGAGATAGAGATAGAGATAGAGATAGAGATAGAGATAGAGATAGAGATAGAGATAGAGATAGAGATAGAGATAGAGATAGAGATAGAGATAGAGATAGAGATAGAGATAGAGATAGAGATAGAGATAGAGATAGAGATAGAGATAGAGATAGAGATAGGGATGTAGATGGAGATGGAGAGTGGAGATGGAGATGGAGATGGAGATGGAGATGGAGATGGAGATGGAGATGGAGATGGAGATGGAGATGGAGATGGAGATGGAGATGGAGATGGAGATGGAGATGGAGATGGAGATGGAGATGGAGATGGAGATGGAGATGGAGATGGAGATGGAGATGGAGATGGAGATGGAGATGGAGATGGAGATGGAGATGGAGATGGAGATGGAGATGGAGATGGAGATGGAGATGGAGATGGAGATGGAGATGGAGATGGAGATGGAGATGGAGATGGAGATGGAGATGGAGATGGAGATGGAGATGGAGATGGAGATGGAGATGGAGATGGAGATGGAGATGGAGATGGAGATGGAGATGGAGATGGAGATGGAGATGGAGATGGAGATGGAGATGGAGATGGAGATGGAGATGGAGATGGAGATGGAGATGGAGATGGAGATGGAGATGGAGATGGAGATGGAGATGGAGATGGAGATGGAGATGGAGATGGAGATGGAGATGGAGATGGAGATGGAGATGGAGATGGAGATGGAGATGGAGATGGAGATGGAGATGGAGATGGAGATGGAGATGGAGATGGAGATGGAGATGGAGATGGAGATGGAGATGGAGATGGAGATGGAGATGGAGATGGAGATGGAGATGGAGATGGAGATGGAGATGGAGATGGAGATGGAGATGGAGATGGAGATGGAGATGGAGATGGAGATGGAGATGGAGATGGAGATGGAGATGGAGATGGAGATGGAGATGGAGATGGAGATGGAGATGGAGATGGAGATGGAGATGGAGATGGAGATGGAGATGGAGATGGAGATGGAGATGGAGATGGAGATGGAGATGGAGATGGAGATGGAGATGGAGATGGAGATGGAGATGGAGATGGAGATGGAGATGGAGATGGAGATGGAGATGGAGATGGAGATGGAGATGGAGATGGAGATGGAGATGGAGATGGAGATGGAGATGGAGATGGAGATGGAGATGGAGATGGAGATGGAGATGGAGATGGAGATGGAGATGGAGATGGAGATGGAGATGGAGATGGAGATGGAGATGGAGATGGAGATGGAGATGGAGATGGAGATGGAGATGGAGATGGAGATGGAGATGGAGATGGAGATGGAGATGGAGATGGAGATGGAGATGGAGATGGAGATGGAGATGGAGATGGAGATGGAGATGGAGATGGAGATGGAGATGGAGATGGAGATGGAGATGGAGATGGAGATGGAGATGGAGATGGAGATGGAGATGGAGATGGAGATGGAGATGGAGATGGAGATGGAGATGGAGATGGAGATGGAGATGGAGATGGAGATGGAGATGGAGATGGAGATGGAGATGGAGATGGAGATGGAGATGGAGATGGAGATGGAGATGGAGATGGAGATGGAGATGGAGATGGAGATGGAGATGGAGATGGAGATGGAGATGGAGATGGAGATGGAGATGGAGATGGAGATGGAGATGGAGATGGAGATGGAGATGGAGATGGAGATGGAGATGGAGATGGAGATGGAGATGGAGATGGAGATGGAGATGGAGATGGAGATGGAGATGGAGATGGAGATGGAGATGGAGATGGAGATGGAGATGGAGATGGAGATGGAGATGGAGATGGAGATGGAGATGGAGATGGAGATGGAGATGGAGATGGAGATGGAGATGGAGATGGAGATGGAGATGGAGATGGAGATGGAGATGGAGATGGAGATGGAGATGGAGATGGAGATGGAGATGGAGATGGAGATGGAGATGGAGATGGAGATGGAGATGGAGATGGAGATGGAGATGGAGATGGAGATGGAGATGGAGATGGAGATGGAGATGGAGATGGAGATGGAGATGGAGATGGAGATGGAGATGGAGATGGAGATGGAGATGGAGATGGAGATGGAGATGGAGATGGAGATGGAGATGGAGATGGAGATGGAGATGGAGATGGAGATGGAGATGGAGATGGAGATGGAGATGGAGATGGAGATGGAGATGGAGATGGAGATGGAGATGGAGATGGAGATGGAGATGGAGATGGAGATGGAGATGGAGATGGAGATGGAGATGGAGATGGAGATGGAGATGGAGATGGAGATGGAGATGGAGATGGAGATGGAGATGGAGATGGAGATGGAGATGGAGATGGAGATGGGATGGAGATGGAGATGGAGATGGAGATGGAGATGGAGATGGAGATGGAGATGGAGATGGAGATGGAGATGGAGATGGAGATGGAGATGGAGATGGAGATGGAGATGGAGATGGAGATGGAGATGGAGATGGAGATGGAGATGGAGATGGAGATGGAGATGGAGATGGAGATGGAGATGGAGATGGAGATGGAGATGGAGATGGAGATGGAGATGGAGATGGAGATGGAGATGGAGATGGAGATGGAGATGGAGATGGAGATGGAGATGGAGATGGAGATGGAGATGGAGATGGAGATGGAGATGGAGATGGAGATGGAGATGGAGATGGAGATGGAGATGGAGATGGAGATGGAGATGGAGATGGAGATGGAGATGGAGATGGAGATGGAGATGGAGATGGAGATGGAGATGGAGATGGAGATGGAGATGGAGATGGAGATGGAGATGGAGATGGAGATAGAGATAGCTGTTGAAGTATAGGTTAGTTACTCCTATATTAGGAATAGGAGTTGGAACCTATTGAACCTTAATTGACATTCAAACATTGTATTTTGTTTGTTTGTTTGTTTATTTAAATGAAAATATTAGTACAGTGAGATACTTATGAACTCTTGACGTACAATGGCCATAAAGGAATTGCCAACATAGTTATTAAAAAAAGTTTAAAGCTAACAATTAAAGACAATCCAAAGCTAATAATTTAAAAAACAAGTTTACAATTTAACTTAACTTAACTTACTAACTTTACTTAAGTAGTGGCTTGAGAGAAAGAGAGAGAGAGAGGAGAAGAAAATTTTCAGTTAGAGAAAAAGGACATGACTGAGAGCTTAAATTTATTCGCGCTGACTAATGTCTTTATATTTAAAGGAAGTGAATTCCAGAGCTTAATGGTGTTGATGAAGAAGAGTCGTCTAGAATGTAAACATGACTATTTAGGTATTATTAAATTATACGTTCTACTGGAGACACTGAAACGTAGTTTTTCAAAAAGGTACAATGACGTCCTGTATTTATTAACTTGTGCAAAAATATGCAGATTCTTGCCTTTAAGTAGCCAATTATGCTACATCCCAGAATGTCCTTGCTTCTTACAGACACATGATCATTGCGTCTTAAGTCGTAAATATATCTAGTCAAGTCATTAAAAGCAACAAGAATTTTATGTTCAGAGTGAGAGTCCAGGTTACTATACACGAGCTCCGAGTAAGTAATTAGCGGGATAATAAGTTGAACAACGAGTCTTTTTTTTGTCAAAGTGGGAGTAAACTTAGAGGATAGTCGCAGACATCTTAGTGTATAATAAATACGTTTAATAATGATATTGACATGGTCAGTGCAAGTCAATTTTGAATTGACATAAAAACCTAAATTGTTCACTTTGTCAACGATTTGCAAACGCTTGCCATTAAGATTAACTGTCGGAATTTGTGTGAAGTCAAGTTTATCCTTAGATATTGGAAGAATAAAGGATTTATTAGCATTAAGGCATAGGTCATTATCAAAAGCCCACTTAGAAATAGCACTTAAGTCTTCATTTAATCTAAAACATAAGTCCTCACTTAGTCCTATTCGGTTGGAAGAGTACAATTGAATGTCATCAGCGTAGGCATGCATCGTCAAATCATTACATACAGTAAAAATGTCATTAATAAATAAACTAAAAAGCAGAGGCCCAAGAATAGATCCTTGGGGTACACCAGCCTTAACTGCTTTGAAGCTAGATGATGTGTTGCCAATCTTCACTCTCTGCATTCTACCATCAAGATAGTTTCCAATTAAAGACGCAGCACCATTATTGAAACCGAAAAAAGTTTCAGTTTTTGAACTAAAAGAGAATGATTAACACTGTCAAACGCCTTAGAGAAATCAAGAAGACAAAGGAGTGTGATGTTCCCAGCATCTTGTATCTTAAGCATAGCTGTCGCGCAGCTATGCCCCGATCTAAAGCCCGATTGGTAGGGTGATAACAGCTTTTGCGACTCTATGTATTCATTTATTTGATTACACATCAGAGATTCACAGACTTTTGACAGTGAACATAAAATACTTATTGGTTTAAAATCTTGCATAGAAGATGCATTACTGACTTTAGCAATCGGTATTACGTTAGCCAGCTTCCAAGAATTAGGAAAACAGGAAACAGTAAAACAATGGTTGATAATATGTGTGAGTGGTTTTATGATATGCGGCAGAATAATTTTAATGAAACGTAAAGGAATACCATCATTTCCAATGGCGTTTGACCTAATTTTTTTAATTGCCAAAATTACATCATTCGCATCAACATTACAGAAAGAGAACTGACTAGACACACTGACATCCCGAGCACTACGAAAATTACATTGAATATTATTATTATTGTTATTTGCACAGGAGTTGGACAGGAAGAATTTATTGAGTAAATTGGGTTCAATTGCACACTTCTGATCATCTTTACAGCTTACACCTAAACGACGAATATTCTTCCAAAGAATTTTCGAAGGAAGTGAGTAATTTAATTTAATAGAAAAGTATTTTTTCTTTGACTGTCTGACAACTGAGACAGCATTATTACGAGCAAGCTTGTAAAGTTCCCAATTAACATTAATAGGGTTTTTTTTCCATTTTACATAAAGTTTGTTTTTTTTGTTAACAGCTACTTTAACATGTGACGTGTACCAAGGACAAGACTTATTGTTGACTATAGTCGTACGGCAAGGAACAAAATTTTCAAAAGCATAGTAGACATGTGAAACGAGAACACTTAATTTGTCATCAACAGATTGACTAAACCAGCAATCGTCCCAACAGATCCCAGACATATAATTATGCAATAGAGTGTAGTCAATGGACTTATAATCACGATAACTAATAGACGTAGGAGAAGAGAAGCGACAAGTTTCAAATTTTATAGTACAAAATAGTAAGTCATGATCAGATATGAATGAAATTTGATCAAAATGTAGAAGTAAGGAGACGTCAGACAAGATAAACAAGTCAATCAGACTTGGCGTCACATTAGGAGCAAAGCGAGTCGGGGTGGAAGAAATAACAATGTTCATACCCGCCGTATTTACTTTATCACTTGAACTTACTGACAAACTGTCCTTATTTAACAAATTAACATTAAAGTCGCCACAAATAGCAAAACAGTCAAAATCAGTTAAACGTTGATACAAGTCACAGAAAAAAGGTTCAAGACTAAATGATCTATGAGGATTATAAACACAAGAAACAAGCAATTTAGCACCATAACTATTAGTAATTTCAATATATATAAACTCAATGTCAGATCCACAAGACTTACTTACAAGTTTTGAATTAAGGCAAGATTTGCAGTAAATCGCAACTCCACCACCTTTACTGCCAACCCTGTCATTTCTGAAAAGTGTGTAATTAGCCATATTAAAAAAAGTACTGGGGACATCAGGATTGAACCACGTCTCAGAAGCACAGATAAAATCAACAGTAGAATCAACAAACACATATTTAATAAAATCTAATTTGGCTATATTCAAGCTTCGCGCATTAAAATGAACAATGGAGAGACCGTCACATTGTTTACAGAGAATATCAACTAAAATTTTCCGGTTCTCATCAACGCCACTAGAAGAGCTAGAACAAAATCGGTTTTGTAGATGAGCCAAAACGGTTGTTTGACTTAATTTGGCATTCATTTTTATGTCTTCATTCTTGATATTTCTTTTTATATTCAAAAATAAGTTTTCCTCATTTAAAAAAAAATCATTTTAAAGAATTTGAATTTTCTCTGTAAAACCTTATATGTCTCCATCGTTTATGCTCTGTAACACTGTCAGTTCAATGTTACAATGAAAGGTTTTTAAGTATTTCGCTTCTTGTTACACTTTATCTTGTTGTGCTTCCTATATTTAGTTATTGTTGTTTTCCTTATTGTTGTATCATCATTGTGCAGGTAGCTGTAACTTGCATTGCTTTGTACAATTTTTTAAGGTGGACACACATTCTAATTGGAATTAAGATCATTCGTAAGTAGCGCATTAGTTCTTTCGCTGAAGGATGATTTTTTTCCTCAGTTGTTCATTGCGTTTCGTGTATTTTTTTTTTTTTTTCTTTGGACAATGCATTTAAGTTGCTTTGAAGTAGAAAGGCTTTGAGTCAGCATCACGTAAATCATTGATTTGTTGCTCGTGATAAGAAAATCAGTTGACATTTGATAGCTAGGATGGAAAGAAGGAATTTTATGTAATTAGTTGTTAAAAGAAGATGTATAGAGGAGTTTATGGTAAAATGACTGTTTCTTTTATTCGGAGCGACTTTAATTTAGTTGGGAAGTAAGAGAAATGTCTTCATTTTAAATTTGCCTGAATGCTATGAAATCATGTTAAAAATCAATTTTGTAATATAAAATTTTAATTGAATCAAGTTGGATTGGCTCCAAAATTATTTTCTTTTTTTATGCAGTGATGGAAGATTTAAAATTTTTAAAAATCGGGTGGCAGTCGTCGACGGAAGCCTTAGCTTCATAGAATTATATGTAAAATTAAATATAGTTTTAATTGAAAGAATAAACATGCTCCTATTTTTAAGATTATAAATGTTTTTTTTAAGTTCATTAATGAAATTGATAGCAAACCAATTATGAATTTTGATTGCACTATTTACAGTGAAGGACAAAAGTCTACATACAGCATCGAATTTTTGATTTCGACTAAACTTATGAATCTTAATGTAAAGTTAACAATGCAGTTAATCTAGAGATGGTTTTCAATAAAAAAAAGAACAAAACCTTTGATATTAATGAACTCAATATGAAATTTACAATAATTCGAAAAATTTAACGCAACAAAAGTCTACATTCAGGGCATTGTGAAAAACTTGTTTAAGCAAAGTCGACAAAAAGTAGCGATATATTTTAATTAATTTTGCTTCTCATTAACTTGCGCTGTGGAATATGTTTTAATCGGTATCGCTCATAATATTTGACATCAAAACGAAAGTTTAACTATCATCCGAATATGTAAAAATTTCACACAGAATCCTTTAATAAAATTCCAAAATAAGTAAAATTTTTGTCGAACGGGAGAATAGACTATTACAAAACTAAATCGGCTCAAAATCCATTACGTTCGAACCGCGCTACTTTCTTGAAGATACTTCGGCCCTTTCATGAAAAATGTGGACCGTTAATCAATGCTTCAAAAATTCAGTTCATAATCAATGGTTCGATTGTAATGGATTTGGGGTCAATTTAATTATTTATAATAGTTTACACTCCGATTGTACTAAATTTTACTTATTTTGCATTTTTTTTTTCAAAGGATTCTGTATGAAATTTCGACATTTTCGGATTATAGTTAAACTTTCGTTTCGGGGTTCATTTATGTTTGTGTTGATATTAAAAAACAATTATTAATTGTTAAGTAGATTACTTTTTCGCTCTTATTTTTACTTTAAAGTCATCTCTAATACTTAACTTTTTATTAAGATTCATAAGTTTTGCGAAAATCAAAAATCCGTTGTTGTATGGTAGAATTTTGTCCTTCACTGTATATAGCGTAACCAAAATTCATAATTGTTTTGCTATCAATTTCATTAATGAACTGGGAAAAAATTTATAAACTTAAAAGTGTGCGCATGTTTTTTTTCTTTCAATTAATACTATGTTTAATTTTACATTTAATTCCAAGAAGTTAACGCCTCCGTCTGAAGTCTTGACGACGGCACCAAGGATTTTATTTTTACATTTTTCGTTTTCTACTTTAAACAAGCTATGTTTGCCAAACAAACTGTTCTACTACCTTGGTAATTGTATCATGAGGTAACACTTCAAAAAAACACAAAATACATTCATTGTGTACATATTTCTAGTCCAACAAAAACATTCTCATGCAAAAACAATTCTTAAAAATTTTGCCCATCACTGTCACCAAATGATTCGATAAAAATATGAAATCACGGGATCAAAACAGTGTTGCGTTGTGGGATTATTCACAACATTTGTGTTTTCGCATTAAAATAGTACAAATTCAGTGCGAAATATATGAAAGCAGTAATGAATCCTGCTTAATAGCAACACTCAACCATGTCCAACGATGATACTTTTTTCGGATAAAGTACTAAAAGTAGCAAAAAGTATACTAGTGTTTGGGGATCATATGACCGTCAGCATAACATACTTTGGGCACAGAGCTCATCAAACGAAAAAAGAGCGCAAAAAGTGACGTGACCAGGGATCATTTGACCGCCAGCATAACACCACCCTTAGCGACCGCACACAAAAGTGATGCTATCAACATCAGCATCGTCGAGTGTGGGTTGTTTTTATTTCGTTTGCATGTACTTGTTGGTATTAAAGTGGGTTTGAAAATGTGCTGACTATCGGGAGCGGCTTGTGTTAGTGCTGTTTATACTTGTTTTTGTTTTTTCATTGGCGCAAATGCAAAGTTGGCGGAAAAAATCGTAACTGACGCTTATGTTAAATTCTCATTTTACTCCCGTAAATAACTGCGCTAACGAAGCTAAAGATTTAATAAAACTTTAAAAATACAAATTAGTATTGGCTGCAATTGCTACGCTGTGCGTTGTTTTGTAGCAAATGCTATAACCAATCTTATCTTATACAGTATTACTAGAACAAATTTCATTTGCTTTTTCACAACGTTTCTTAGTCTCTCATAAGGAAAAGAGGCAAGTCATTATCAAACAACCAGATATTTTCATTATAAAAGCGAGAAAAATATTAAACTTTAGAATCACTACTCTGGGTATCCAATGCACGTTAAGCCGTTCTATACCTGTCGTCGAAACTTCAGCCGTGTTGTAAACTCTCATCCTTAAATTAACACATCAAAAACTACCAGCTAAACTTATCTTATTATAAAGGTGAGCGACAGCGTTTAACCAATCTTTATAGAGCCCTTAATTTTGTTTATCATATCCATAAACGTACAAATTTACTTCTTTGAGACACAAGCACACAGCATAATTTACAGAAGAATTTCTCGAGGGAGAATATGAAAATGTGATAACCCGAGATTTTTTAACTGGCATTCATTTTTATGACCTTTTATTGCTTTTTATTAATTTCTTAGTGATCTGACTATGGCACATATCTTTAAGCCTGAAATTTCTGATTTCCTTGCAGGAACTTTTATTCTCATGCATTTCATTAAAATTTTCATAAAATACTTTGAAGTACAGCGACAGCTGAAGAATCAACAAAAAGATTGGGATAGGTTGGGGAACGCAGACCACAACGGATCACAACGCTTAATCAACAAGTTACATTAAGGCAAAGAAAAAAAAAAAACTCAAGAAGAAAACAAAAAAAAAAAAAAAAAAGAAAAGTAGGAAAGTCTCGAGATAGAAGTTAAGCGTGCAATAAAAAACCTTTAAGAAAAATAGTTACAGAAATATCGAAATCATTTTTCATGACATAATAAAAGTGGAAAATGAGTATGGTAGGTTGGTAAAGAAAAAGAAGTAGACGAATGAAAAGAAGAAGAAGGAGACGATAAGCAACATGACAAATTCAAGGCGTTCAATTAATTTGTGTGTTTCTTGCTGTTGTTGTATTTGGGCCTTATCAGTAGCTTATGCGCGGCTTTAAATGCGCTTTATGAGTGAGTTTAAGAGGCTAGTTTCCATAGTCCCAAAAAAAAAAGGTTTTCGTGATATCATTAATAGGTACTTCAAATAGCAAAGCTGAGTTTTCGTGGGCTCCATCGCTTGCGCACGTCATTGAAGTTATTAATATTGTTGCTATTTTGTGTTTCGATAAAAGGCTTAAACGTTTTTCAGATACAATATTTTGTAGGCAACTCTTTTTTGTGAGCCATTCATTATTGATGATCGTTGGCAAGCGACCTTTTGGAGTGGGAGATAACCAATATGCTGCATTTCCCTTCAGTGCCCTTCTATTGCCCCACTCGACAACCACTTTTGTCTTAGTCCGACCATTAAGTAGCATACAAAATAAGAAGCTTTAAAAACGTCTAAAGAATGCAACCAAAAATTTGATAAGATATCGAAAAATATAGCATAAGTAAATGACTGTGAGCTCCTGAAAAAGGAATTATCTTATGCTTCTTGGATTCGAAACAAAAAGGGTTATATTGTGTTGTTTTTATATTTTGTTGAGATAACCAAAGCTGATAAAATTTAATGAGAAACTTTTTGTTCTTAAACCAAAGACATCCGAGTAATATGCAACGAAGTGTTGTGCCAGGTAGTCAGATATCCAGGTGGCAAGGTGTTGAAATGAGCAAGAGTTGATATGCTGCAGATTAATTAAAAGCAAGTTGGAGGTAAATTAATTTTGTGTCCAGGGTTAATTTACTTTTTTGTGTTTTTTTTTTTTTTTTTTGTTTATTTTATGTTTTGGTTAATATATTTGTAATGACTAGCGATAGGCATCGTGACCAAGTTAAAGTGATGGTGCATTCACTTGGAATGATGGAGATATCTGAAGATAGTTAAAGGTGCATTTAATTAAGATTTTTTAGTGTAGGATTAAAGTATTGGGGTCTGGAATCAATACACAGGTATATATTTAAATTATGGTGCATAAAAGATTATTAAAAATAGTTAGGCATTAAATATACAAGGCCAAAGTTAAAATAACCGACATCCGTGCTTAAGTATATTCGAAGTTAAAATACTTTGTATGGTAGATAGTTTTCTTCCAATATAGATATAGATACAGTTATCGAGCTTCGTAACGATGAGTTCCATGATCACAGATAGAAGGAAATGGTTAAAAAAAATTATAGAAAAAAAATTATGGATCTCTTTTGCCCCAAAGTGTTTTTCTGCTCTGTTCAATGTCACCGCTATCCAGGAAATGCGATGGAAAGGGCAAGGCTGCTCTAAGCGAGCAGACAGCGATATTTACTACAGGCTGTCTACAGCTGCCATGCGGAGAAGCACAAACTTGGATGTGGATTCGTTTTTAGCCGGAAACTAAGCCACCTTGTTTCCCGGTTCACACCTGTGAACGAAAGATTGGCCACGATCTGCATCAAAGCAAAATTTTTCTTCATTAGCCTTATTTGCGCGCACGCCCCGACGGAGGAAAAGGACGAAGCCGTCAAGGACGCTTTCTACGCTAGTCTTGAGGACGTATACGACCATTTTCCGGTCCCTGACGTGAAAATAGTCCTCGGCGATTTTGGTGCGAAAGTCGAAAGGCAAGGCGGAAGGCAAAGCGTCTTTGGCCCCACTGCCGGTCAGTTCAGTCGTCATGAAACCTCCACAATCGACGGCATAAAACTGATCGATTTTGAGGCGGCGCGAAGTATGGTAGTTAGCAGCACCAGATTTGAACATCTTGACATCCACAAGGCCACCTGGCTGTTCCAGGATTAAAAAACGCGAAACCAAATTGATCATGTTGTATTCGACGGAAAGCATGCCTCTAGTGTTCTAGATGTGCGTACGTGTCGGGGGTCAAGATTAATTCGGACCGGTTTGTTGTTGCAGCCAAAATACACATGCTATTATGCAATGCGAAGATCATACGTGCAGGAATGCAACGAAATCTAGACGTCGCTAAGCTGCAATCACAACGGGCTTCCGAGGCCTACTCCGATGAACTCACGGTTGACCTCAACCAACCAACTTCTGAACTCGACGACCAGAGCGGACTTTGGGCACATATACCACACTCCTTGCGTGCTGCCGCTAAAAAGACATTTTTTGCAAAATGTGTCTGCAACGCGAGCCGTACGACGGCACCTTTTCAGATGCAAAAAAATTTACCAGGAAAAGCGTGAGTGTTAGAAACTCGAGGTGTACCAGTGCAAGAAGGATGCACAAAAATTCTATCAACAGGTTAAGCATCTAACCCAAAGTTGCAAGCCCGGAGCATCCACTTGTAGAGATGAAAATGGAGATCTGATTACAGATACGCAGTATACGCTGAGATTGTGGAGATAGCTTTTCTCCAATCTACTTACTGGCGACGATTCCACCAATGCCGCCCATGTAAAAAGCAGTTCAGCACCATTCAACCACGACGACGGAGTAGAAGTACCACCACCTAGCCATGAAGAGGTTCGAGTTGCTATCCAACGACTCAAGCACAATAAAGCAGCGGGTGCTGACGGCCTGTCAGCTGAATTGTTTAAGCCCGGCGGCGATGAATTGACAAGGCACATGCATTAATTTATCAGCAAAACATGACTAGCGAAAAGCATGCTTGACGATTTCGAATCTTAGCGTACTTTTTCCTATACTTAAGAAAGGAGACCCAACAATCAGCGTCAACTATCGAGGCATCAATCTTATTTCCATCGCATATATGGTTTCGAATTGCAAAATCCACCATAATCTAGATTTTCACACTACGGCATATCCTGGCAAAAGCCGCGAAAACCAAATTGACACACATCATCTCTTTGCCGAGAAGGGAATGGCTTTACGCAACAATGTCTGAGTTGGTAACACTTCGCAGGTTGACGTTGAGCAACACATGCAGCTACGTCAATGTAGGAAATAACTTCTCCGAAACCATCAATACCGAAAGAGGTTACAGACAAGGCGATCCACTATCTAGCGATCTCTTCAACATCATCATGGAGGGGATCGTACGAAAGGCCGGTGTGCATCTTAATGGAATAATTTTCTACAAAGTTGTCCAGCTCCTTGCGTACGCTGATGATATTGATATTGTCGGCAGAACTAAGAGAGATGTTACCGCTGCTTTCACCGTTATCGAAAAGGAATCAGCCAAAGTGGGTTTGATGATAAACGAGGGTAAAATAAAGTATTTGCTGTCTTCAACCAGTACGGGAGTACGGCGTCTAGACTTCCACGTTTTATCCGGCAGCTATAACTTTGATGTAGTCAAGGAGTTTATATACCTTGGCAACGCCATTAATAACAACAATGATGTCAGCCTGCAGATAAAGCGAAGAACAACAATTGCTAATAGGTGCGACTACGGGCTTAGAAAGCAACTATTTTCCAGAGCCCTCTCTCGATCGACAAAACTAACACTCTACAAGACGCTCGTTCTACCTGTGCTACTTTACTTAAAAGTCGTCTCTAATTAAATTGTATACTTAAACTTTCATTAAGATTCATAAGTCTTGCGGAAATCAAAACTATGATACTGTATGTAGACTTTTGCCCTTCACTGTACATAACGTAAACAAAATTCATATTTTTCGCAATCAATTTCATTAATAATCTTGAAAATTATAGAAATGCATACTGTAGAAATGTGCATGGTAAAATTAATGTTAATAAATTTCTGAATTTATGTTTTTATTATCTTACAATTTGAAATGAAAATAGCATAGCGAAAAAGTTATGCAACAGGGCATTTTCAGATTTACCGTTACAATCGTAATGGCCATAGGTTTATGAACATTAAACCCCTTATAAATTTTCGTCTGTTACTATAAAAGTTAAAATTAACTATAAAAGTTAAAATTAACTATAAAAGTTAAAATTAACTTTTATTTTTTTCGGATAAAACAATTTTTACTTGTATTTTATCTGTCGAAAGTAAGTTGTCAACTTCGTTTTACAGCTACGGTCACTTGCTCTACCCATGCACACACCTTATTAATTACACCATGACCTTGACTAGCATAACTGACGTCACAGCAATGCCTGACATGAGCAAGGCTATGGAATAATTAGGTTGCGAACATAGTTAACCCTCATTGTTGAGCCAAGCCGGAAAAGACATTAACATCAGCATCGTCTAGTGGTGGAGGATTGTTTTTATAGCGTTTGCATGCTTTTGTGGTTGTTTAAGCGAACTGACGCTTTTGTAAAGTTTTAAATTCACTCCCGTTAATACCTTCGCCAAAGAAGCTATCGCTTCAAAATAAATTTATTGAATATCTTATGTTTTAAGTGAAGAAATCCTTTACTTCAACTCTGATCCATTAGTTTCCCCATAATTTCATTTCGATTTTAAAATAACAATTTTAAACTGATTTTTAAAGATCAATAGAAATTAATTATTCCAATCAATCAAACAAGAGCTAACATAAATTATAGTAAGGCTTGATTTTTGAGTTCCTTTGATATTTTTACACTAAAGCTACTTTTCATAATGCCTGCAATAAAATTTCACCAAAATAATTTGGCCATTTAAATTCAGGCAACGCCACTGAGGTGTTGATTCTCTTAGGTTTTTTATTTTCCTCATAACAAACAAACTACGTTCGTTACTCGATTTTCAATTTCGATTTCAATTTCGAGTTCTTGTTTCTATTTGATAGAAAGGTTGTATAGATAGTTTGAACGGATGACTGGATGGTTCGATTTTAAATATTCAACAACAATCCTAAGCTAAAATAACTAATTCCGATTTTGATTGTTTTGCTGAGATTATTTACTGAGACGGACTTGTTACAGGCGGAATGGAAGGCAGGCAGTCAGCCAATCTACTAGCTTCTCGGTTCAAAGCCTGATATGAATATGGTATATACGATATGGACACTACATATTTTGATTTAAATTTTGTTTATATATTTGAGGCCGGCTTGCATGCTCGTGCATTGTTGTTTGATTTTACAGTTCATGCTCTTCTGTTCAGGTTTTATGCATAGTCACTATTTTGTTGACTCAATAAATTGCAAGCCTTGCGTCTATCGTGATGGAGTTTACAAAAACTTTTAAATTTTTCTGGAATTGATATTAAATAGATTTTGCATGCGTGGTGCTTAATACATATTTAAAGTTTAACTATATTGTGCTGATTTGATAATGTGGTCAGGCTTTATAGACATATTCATTTTGTACATAATATGTTGTATAGCAAATTAATGTAAAAACGTGATATTTTCGTTTTTGTGGCTTGCAACTTGAATGTCAGATTTATGATGTATGCAAACTACACTGTGAAAAAATTTAGTAGTTTTTTAAAGGAACTGCAAATATCTCGAAAGCTTAAAGTATTGATTGTAGCTTAGAACATACACATTAAATGAATTTGCTGGATAAGTTCAAATAAGCGACTTTTTTTTTTGAGTCAAAGTTCATAACTTATTCACATATTCAATTTACGTTAACTTTTGGATTAAATGAGATTTCGTTGTGCAGTCTTCAAAAAAGTTGTGACAAGTTAATTGGCGTTAGATTCAGAACAGATGTAATTCTAATCCCTATCTCAATCATAATTTTGCTATTATTTCTTACAAAATGGCGGTCATTGAAAAATGAAATACCTATAAAAAAAAATAGTAAAAAATTGTTTCAAATTATGATTTAGGTAGGAACCAGAATGGTGACAATTCTGCGTTGGTTGCACTTGGTTTCATCAAAATAGGTTTAGTAGAATTGGAGAAAAGTGACTTTGAAGTTCAAAAACGTGATTTTGAAAAAACTCAAAGAAAATTTTAGGCAATAAAAAATTGTTTTTTTTGTGAAATACTTACATATATCAATCTGCAATGCCAGCCCCATAAAGAACTCCTTCCCCTTCTTCAAAAAATGAGGACTCAGCGGCTCTTTGTGCTCTTCGGGCAGTTCTAACTTATTTTGATGTGGCCAGAGCTCTGGCTTCGGACCTTTTCAAACGTTCTTTGAGAAAACTGTATAAAACTCCAAAATGCAATTCTAAGATTTGTTGTCAATGCTTATGTCTTCGTTTTCATTATTTTTACATTTTTTTTTGCCGATGTACTTGTGAATTCGGTGTCCTTATCTCTTTCGTGTTGGTTACCACGAAACTGGCGTTTCAAGGGACGAGTTCTTCGATTGCTACCAGTTTTTCTTTTATTTTTATTTCTATTACCTTTTCTATCCATTGTATTTAGCACAAACAAAAATTCTTATCAAAACTGTACTTATAACTCAATTCAAAGTGAACTAAACGCTGCCAACATTCGAGTACCTAAGCTCTAAAATGTGTATTCATTTATTTTTAAATTCGTATACAAACAAGTTATTACCTACTAAAGAACGCGTTGAACGAAATTCGGTGGTTGCTTCAAACCGTTGCATTCAAATAGTAGCCAAATTAAGCAAATCGCATTTTGGCGAAAACATTGCTGGACAAAAAAGACCATATCTCCTAAAGTATTTCGAATTTTAAAAAAACCCTTTTAGAACGATATTCTCAAATATCCAAGCTATAAAAATATGCAAAAAAAGAAAATCGAACAAACATTTTTGCCAACCAGAAAGATCCAACTCCTTAAGGAAGATTTATCAAGTTCAACAATCAGGGGATCAGATGATGATACCCAAGCCGAAAAAGATTTTGATTTTTGGTTACACCACAATTAACTTGCAGTTGGGCAAAAACAACGTCGTGCTGATGTCTCAAGTGATGAGGTTTCTTTATATTTAGCAAATCCGATCTGCACGTCAAAGTCTAACCAATGGGAAGAACGGGAAGATATGAAATCTTTCTTTCCTGTGTTATATAAACATTCATACGTGTGCCATGCGAGAAATTGTTGAGCGGTCGCGACAATTACTACTGCACGGAACCACTTAACAGGAAAACACCTTGAAAAACTGTCCGAGTTTTTTCGTAAGTAACATTTGAAAATATATTTTGTTTTTATTGATCCAAAAGCCTTAAAAAAATATTGACTGATCCAAGTAAGTATCGATACTTTTTACACGATACTGAGTAGTAGCGATACTATCTAACCGATACCGTATCGAGTAAAATTATCGATACCGTTGCTTGTATCGTTTCATCCCTAGGACAGACTGAGGGCAGATTTAATCGGGCGGAGGCTGGCAGAGTGACGATGGCAGATAGGTTGGCTAATACCGATTTTGATGTGTTGACCGAAGCTGAAAAGCCGGAACTTGATATGTTTGGCCGAAGCCGAAAAGCCGGAGCTTGGTGTTTGACTGAAGCCAAAAGTAACTATGTAACTAGGTTTGGGATTGGTGATTTAGTTGCAGTTCGTACAACTAAAAATACCTCTGATTTTTATTAATTTTCCTTTTGTTTGGAGGAACTTTGGTGCATCTGTCGAATTTTTTTTTTGGACGTATTTCTTAAGGAGAGAGTTTGGTCTAATGCCGCAGCGTTTTGTCGTCGATATCGAATATCATTCCTAATTTTAACACAGCCGTTGTCAATGTGTCCAAGCTATTATTTTCATAAGACAACTGATTGGCCAAGTGATCCTGACTGGCGATTGTTGGACTTTTTCTCCTATGACGTTTTTTCTCCTACGTATGAACAATAGGATAAATGTAAGCTGACGGACGTACACTGGAACGCTTATATGGAAGGGTTGACCAAAACTCCAAAACTTAATGCACTTTCACTTAAATTTCTATTCTGCTATTTTTGAAACTTCTTCACATTGTAGATAGGAGACACAGGCAAAATTTTCAGTGATACGGTTGTAGTGTAAACGAGATATTGTTGAAATCAAGAACTGTTGCTTTATATGTTATAACTTGCTTCATTATAATAAACTATATTATCATTGATTTTTTAAGTTCAAGAACATTTTTAGGTATAAAATTGTCATTATTTCCAAATAAATATTTCTTCGCCTTACACGCAGCTATGTTTTATTTTCTCGGTGCCCATAATATCTTAGCAGGTTATGGGCCCAGACTTAAAGGTCCTGAATACGAAATTGTGTATAACCGACAAAATTCAAAATGGAAAAGGCATCGATTGAAAAGCTGACGACATCGAACTACCAGATGTGGAAATTTTTGCATGGAAATGATTTTATCACATCCCGATATCTGGTACATTATCGAGGACGATGTTCCAAATCCTGAATCCGCAGCTTATAAAATGGACAATCTCTAAGCGATGGCAACGATTTCGCTATCTGTTGGCGATAAGCTACTCATCCATAACCTGGATATAATATATTGTCAAAATTATATCTTATCCGCAAGATGCACAACAAGATGTACAGCACCTGTTCCTGTGCACCAGTTCCTCAAAATAGTGAAAATTGGACTTGACCATTTTTTAAACTTAGTCCCTCATTTATAAATTTATTATAATTTCACATAAATGAAAGTGTACCTTCAGATCATAGTATATTTATAAAACATAGTTTTAGTTTTCTCAACATTTCACTAAGTTTCTTAATAAAATAGAAAAACACTTTTCTCGCTTGAAATTGATAATACAGCGCACGCTCGATAACGTGTACACTCTAAAACGTGAACACCCCAAAACGTGAACAAATTTTCTTGTTCATTGACTACTCTAAAACGTGAACAAAGAAAGAAAGCTCTATAACGTGAACAATAGACGTTTCATAGTTAGCTTTGATTTCAAATAATTCTGATCCTTGGGAGTCCCCTAATAGTAAGTTATTTGGTTTTCGTTTGTACATGTAACACACAAGTTATTTTAGTCGCAATTTTGGCTTTGCACGGAGCGTTTCGCCTTATATTTACTGCATAAAAATGAGTTGTAAAAAACCTGTGTGCTTGCCATTAAAATAAAAAGCTGAAATTCTCGAGTTTTTGAAGATACGGCGTTCGGCTTCTCCAAATTTCAGGCGAAATATTGTCTTCGCATCCCCGACTAGTAGAGCCGTTTAAAAAAAAACTTAAAGCTGTTATGCCTGAAATGGAGTTGTGCAACGATCAGCTTTATAATGCTGATGAGTCTGGTTTATTCTGGAAACTTCTGCCAGAAAAAACGTACGTATCCAGTTTGGAAAAGAGAGCCCCAGGCGTAAAGTCATAGAAACAGCGAATCACATTCTTGTGTGGTTCAAATGCCACTGGATCTCACAAACTTAAGCTTTTCGTACTTGGAAAGGCAAAGAATCCACGCTGCTTTAAAAACTTTCAGTGCCCCACCGACTACAACAGTTCAAAATCAGCCTGGATGACGTTGACTATTTTCAAAGATTGGTTTCATGAATCATTTTTTCCACAGGTAAATATTTCCTTTGATTTTTCTATACATTTTTTTATAGTTTGTCTTATTTTTAAGGTGAAAGCGTTTTTGAAAAAAAAAAGTTGCCATTAAAAGCTCTTCTCCTAATCGACAACGCACCTTCAGATCAGAATGAAGCTGAACTGAAAACGGAAAATGGACAAATTTTTGCAATGCTTATGCCACCAAATGTTACTCCGCTCATTCAACCGATGGATCAGAATGCCATAAAAATTACGAAGCTGCACTACAGAAATAGCCTTTTAGCGTCAATAGCAGCGACGCAATCTGATCTGCTTGAGTCGATGAAAAAAGTAACATGAAAAAAAGCTATAAATCTTTTGGATGCCGCTTGGAGTCGTGTGGACCAAGAACTTTAGCTAGGTGCTGGAACAATATTTTACATTTTGCGGGAAACGATGATGATTCCGAGGATGGTATGCCGTTGGCCGTTTTAAAAGAAAAGTGGATAGCTGAACTTCGCCCCTTGATGTGCCACACCAAGAAAATTAAACCAAGTGAAGCAGTCCAAATTTTCAACAAAGCGGTACAGTGGGCTAGCCATGAAGACGTCGATCAAAGTGATTGGAGTGTACTGAGACGTCTGAGGCAGAAATCTGTGTTTCAGTTGTTAGAAAAACAGAAAATACAAAAAAAGGTGACTGATTTTTTTAAATAAAAGTCTTATATTATATTCAACAATCTATTTCTCAGATATATATTTCTGTTACACACAAATGAATGTACAAATATGTATACAATAAAATATTAACTTAAATGTGTAAAAATGTGCATATCTTCTTCATACTTATTTGGCATACTTATGTGCATATCTTCTTCATACTTATTTGGCATTCGGAAACGTAAACACTTTTGCTAACGTGAACTCCCTTGGTTTTAATTAGTTCACGTCATCGAGCGTGCACTGTATATCCTTTTCAAGTGCTTGCATACTGTAACTGAAATAAAGGACTTTGTATATTACACCCTTCTTCTTCTTTTTCTTAACATGCACTCAAAAATATGTACTTGAATATAAAAATTGCAAAATGTGCTTTCAAGAGTTAAAAATAATATTTTTACTGCATTTTTCCACTTTCCTGACTTCACTTCATCAATCCAAGCATACAGTTCCACAACTTTGACAAATTTTATGTTGCTTCTGAATTTTGCATTATTTTGACAGCTTTTTACCATTAATTCTTACGCAACCCTTTTCATATTTTATACTTGTGGGTATTTGTTTTTTTTTTATTTTCTTTACCATATGTTGTCACATTGTTGGTTGAAGCATTTCGCCGCTGTATACTCACATATTTCTGCAAGTATTCTGACTGCATCGACATAAATTGCTGTATGAAAAATGCATGCAATGTAGCGACAATTTGTCGCTAAAGTCGCTACTTGCTTAGACGAGTTATGTTGTGACATCACAAATTGTTGTTGCCAACAAAAAAAAAAAAGACAATTTTTGACATAGCTGAGATTGTGTGGGCTGCCACTTAGATCAGGAAATGATTAAATTGTTGACTACACTATTTATAAAGTTAAGTAAATTAAAGAAAATAAAACAAATCGAAAAAGCTTCTGATGAGTTCTATGGAATTAAAAATCGTTTTCATAAGATTTCAAGTTTTGCTACTATCGGTTTTTCAAATGCATAGCATTTAGAAAATACTTCCTTATCTGACGGCGATCATGCTCAAATCACTCACCCCACTGCAACTTGTACCCGTGAAAAATTCAAAAACCTTTTGAGAAGCACTCTCCATAACGTGTGCCACGATAGAGCTCGCGTTTAAAGGTCACGTTTACTACTAAGCCACCCTCTAAGCATTTAACAACTATGTCTGGCCTTTGTTTCGAATCTCTTATTTGAAACACGTACTTTTGAAAGCGCGCAACGCAGGTGGTGGTGTTCCCGCATTCGTTACAAAGAACGCATTAAATCAAGGAATCTTTCTTCTATCACGATCGCTTCAATGAACTGGTTGTTATGGCTTGTGTAGCTAGGGTACCAGACTACACGAGATTTTGGTAGATTTGGGTAGGTTTCAGGTATCCGTTTGTGATACAGAAACTCGATAGTCGTTTAACATTAATTATAACGCAGTTTGAGATTTTCATATGAATACACCTATAAATATAAATTCTTCCTTTTATTGCTTTTAATCTGTGGATAACATCTTGTTGGAGATATCTTTTTATATTGTGTGTGTTATCGCTGTTGTCATTGTAGAAATGTTGGTATATAGGGAAAAAGTTCCAATAAAGAACATTTCAAATTGGGAGTGTTGCTTGAATGTTTTTCAAAACAGCTCAGTTCTAGCTATTTTATATCGCCGCACTTGCAGTGGGTCCAATTGATATATTGTTAGGTTTTTGTTGTTGTTGCATTGATTGGTTCTTTTTTTATTGCTTCGTTCTTTTAAATTAATTGAAACATTCTTCACTATAAATTTGACAATATAAAAACACAACAAAATCAAGTCATTTTTTATTGCTTGACGCTTTTGTTGACTGTGCTTAATTTTATTGGTTTTTCGTGGTTTATTTGTTCCCATTTGCTTGAGTCATGGCTACAGTAGTTTTCGGGGTATTCATTTAGAAATAAAGGTTAAAATAGAGCACCAACACATACCACACAAGTTGACAACTGATCCCACGAATCGTTAGGCGCATTGCACAGTCATAAATTTAAAATTGTTTTAAAATGAGTTTGAACGTCTTATTAGGTATTTGGTCTCCAGCTTTTTGAGCGAAGTATTTCCGTACCTTTAAGCTTGCAACATAAAACATGGCTTGACTTTTAATTAAGTTACCTGCTTTAATGTTCTCACGTTAATCTGCTGTCGTTTGTTAAACGTTGTATAACTAATATAAATTAAATTAACTTATTAATCTTTGCATATAAATTGATCTTTATGACTCTTTTACTGCTATTTAATTAAGTCATATTAAGCGGGGTCTTCAATTTGGTTGAGGTTAAAAAATGTTTTCAACAATGACACAAACTTCAAAATTAATCTTATAAATGTAATATCGATCGGTGCTTAGATAGTGCTCTTTATAACTGAAAGTAATTTAAACTACCAGCTTGTTCAAAAAGAAAGGTTCATTCACACTGTGAACCGGACTTAATTGTCCGATTCGAAATTTTTTTTAGTAGGTTGTCACATGTGTATATGACAAGGCTGCCAAGTATTAGCGTCTCTCGTTGACATTTGGCAAAGTGACAGTGTTTTGTTTACAACAACTTTTTTCGTGTCTTCGATTTTTACGATGGAAAAAAAATTGAGCAACGTGTTTGTATCAAATTTTGTGTGAAAAATGGTTTCAACTGCGCCGATACTGTTGGTGAAATGTTGGTGAAATGTTACGGTGACTCTGCTCTATCGCATCAGAAGGCAAACAAGTGGCTTAACCGATTTGTGAGTGGCCAAGACGAAGAAGAAGGAGACCCTCGTACCGGGCGGCCATCGTGTTCGACTACCGAAGAAAACGTTGAAAAAATCTAAGAAATGTTGGTTAAAAATCGCAAAATGACGATAGCAGAGGACGTCTTTATTTTAATTGGATCCGTTCAGAACATTTTGAAGAATGAATTGGGCTTGAGACGTGTCGCTGCGGAGTTGGTACCGAAAGAACTCAATTTCATGCAAAAAAGAGACCGAGTTGCTATCGCGAAAGACATGCTGGAAATGATCGAAAACGACGAGTCATTCATCAAATCCATGGTGATAAGACATGGGTATACGAATATGACACGCAAACCAGGTATCAGGCGAGTGAATGGCGGTCACCAGACGAATCGAGACCGAAGAAACCACGTCGTTTTCAGTCAAAAAAGAGGGCGATGCTCACTGTTTTCATGGACTACAATGGTGTAGTTCACCATGAATTTTTGACAGATGGTCAAACGGTTAATAAACAGTATTATTTGAGCGTTATGAGACGTTTACGTGAAGAAATTCGCCAAAAAAGGCCGCAGTTGTGGCAAAACAAATCATGGATTTTGCACCAAGATAATGCACCATCGCACAATGCTCATCTTATTCGTGACTTTTTGGCCAAAAACAACACAGCAGCCGGCAAATTCACCTGACCTGGCTCCTTGTGATTTTTTTTGTTCGATCGAGTCAAAAAACCGCTGCGAGGAACGCGTTTCACCAGCAAAGAAGAGGTCATAGATAAATCGGTGAACGCTCCGAAGGCCATACCAAAAACCGTGTTCTAGAAAGGCTTCCGTGATTAGATCAAGCGCTGGCATAAGTGCGTTGCAGCCGACGGGGACTACTTTGAAGGCGACAATATTTATTTGGATGAATAAACTTGTACTTTAATTTTTTTCAATAAATGAACCTTTCCTTTTGAACAAGGTGGTATAGCCCAACAAAAATTGCATGCCATCAAAAGCGTTTGGAAGCATGATCGTTTTTCGTTGTTGCATTATTTTTTTGGGATCCTTCCTGTGAGGATACCCGTAGGTACGCTGTCGTGGCCTAAATTTTCTAATTTGGATGGATATGGTTTCTGGCCGTATCCTGTTATAAGGGGTGGCTGCAGGCGGTACACCTGAGCCGAGTTTTCTAGTGGGCACTTGGCACTTGGAACCAGCTACCGCCGAGTTTCCAGTGGGCACCTGGCACTTGGAACCAGTTATCCAACGTCGCTTTTTTATGAGATCAACAGTTGGCATACTCACTAATCATTGTCTTTCCTCAGTAGTTCAGGAAACAAAGTTCCTCGGTAGTCAGCGCTAAATCCAGAGAAAACACGGGTTGTTTAACTTTAAACTGCACTTTATTTAGCAGAGACCAGATATATATATCATGTCTGGGCTCGCTTCTTCTTCTTATTTTTATTACATTCTTAATTCTAGCTTAACATATTTACAAGGGTTTCACAATTACATTTCCTTATTTTTTGACCGAGATTAAAATTACCCGGAAACATTCTTGAAATTCACATATGTACAAAATGCTCGTATTGCATTTTGTTTGCCATACATTCTTTTGTTTATTTCGAAAGGCGAAATTCTCTTGTCACAAATATTGCCCAATTATAAATTGCAGCAAAAAAAATACTATTTTCATGCAATAACAACAATAAAATCTTATTAATTTAAATTACCATAACTGAATGCATCTAATAACAACAATTAAATATTATTAACTTAAAATGCTGCCAACCCATTTTGTTCTCGGTGCAGAAGGCACAAAGGTGCCTGTTTATTTCTCATGACCATGGCAACAACAACATATTGGCGATATTGCTTGCTATTAAAACTGCTCGCTTGTTACCGTTTATGTTATGCCACACGTCATAACTTAAACGGTTTTGTGCATTAATGCTGATACCGCACTTTCTTGCAGTCGCACTTCGAATTGGCCTTGGCCTTGAATTCAGAAATTCAAGGTTGTTGTATGGCACAAAAGTGCCTACAAGTATGCATTGGTTATTTGTTTCGTTTGTGATTAATTCACAACAACATTTGTTCGAAAAATAATTTCAGTGTATAGACCAATCAATAACGTATCATCCGAAACAATGCTGCTTCGTCATTGTTTGTTTGTCGAATGAGCGAAAGAGTATAAGAATACGTGTGACTCTCAGCAAAGCATATCATTCATAGGTGCCGACGACTGATTTAATTCGATATTTATAGCCTCATTTAGTATCCCTAACGAACCATTCAACGAACGATGAATATACGAACGAAGTTGTAAACTAATCGAAATCTGTATCTCGATCGAGTCAGATCGGCAACCCTTACGTTAAGCTTACGTTTGCTACGTCATTCAAACTGTTATACACAAGCAGTTGTCAAATTAAAAATTGCCAGATAAAAAATTCTACCAAATCACAGAATTTCGGTATTTTCCTGCAAAGATTTCATAAACTTTTAGCTACGTTTTTTGGTTGTTGGCAATGCCTATTTTCAATCTGTTAATATGAATCAGCATTTTTTGTTTACATTGAAGAAAAATATTTTGAGCAAATCGGTCAATTTCTTTAATGTTCATTGTTTTTTACGATTGCTGATTTATGGTGTTTAGTGTTTTTAATCAAAATAGTGATTTGACTAAAATGTATGCAGCTATTGCCGTGTTTGATTTCGAGGAAAGCGATAGGAACGATTTGAGGGTGCACAGAAGAAGGTTGCGAGATTGCACGAATGTTTTGGAGTTACCGGAAACTGAGTAAGTTATGAATTTATTTATACATAATAATAGTTAAGAGTTTATGAAATGAGCTAAACAAATGCTTCAACATAGATTTATCGCAGATAATTATAGAATTATCCATTTTCAAAAAAAATTTCTTCGACAAATAAAACAACGATAACTTAAAAGTGTTCGTTTGATTTTAACATCTCGCTTCGTTGTTTTATTCATCGTTAGGGATACAGATTGCTAAAAGCTACTGTGTTACGGCATCGTTCGCCATCTGATCAGCTGTTATTGTTGTTTGATTCTCTTCGAATTACAAATTTCAAAAACACGAACGAACACTGTTTTGCACGAAACGATTCATCGGATAGGCATACAGAATGAAGCCATTAGAGTACAATTTAATTCTATAAGTTTTGTTGAGCTCAGCAGATGGAAATTTATGTGTGTTGTTATTAAGAGCCATTTTCGATTTAATTAACTGCAGGAACATTCTTTATTTAAATTGCTCAGTATTTAAGAAAAATTACCGGAAAAGTCTTATAAAAAGTCTTATAACTTTCTGGTATAGCACTTGTTAAAGCAACTATCAGTGTACAAATTGCTTAAAATTTGAAATTTGAAGAGAAAATATATTAAAGAGTGCTTAAAAGAACAATTTCTCAAACCTTTCAACAATTTCTCAAATTTAAAATTCAATTTGAGTTACATCTTCCAGCAAAATAAGTTCAAAATAAATTTAGTTGGAAATAGTGTTAGAGATATTGGATACTTTTTCATGCGTTTGGGTACCCAATAATGTATTGCATACTTTTCGATATTTTAATTGGATACTAGATGTTTTTAATAGGAGTTGTGTGCAAGAGATCTAGAGAAACATTCGCTTCAATGATATTTATACCGATTCAACATAAATATTTTGTAAAAAAAAACAAAAATTTTAGCTTAACCAGTGCGTTTGACGGGTTATGTTGCAACAAAACAACAGCAACAACAGGCCACGCACATGGTTGCATTTTATTGCATTCATTTAATGACATTGCAGTAAGCTTAAACAGAAAAAACAACCCTGAGTGTCCAATACTTTTAATTCGATTATACTGATACCAAAGTCAAAGCACTATATCCAATACTAAAAATTTGATATTTGATTCGGCCTTCGTCACTAGTTGCAAACTCTTCTGAAGACTTGAATAAAAGACAGGAAACTCTGCTCGTGACTCAACATTAATTTGCTTAGTTTCTTGCTAGAAGTATTTCTGAAGTGATTCCTCGAAAAATGCTCCTCAATACTACTCAGCTAACCTTCAAAACTCAACTCTGCAACAACAAGATTAAATTTAATTTAAAAGTTATTAACAAAAAACCAGCCAAGTTTAAAACAACGCGGCTATATTTATTGGAAAACTTTTTTTAGCAACCTTAAGCAGCAAATAAGAATTCATATTCAGCGCTTATTCAGTTGACATTAAAAATAAAAAAATATTTAAAAGTCAACAGTTCTGAAATTTTTCAGTTACTGCTTCAGAGTTAATGTAAAAGTCCCCATAGCACTACGTGCCGGATTTGAAGTATCGTTACATATTTTTTGACATTGTGTTTTTGTGGCTTCCTTGATATTTGTGTTTTTTTTTTTTGTGCTTTCTTTCCAAAAATTTTTTTATTTCCCAATTTTATTTATATTTCTTTATATATTTGCTTATTGCGAGCCTCAGAGAATCGTTTAAAGTACCCTTTTTTTTGCGGAGCAGTTAAAACAAGGGTAACGGCAGCAACAGCTTCATAAATCTTTGTGTGTTTATTGTTTTATTTATGTTTCCTTAAATTTTTTGTTTCTTATTATATTGTTTTCTTGCTTTGGGGTCTTTTTTTGTTTCTGCAGCATACTGATTTCTGCTCTTCGCCACTTCGGTCCGTTTCTGGAGTGATTCACTGTAGCTGCTTCGCAGACACACTTCAAATTTGCCTGTATTGTATTTGCATGCTTGTGGTATTCTTTTCTGAATTCCTATGATACTCAAACTTACGCAGTGCTTTAATTTTATTTTGTGTGTATTTAATTTTTTTAATTTGTTTTCTTTTTTTTTAGATTTTTGTTTATTTTTATTGCTTTCCGCCTGGGGGCTTAATACTTTTTTTTTTGTCACATCATCATAAAGCATCTCAAGTGGTTACAAGCAGTTAGTTGCCACTGTTGGCGTTTCTTGTAATTAACTGCGAACATAAGTTTCAAATTACTTTAACGGAGCGTTCTTACTTTTTGTCTTTTAAGCAGTTTATTATTAAATACAAACTTAGAACTTTATTACATTTTATTTTATGTTATGTAATCATAATTCTTCTTAAATCGGTGTTTTATTGCATTTATTTTGGTTATCAAAACTTTTCTTATATATTTGTCAGGTAATTTTCATGGGCTCCTATTGTTTTGCTATGCTTATAATAAACTGAATTGTCACAAGATGTCCTGAAGTTGTTTGTTGTACTATTTTGTAAGTAAAAAGTTTTTTCTCATTTTCTCCATTATGTATGTTAGAGAAAATGGAGATGTTGTTGAATTTTTGTTGGTAGTTCTTGTTTATAGTAGTTGTATGATGTGTATAAAATGGATGTGGTCAGGCCAAAACTACGCCCACCTCCCATATTGAGTTTTTTTTTTTTGTACATCACTTTGTATGGTAGGTAAGCGTACTTTCGTTGCAATTACGCCAATTTTGTACACATCATACAACCACTATAAGCAAAAAATACAACCACAAATTAGAAAATTTCAAAAATATTCCTTTACAATAGAGAAAATGATTTATAATAGAGAAAATGAGAAAACCCCTTCACTGACAACATACAACATATAACTTTAGATCTTGTGAATTACCTAAAATTTGTTTAATCCGTACTGTACGTGTATAAAATGTTTCGTTCCAACTTCATTTATACGAGCTGAATTTAAAAAAAAAAAACGGAATTAACTCTACATAAATTGAAATAAAAATACATCAGACTTTAACTGGAAAAAAATGTTAATCCATATTTAACATAAAGCAACCAAGCAACACTTCTGACAAGAACAGCAAAAATTAACTTTTTTTTATTAAGTTAAATAAATTAATTTTTTTGTTAATTAAAGAAAAAGGATAGAATTTACAACAAAAATTGCAAAAATGCGTCCTTACTTAAGGTACGCAAGTCAAGTTTAGTTTCTAAGTAACAATGTGCATGTTGATCGAATAGAATGAATCCCAAAACGTTTTGTTCGGTTTTCTCTAGGAGTTTGAATCGTTTGAAACTAGGGAAGTTTGTAGATACCATTTACACCAACTCTTAACCGGTGTATTTGACCCTCCAAAACTTATATCTCTTATAAATTTTTACTGTAGCCGTATTAGCAGCAGAAACGAAAATAGTTTATTTACCATTTAATAGAACAAATTACTATGGCTGATACGAAACAGTTTTATTCCCTTGTAATTAAAAGCTTAATTTAATTTTTATTACAAGCTAACAGCATACACATTTATTATTTAGTAAAATTGGTTTGCAAAAAATTCCTTCTAAATGTCCTTGTTTAAAGCGAATTTTTAAAGCAGAAGGAAAAATATTCACTTTCAAAAAGAAAATTCACCAAAGGACTCCTCATAAAATTACCCATGCATTCTCTACCAAAAGTTGATTTCTTTTCTTTTGTTGTTGCTGAGTTTGAAAAGCAATCAAAACACGTTGTTGGGAGTTTGCACTTGTGTGCCATTTAAGGAGATTCAGGTGGAGTGTGTCATTTAAGGGCTAATTATTGTTGAAATATATGTTACGTTTTTATTTCGGAAGTTTAATTAAAAAAGTAATTTAAATTCATTATTCCCTAAAATATTCTATAAAATTTAAAAACAGCGATAGCCTTAAATTTCACACATCAACAGTATGTCAGTAAAATTTGTTGGTTTTACCAATTCAATACAGCAACTTCATTGAACACCAGAGTTCAACAGCCTGTCTTACAATGACCATTGATAAATGCTTCAATTATTGGTTTTTGGTATTTCCCGTAATTGAATTTTCCTAACGAACACGCACACATTTACTTTCGTCTATTGCCGAAATAAGGGAAGTTTTTGAAAATTCTTTAAACTACCACAAATCAGTCAAAATGTGCACCAGCAGGAGGGTCACTTTCTTAAATGCTGCAGAATAGAAATAATATATTGTTCGAAATACTACAGTCATTAAAATTGTTGTCCTGCATTATTTATGAGAACGTGCGTAATTGTTGTTTTAACATTTGTCAATGCTTTGTTTGATTTTGAAATCACTACCAGTTAGCAGAACATTAACAATAAAAACGAAAACAACATCGATTCAATTTTGACACCTTAAATATGTCACGTACCTACTATTTTCACTAGCCATTGGCAATGATGCTTCTTTCAAGGGACACGACGGGATTTCCTGATGTTTTCTTTTCCTAATACTTCACAGTGGTAGGGTCAAGCTGCATAACCTTGACTTTAATTGGTATCAATTTGCGTCATGATATGGTTCGTAAGCATAGAAATAAATTTTAGGAATGAAATTGCCCTCACATACAGTGTAAGTGTACCATGACATTTTTCTTGATTTGAGTGACAGAGATAGAGAGTTTTTTTGTGACATTTTTTATCGACAGTTTGAGAGTGATCCGTACTGTAAGGTGACATACATTTTCAGAACGTTTTCTTATATGGTGAATCCGTTTTAATACTTTAATAAATACGTTTAATACGTGTTTATTTTAAAATTTCAACTTATACTGAACGTCCGCTAGAATCGTTGATGAAATGTTGCAAATTAAGGAGCTGTTTACCAATTTAAACAGAAACCGTGTACCTACTATACACAAAAATAAATCAAAAGTGTGTTTTATTTGCCTTCCGATTAAAAAAAAAAAAAAATACTAATGTCAGTCAACAATGCGTGCAATAAACAATAAAGAAATCAGAAAAAGTTTATTAGAAACAGGAAAAGGAATATGAACAAGAGCAATAACAGGAACAGGAACAGAAACGGAAACCAAAATACTTGTAGGAACAAAATTAAAAAAAAAAAAAAAACAAAAACTGCATCACATCAAAAGCAAAAGCGAAAACACAAAAAGAAGCAAAAACAAATACAAAACAATGCAGTAGTTAGCAGTAGTTCAGAACTACCGATTTCACTATCCCTAAGGTTACCAGTATAAGTTTCACTTAAATCTACTTCCGTTGCATTCAACTGGTGAATTTTACATGAACATGTCATAGGCAGGTGTCAATTGCTACCTTTTCCAGCCAACTCCTATCTGAGGCTGCTTATTTAAGATACTAAGTTAGTAAATTGTTCAATAAAAGGAGTATTTGAATTATTGAAAAACCTGCGTGTTTTTATTTCAAAATAATTTGTGAAAGTTAGTGGATCTTTCACAGGATCCTGGGGCGGCTGAGTTTTACCTCAGCCTTCCAGTAAACCATGTCACAAATGGCCATATTACCATTCCTCTAGTCACTTCACAAGTGCTACAGGCCCATCTTAATCACTAGTCAGAGAGATAAAGAAACAAAAACATAAACAAAAAACGGAGTCATTGTGAAAGCCATCTCCAGATATAAAATGTATACTTTTTTCCTTAGAACTTTTTTATTCGTGCTGTTCAATGAAATTGAAGCGCCTTGTATATTATCTATCTGATTTATCTTATATAAGTCACAAAATAAAAACAACAAAATAAAATTGCCAGATCGATTGCTCACCTAAATCGCAGATTAAATATATTTGGTTTGTGTAAGAGCTTATCTATACATTTGATTTATAAGGCCGATAAACTTATACGGCTTATAACATTTATAAGGGTACTGCTCATTTGCATGAATACCCTTAATATAAATAAGAAAAGAGTAAACATCTATAGAACTATTCTGCAAAGGGCTAACGTCTCCATTCCACTACTGCATTAATACTAATAACCTATACAATGTTCCATGGTGGAATAAAAAGTTAAAACAACTTGGAATTCTAAAATATAATAGTTGGAATGCCCTGAAATGATGTATTTCATTGGGAAATATTCTCTGATATAAAAAGTCAAATGCTCTCTTTTAAAGAAAGCTAACATTTTTCAAAAGAAAATCTTTGTCTCATTTTACAGCTGCACTGAATTCCGGAATTCATACAACCAACATCTGGGGAAATATTAAACATTTTTGTGGTCTTTAAACTTATGCTTGAACTTACTGCATCATACCACATCATAACTCAAATTTAAGTCTTAAGGAACCCATTCAAATAGATAATGCATTCGTAAGATTTTTATACGAAAAATCCTCTATTAACAAATTTCCTGAAAATTCCCTTACTCCCCATGCAAAACAGCATTAATAATCGAAAAGGAAATAACACCACAAGAACTCAATTCTGCATTAAACAAATTGCAAGGTAAAACCCTGGGAGTGGATTGCATATCTTATCCAATGATTAAAAACATTCCATACTAATGATATAGATATAGACTTTTTCAACTGTACAATAATGTATTCAATGAAGATATTCCTTACTTTTATATAAACAGTACTGTTATCTAGATATTGAAACTGAATTCAAACAAAACCCTCTTTAAATCATACAGATCTATATTCCTCAACACTTGCTACTCTGGTGGTTTGCAGTTCCAAATAAACTCCTCAGCAGGCAAATGGGCTTAAAAAAGAGGTGAATCTGTGTCTGAATCTCTAATTTACTTAGACCATCTGATCATATTTCAATAATATCTATCGTTTTTCAAATTCGTTCGACATAAAACATTTTAATTTCAATTTTGGTCTTAAAAGTCAAATCTTGCTATATATTCATGAATACATTAAAAAAAGGCTAAAATTTTCTTCTTACTTTTAAGTGGTCCCTTCCTAAACTTAAGTGAGATGAGTGAGTGGGATGACAATAGTGCTTAAAACATTTCCACATCATTTCCTTCATTCAATAGCGAATCATATTAGGCAATGTTTGATAATATATAATAAGATTTTCTCTACAGAAATAAGGAGATTTCCCCATGGAAAATTCTTCTTATTTGGTACTATTAAGAAGAAACCTCATAAAATAGCTCAATAATATGATTATCTTGATTTTACATGGTGGTTTTTTGTTCTGTGAACAACTACTACCCAGCAATCAAACGAAGTATGCCCTCGAAACACTGCCCAAAAATCAGACTTTTATGGGTACCAGGCTGGGATGATATTTGGGGGCTTTTAGGGCTTTTTTGGGCCCTTTTTTATTTCAAAAGCCCCGAGGCCTTTCTTATTAATTTTAGGCCCTTTTGGAACATTCTACCGTAAAAATAATCGAATTTTTTTTAAAGAAGAGCTTACTGGTTAATATATGTGATTTCAATATGCCAAAGAAAAATCGCCCAAAAAATAAAACGAAAAATCCCCCAAACGAAAGAAAAACATTTTTTGGAAAAATGTTCCAAAATGCAATTCAGCAGAGTTGTAGGGCTTGACGAAAATAAAATGAAACAACCAATATCCGCGCGAAATAAAGCCCGAAAGAAAATGGAAGTTACGACCGAAATTTTCAGCAGTTTTTCGGTCTTTATTTCCAAATTTTTGGGGAATAATTTCTGTGATCAAGATTTAATATAAGATTATCAAAGTATAACAGAAAATATTTGAGTAGTAATTTAATATTCCCTTTAAAAAGATCTGCAAAAAGTTTCTTAATTTTATTTGTTTTTTGATGTAATTCATGAACAAGGGGTCCATGGACATTATGTACTGATAAGGTCCAGATGTTGTTTTTTTTTTGATAAAATGATTTGCTCTTTTACAGAATAGTGTTTTTTTACCTTTCCTACAAGGGCGAACCATTTTATAATAACGAATTTGAAATTTCTTAACTTTCCGGTAAAAAAAAATTCGGGCTTTTTTCCATATATTAATTTGGCAAAAATGCCCGATTTTTTTCGGTCCTAAGTTCCAAGCTTATTTTTCGGGCAAATATTTCAAATTCAAATTTCTAATATTTGCAAAAAAGATCCTAATTTTATTGGTAACACCCGAAAAATTACATAATCGCTAGAAACTTCGGTCATTGTTTTTCGACGAATTAGTGTCAGATTTTGTATGGAAAATTTCGAGTTTTTTTGTAATTTTTTTTTCGTCCGTAATTTCTGGAAGCCGAAGATTGTGGCGGCCGGGGCGTAGTGGGTAGATTGTGTGACTCTTACACCAGAGAACCCAGGTTCGAATCTCCTTTCTGACACAGAAAGTTTTTTCAATTGAATTAATTTTTCTGTTCGGTAGTCACCTCTCTGCAGACAATGACAAACCTCAGAGAGTAAAAACTGCCATCTGAAGCTCCTTGAGAACATAAGCCGTTCGGAGTCGGCATAAAACACGTAAGCCCAGTTTTCGATCATTTGTGTTCAAACATTTCACAACACACACAACACAATTGATCATAAGAAGCTCGGTCAAAGTCGTTTCAAGGGCTGAAATGGCCATTTCGTTGTTTTTTTAATTTCTGGAAGTCAATTGTAAGCTATCTTTGATTTACTTCGTAAATAGAAATATCTGGAGAAAGAAAAAAAATTATCTTTATAATAGATATAGAATAAAATATTTAATTATCGGGGGTAGAGGGGTGACGGATAGCCCTCGACCGATTTTAGTTAATTACTTCAAATTTTTAAAAAACATGATGATCGAGTGATAAAATTAAAAAAAGAGTTATAATTACCATTTTACTAGTAGTCAGTGTGAACTATCAGCTAAAAGAAAAAGCGAAATTGCATCCAAAAAAGTAGGTGATTGTTTTGTATGAAAAAACCCTCCAGAGCAAAAAGCGAAATTTCGTAAAAAAATTTGCGAAATTGTAATTTTGTATGGAAAAATTTTGGGTGATTTTTCACTTCATTTCTTATGTTTTTTTTTTTTTTTGTTTGTATTTTATGTAAAGTCGATGTTTCCTATCGCCTTTTAAATTGTTCTCAGTAAAACAAGTTCGGTTCTATACAGTCATTGTCCCATTAAGAGACAACAAGTTCAGTTTATTTCCAAGTTGGGTTTAGATGAAAAGAGTGAACCCTAGTCCCGCTTTATTAATTAGACTTTTTGCAAAACTTAACGGAGAGTCTCCATTAAATTTCTTATTCATTTCTGATATTCTACGACTATTTCAAGTCTGGAAATATCTGGTGTGCGGTTTTTGTTGAAAAGCTTTACAATTTTTATTTTTATTTATCAAATTTAGGATTGACTTATCAGGAAAATGTTTTTGCTAAAAATTTTCTTGTAGAAACTCTTTGTCTATTGATTATTTTTGGCGTCTTTTTAACTTTTACAAACAAAGCGTGAAGTAAAATCTTTTTGAAAGAATAACCTTAAACTATGGTATACCACTTTCACAAAAATTTTTGATTTAAGATGGAAGTGATTTCATTTAATCATTTAAATTAAAATGTGCTATTTTTGTTATCAACCAAGTATTTCCATTTTTAGGCTAAAACAGCTGAACCGAAATAAAACACACGAAAAGTCCAAGTTAGTTTGATTTTACAAAAATGTAAATTGGAAATGAATTATTTTTCCATTACAATAACTAACCTTTTTAAACAAAATGCGAAATAAACTGGAATTGTTGAGATAATTAAAAAGCGTGCTATTTGTGTAACCATGGCCGTATATCCATATTAAAACTCTACAATATTGAGCAGAGACTGTAAATAATAATTATTTTAAAATTTTTGGAAACCGGAAAAGCAGTGTGAAAAAATTGTTGTACTGCCGTTTTGAAGGTACCATTAGACTTCTCTCACATTGTAGAACATGTTTTCGTATTGATTTTTAAATTTTTGACTTTTAAAATTTTGAGCAAAAAATAATAATTATGTCTGCTTTTTATTTTTTAAGGCGAACATAAAAGCAAAATGTGGATCTAAGCTTACAGTTCTTCATGAGCCATCATCATCATCATCATTATGCGTGGAGCGTGCATTTCCTGTCTTAAAATTAGTTGAAATTAGTAAAACTTTGGTTCAACCGTAAACTTAGATCCACATTTTACTTTTTATTTTTGCCTTAAAAAATAAAAATCAAAACTTACCAGTTATTTAGTGCTCAACAACATATCGGTCAGATTTTGCTTTTTAATTTTAAGACTTACCAGTTATTTAGTGCTCAAAAAATTATCGGTAAATTTTTTATATAATTATTATTTTCTGCTTTTTATTGTACAATGCATAATTGGTACAGTCTCTGATATTGAGTTACAATTTTTAAAATCTAAAAGTCCTATTAATGTCGAATTGGCCCTATTTGTATATGAATTTTAGCCCTTTTACAGTAAAGCCAATATCATCCCTGGTACCAGGACATGTACAAATCCAGGGCAACTAACATAAGGACCAAGCCGTTAAACAAACAAGTCCCTAATGGTAACTCCGAATTATAGTACCATTGATGTAAACAATTTTTTAGAAGTGATCTAATAGCTGAAAATATTCAGCAATGGAATTTTTCTACGATATGGTACAAAGTTTGAAATAATAATAAAATTTATTAAAAAAATAAGAATTATTTAAAACCTTCAAGCCTTTTTGTTTCTATGCCACATATCAAGAAGTTACTTCCTATGCCCATTGAGGTAAAAGTGATTCATTTACATTGCGAAAGTGTAAATAAAGGTTCACTCCTCTGTTTATGTTCTCCACACACACACACAAGCACACACACACACCGTAGTATTCATTTATTTAATTAAAAAAGGAGACTAATACACTTATAGCAAAATTATTTAACTTGTAATTTTTTTTTTCAATTTATTACAGCGACGACATCTTGTTAACAACATTATTTATGGAAGAAAAATGCAAATAATTCGCATGCGTTGCAACTTGGTGGCGCTTCCAAGAAAATCTAATGGACAGCCGCCAACGGCGTCTTCATTATTAAAAGTAGCGGCTGCAGAGTCCTGCAGTGGCAAACTACTTTGAACGATAGTAAAATGAATACCAACCAAGATGAAGGAAATAAAGTAGCTTGCAGCAGCAAACGGTGCTGTATAGAAACCAAACTGCAGCAGAGAAAAATAAACAAAAGTTAAAAAAAAAAAAATACCTGCTACACTGCTATACAAAGACGCACGCCAAAAAAGGAGCAACACTGTCATTTGTCAATGTCGTCTTCGTCGTCATGTTGGTGTGTAATATTTTTGTTACTGTTGTAGTTGCTTGTTATTGCTGTAATGTGATGATTACTATTATGAAAGTTAGCAGATAAATCATAGCTTAAAGTGAGCTCGTCATTTAAGGCAAAACATTCCATAAATAAAACAGTTAAAACGAAACAGAAGGCGCAATGTGTAAAGGGTGAGAGGAGATTGGGTTGGGGCGTAGAAGTCGTGGTAAATTGCTTGTCAACGCACCTGATTGCGTTGACGATGTGTTCGGTGAGAGATTTAAAAAAAAAAAAAAGGGGAGTCATCAACTGATCAGACAGACTGCAGTCAGTGAGGCGACAACAAGATAGACAGAGCGACGCAGAGCGACATGCAAATACCATGAAGACTGATTTATTAGCCGACCAAAATAATTCGCATATTGTTAACGTGCTTTAGGCTTTATATGACTGTTCCTACGTCTGTCACTTCTCCTTTCTACCTCTTTTCAACTCTTCTTATAGACATGCAAATAGCTTGAAATCATTTATCATTATAGTGCACTATTCTTGGAAATCAATTCTATAATACATCTTCGGTGGTTTTTTTACTAAACTCATTCATTTTATTGTACTAAACCGCTCATGCATGAGAGAAAAACCTCTTAAATTGAATTGAATCAATCAAAAATCTATCTCTTTGCTTGCAAAAACATGAATAAAGCTTGCTACGTATATAAAGGGCCTCGGGGAGCTTTTCGAAGAAAAAAGACACCTTTATAAAAAATTGTTTTTTGAAGCTGTACTTTATTTTCGACCAACATTTTTTTACATTATTAAAGTATAACTATTCAAGAATTATCCCTGAAATTTTGATCCGCGAAAGACTTTTAATATTGCGGTGAGCAAGATATATGGAGACTGGTTCATCTGAAAAAAATTTTTCGTTTTACTAAAGAGTTCTTGGCGATTAATAGTTCAATTTTTTTTTTTTTTTTTGGATACATACTTTTTTATTTATAATCTAAAACGAACTCAATTTTGTGCACAAAAAATTAAAATTTTCGCCCAATTTTTTCGATTAAACGCCCCAGAGCTATTTACTAAACAAAAAAAAAGTTTTTTTTTTAGGTCAACCAGTCTCCAGATACTGCGCTCACCGCAAATTTAATGTCTTTTGCGGCATTGCACTTTTTTCCTTATCGACGAATATTTTGCAACCAAAATTTCAGGCATAAGTCTCGAATAGTTATACTTTAATAATGGAAAATAAATTTTGGTTTAATATAAAAGACAGCTTAAAAAAAAAATTTTTTAAAAATGTGTCTTTTTTTTAAAAAACTCCCGGATTCCCTTAAAGCTAAATTTATTTATACTTCAGTATAAGTATATTTCAGTATATTTTGTTTATACTTCAGTACAATATTCTTAAAGTTCTATAATACAGGTCTATCAAAAAGGTACTTTAGAAATATACTCAAGCCAAAAATTTTTCTTCACAACTTCATGAGTTAGGGTCATTATATTAAGAGACAGAAAAGGGATCGGCGAAAGGTGTTATTCGGTGTTATTTCGCTCTCATTCGTAATTCGAGGCTGAACTATGTTCAGAATTAAGTAATTCGCCATACAAAATTTGACAAGCGAATTACCTCATTTGAAGCTAATTCAGTTGGAATTAACATCCGAATTACGTAGAAATCGGTTTCATCTCTAATTATTATCGAAAATTAATCGAAAACCACAAGCAAAATACAAAAAGAAATAAAATCAAGACAAAAAAATAGTCAAATTCTCAAAGCTAGCAGACAAAGCCGAGTATCATTGCTTAAAAATATAAATAATATAATTAACAAATATTTATGTTCCACATTTTTCCCCCATTTTCGTTCTCCACAACAAATCAAATAAAATTAAAATAAAATACACAAAGAACAGCTATCCACCCGAATTACGATTGCTTCGTGAGAACGGGATAGTTCACATTCGTAATTTATAGGCCGAATTACTTAATTCAGACTGCAGTGAGAACATGCTATTATCGTGGTCCGATTGATATACAATTTTGTATTTTCTCCATACTCTTTGATCGAATGTCTGTTTTTTCAGTTTATTTAAAAGAAAAACTTGAGGGTACCCCGTCTTCACTCATAACTCAATCTTAAAATCTATACAACCATTATTGAGCTCATTATTGAAACAATACAGTAATTGCATTACAAAAAAAACAAACAAATTATTTTTCATATTTAAACTTATCTAATTGTGCTTACATTCCAATTAATCATTTCTTTGTTTGCTTTCCAGCCCTCCTCAGCAGAACATCCTTGCAACTATTTTACTCCCTTATCCCTTACTGCCTTCCTCTTCAATCGGTCTCCTTCCACCGACGACTGGTTGCACGTAAAACCAATCTGTAAGGCCATTCATCAAATATACTATTGTCAAAAAATTAACCTACATAAAGTGTTGTCTGTTTAAAATTATAACTGTTTACATTTTTCCAACATGCCCAGTAAACAGTTTAAGAGAAAAGGTTTGGATTTCGTATTCAAAGATCAACGAAAATTTATAATTTTGTGGATTTATAGGGTGGTTTAATTTTAAAGGGTCGATGTTGAATGTAAGCCACACCTAAACGTCAAGTTTTTTTCGGTATTTCATTTGACATTTCTCAATTTCAGACTAACTCAATTTGAACCATGGAAAGATACACAATCGAGCAACGCGTTTAAGTTATTCAGGCTTAAAATGGGCGTTCAAATCAAAATGCATATCGTGCACTTCGTGATTTTTTCGGTCAATTTAATCGTGCGTGCAATCGGAAAAATCGTGCAAAAATTTGAGCAAACTTGGTCTGTAGGAGATGTGAAAACACCAGCGCATGCTCGTACAGCTCGTACTGCAGAATATATTGCTGCTGTTCGCGATAGTGTGGCTGAAGAGCCGTCCACCTCAACTCATCGTCGTGCCCAACAATTGCACCTCTCACGCTCGTCGTTGATGAACATTATGCATAAAGACTTGCATTTACATGCTTACAAGGTGCAATTGACTCAAGAACTAAAGCCTCTTGACCATTTCAAGCGTCGTCAAAGGTCAGAATGGTGGCAAGAAATGGCAACAGTGGATGATCAATTTTCGAAGAAAATTATCTTCAGTGATGAGACACATTTTCACCTCAGTGGATTCGTCAATAAGCAGAATTGCAGCATTTGGGCGAATGATAATATAAGAGTGATTGTCGAAAACCAATGCACCCACAAAGAGTGACTGTTTGGTGCGGTTTATTGGCTGGCGGCATCATCGGGCCGTATTTTTTCCAAAATGAGGCCGGTCAGGCAGGTATGGTCAATGGTGTTTGCTATCGTGAGATGATAACGAACTTTTTATGGCCCGAATTGGAAGATATGAATATGGACGATATGTGGTTTCAACAGGCCGGTGCCACTTGCCACACAGCTAATGAAACAATGGCTCTTTTGCGCGACAAATTCAATGGCCGTGTTATCTCACGTGGTGGCGATGTCAATTGGCCGCCAAGATCATGTGATTTGACACCGTTGGACTTCTTTCTTTCGGTTTGTTTGAAAAAAAAGGTGTACGTCGATAAGCCTCAATTCAAGAGCTAAAGGAGGAGATAATTTGGCACATTAACGGCATAGAACCTCTTTTATGTCTCAGCGTCATCGAAAATTTGAACCATCGGATGGAGGTGTGCCGCCGAGGTCGCGGCTGCCATTTGACCAATATTTCGTCCATATATAATTGAACCATACCAATATTATCATAATAAAAAGAAATGACAATAATTCCCTAAATAATTTGTGTTTTATTCAAAATCAACATCGGCCCTACAAATTTAACCAAAAATATTCTGAAATCATGTATCTACCCAGCAAAAAATTTCAATGCACATTACTTGTATGCACATAAAGAGCGCTTCATTCTCCTTGTAAGTAGTGCTGTATTGCGCTATGTTTGTAGCACTGCTCGTAACGATAACGTTGCACTTGAAAAGAAAGTATTAGATATTAATGTAAAAAAAAGAATGAATTTCAAAAATTTTAATAATTCATCTAATCGTTTCACGTGAATAAACAAAATTTAATTTGATTTTATCAAACTTGCTGTTATTTTTTATTAAGAAACAATTTTTTCAATTGAGATGTGGCAGACTGGTTGACGTGTTTGCCTTGTAATCGGAATGCCCCGGTTTAAACCTGGCTGGCGGCGATTATTTTTCGTTTTTGTTTTGTTTTAAAAAGTTGCTTAATAGTTTTTCTGTTATTATAAACCAAATTTTTCACCTAAATTGTGGCGCCCATGACATACTGGTTGGGGTGCTTGCTTTGTAAGCTAGATACCCGGGTTCAAACCCTTGGCTGGGTGATTGTTTTTTGTTTTGTTTTAAAAATTTTTTAATATTTACGAATAGCGCCAGGTTCTTGCAACGATTTTATATCAAACACAAGGAGAACAAAGCGCTCGGCTCTCGTTACGATTTCATATTTTCTACAGCGGGAGCGGAGCGTATACATCTGATGACATGACTATGTTAAGAAATGCGCTATACACAAGGAGAATGAAGCGCTCTACGGTTTTTTGGAGCGCTTCAGATGCGCTAATGGAGCGCTCGCTTTCCTGTTGGGTATCTCTTATTGATAAGCTAATTTAAGCATTTTTCCATTAAATCTATTAAAATAATAATAAAAAAAAATAAATTTTCTAACTTGGTAAGACATGGAAAAATCTTAGTTCAATGAATTTTTTAACGATAGAATGAGTAAAATTTTTTGAAATTTAATGATTTGACTTCGAAAACAAATGTCTGCAATTTTATCATAGCTTTCATGTCATCCTTTTTTATATAGAATTCTGCACACACAAATAACACAAAAATACATGAATGTTGTTTCACATTAATTAAAATAAAATGTATCAAGGAAAACAAACATTTATTTAATTGAATTTGAGTTTCAAGATTCTAAATCTTAAATCAATATACATATATTTATATTTGTTTTGCAAATGCAAATAAGGCCAATAAAAATTAATTGAAAAATCTAAAATTGTGCCTTAGCTGAGGCTGAAAAAGGGTACCAAACCTTCTCAATTGAACGCCATTGACCATTTAAATTTTAAAAAATTAAATTTTTATTTTAGCTGACCTTCATTTCATTCCAAAAATTTTCTGAACTCTTCTCAATTCCACTGGACATTAGCCGGTCAATCCAAAATATTTCTTTTTTTTTTGTTATTTTTAGCCCATCTTTCACCATATATGTCAAAATTCAATACTTTGCACGTCGATAGTACTTTAAAAAATAAGAATATTTTCATAATTGTTTTTAATTTTTTATTTTTGTCCAGTTATACACTGTGGAAAATTGAAAAAAAATCAAAATTTATCATTCGGACTTATAGTAAAAAAATACATCTTCAAAACCGTTGGCCCTACAAAAAAATGTTAAGAACAGTTTTTAAAGACTTCGTACGGTATTTTTTAATTTTCCAACAGCTTTTGCTTTATCAAGGAGCAAAACAAACAAAATAATAATTAAAAATTCTTTTTCAAAAATAATCTAATTGATAACTAATCGTAATCGCAATTTAACAGCAATGGAATAAATAAATAAAAAAAAGGCAAAATAATACAGCTCCCTCAAAAAAAACGAATCGAGTCTATAAAAGCATCACTAGAAAGTCCCATGTAGAGCTGCCAGATCCTGAAAGGCTGTAGTCGGGACAAGTCAAGAAAAATTCGGAATTTTTTATAGGTCGTCGGGACAAAAAAATCGCATTTGGGGAAAAGTGTTTGTACACAAACATCCCGCCAGTATCAAAAGTAACCAATGACTCCATTCTCATCACTTTTCTAGACCTACACGAACTAGCTCCTTTTTTGAACCAAGGTAATGCATAAGAGGGTTAGTTCAATCAACTTTATATTTTTAATTTTTTAATTTATATTTTTGACATCTTAATTTGGTAAGAACTATCATATACTTCGAAAATATGATATGTAACGATTTTCATTTCATTGAACAACATGAATAAAAGAATTCTGATGAAGAAAGTACAAGGTAATTAGCTGGAGAAACTTTCACAATGCCTACTTTTTTCCGTTTCTTTATCTTTCTAACTAGCGAATAAGTTGAGCCTATAGCACTAGTGAATAGGCTAGGGAATTGTAATGCAAAAGGTAGGAATTGACCTCTGCCTATGACATGTTCACGTAAAATTCGCCAGTTGAATGCAAAGGAAGCAGATTGAAGTGAAACTAGTACTGGTTAGCTAAGGTTTACTGAAATCGGTAGTTCTGTCCTAGTATTATTTACTGCAGGGATAAAACTAAAGCATAAGCAATATAAACATAAATTAAATTTTTATAATAAACAATATGGTCATAACTTAAAACAAAATAAGAAAAACAAAACATCATTAATGTTTCATAAAATTAAAATGCCGTTTAACTTAGAGAGCAGCAGAACCAAACCGGATAAATTTATTATTTTTTTTTTAAATTTACAGGAGAGGCCAATATATAAATCTAACTCTTTAGTTTTTCTTCCGACACACGTTTTTAGAATTATACGAGTATTTAAAAGTTAAATCCACCTAATTTTTTGAAGTCATCTTTATGGACAAAATGCATATACCAGAAAAGCTTTTTTTTACCGTTTATTAGGCTCCGAGAGGGAGAAAACTTCAGGAATAGCAACTTTTCGATAAAAGCACAAAAAGTCATTTTTTTTTTTTGAAGCATAATTTTCAAAATAATTTTTTCTTGGAAGCATACGCTTTACTCTACACAAGAGAAAAAAACAAATATGAATATATCTTGGTCCAGAGGTATGCATTTTTAAAAATCACTATAAGGCAGAAAAAGCGTGATTTTTAGAACTTTGCTTGTGTTACCACAACAACAACAATACGAATTTTTCAAAAAAAAAAATTATGTCATTTGTTGCACCTCCTAGTGACCTTTCAAAAAATATGCAGTTTGTCCATAACGGGACATCCAAAACTAAGTGGTCGCTTTGGCGTGGAATGAGTCAATATTAAACGTAATATGATCGAAAATGCCGAATTGAATAAAGTCAATTTAGTTTAATTTAAATTAATCTGGTTTTGTTCTGCTGTTCCTCAATTATAAAATATATTTAACATATTTTTGATATGCACGAGTAGTTTTAAGCATTTTTTTCACCATTAAGTGTAGTTATTAAGTTATAATTTAGCCTTATTAAAAGCTTAGATTTAATGAGCCTAAAAGCTCAACTCCAAAGACACTCGTCAAGACTTGAAAGCAATTTTCAGAGTTTGTAGACAAATTACTGCTATTTGGGAGAAGAAATGGGTGCGTACAATCGCTTTTGTATAGTAACTTTTTTTTAATGTAATTTTTTTCAATCTCAGGTTTTTTAATATTCCGGGATAAATTCCGATAACGGGACATACACTACAATAACTGGACAATCACGATGAATACCGATCACCTGGCAACTCTAGTCCCTGGTGAAGTCTATTAAGCTATGTTGTGAACGTGTAAAGAGTGGTAAACCCCGTTACGCCCGTTCGGGCGAAAACGGTAATCCAACTGGCCATTGTAGCAATTAATCCAGAATTATGCCAGAAAGTTATGGAAAATTTCATGAAAAGAGCTCGCGTATGTAATTTAGGGCAAGGTGGCCATTTGAAATGAAATTTCTTCAAAAATTTAAATATCAGTGCCTTTTGAGACATTCCTTATAAAAAGTTTGAACAAGTCCATAAATAAAAAACTTAAAGCTCCCCAACAAAATATGAAAGAACTTAAAAATTATTTTTCGGAACTATTAGGTTTCATATTCTTTTTACTAAAGGATAGTTAGTTTGTAACTAAAACAAGTTACATTCTGACATAAACGTTCATTACGTTTGCTGGGTTTTTATATATCAGTATAGGAGGAGCACTTCTACAAGTGCTGGATGGATAGATGGACAAAACAAATAAAAATGTTTTGTTGTAGCTGTCAGTCAAAATGTAAATTACTCGCATTCCTTTGGAGAATTCAAAGTGCATTCAATGTTTTTAAATTGCAAACGTGTAGCTATAATCAACATATTGTTAGGTATGTAAAAATGTAAGTTTGTATGTTCTTTGTGTTTTTTGTGTATTGTGTGTAAATTTATCCTTATGACGTGCGCTTCGTGCTTGCCTGCCTGCCAACCTGCATAATTATTCGTTCAAATAACAATGTGATGCATCATATTTTTTTTGTTTTCTTTTTTTATGTACACAACGCATTCTATAAATTCAAAACTTGATAATTGCTGCTGCGGTGATGTGTGGCTGAGCGCCCTCATGATACGACATTTTGACATTTTACGCCTCATTATTAATTGATTTGACAGTTTGACGCAAAACGATTATAAAAACAAAGCGTTCAAAATGGTTTTGATGTAAAGGGAAAAATTATTTCACAATAAAGAATATTTAAAATATCGATTCATGTTTTTAACTTGAAAATTAGATGGTATGAAATAATGATTTCACGTTTAAATATAAAATAATTAATTTAAATTAAAATTTTAAAAGTAAGCTGATTAATATGAAATAAAATTAAGAAAAAGTATGTAAAATTAAAAATTTACTGGAAATAGCGAAAACAGCGAATGAATATACTAGGCCCATAGACAAGGGGAGTTTTAGGTGTTCAAGCTCCCCCTAAGGGTCCAGAAAGTATGAAAAATAACACAAATGAGACAATTAATTCAAAATGACATTTTTGTTTTTTTTAAGATGAACTGAGATAATGATATTAATTTACTTGAAGATGCAAAGGTTTCAACATTTTCAAAACCAATTTAAAAAACATCGCTTAATTAATAAAAAAATGTTATCGCCAAATTAACGATTAACATAGCATATAAAAGACAATAATTATATTGGAATTAAGCTGCAAGAATTATTTGCAATTGTAAATTTTGATGCTCAAAAAGCCCCTGATATCTGGAAAATATATCGGGTGGTTAAATTTTAAGAGCCGATGTTGCTTGTGAATAAAACACAAATTATTTAGAAAATTATTGTCATTTCATTTTATTATGATAATATTGGTATGGTTCAATTATGTATGGAACAAAATATCGGCCAAATAGCCGCCGTAACCTTGGCAGCACACCTTCATCCGATGGTCCAAATTTCCGATGACGCTGAGGCATAAGTGAGGTTCTATGCCGTTAATGTGCCGAATTATCTCATCCTTTAGCTCTTGAATTGTTGCTGGCTTATCGACGTACATCTTTTCTATCAAATAACCCCAAAGAAAAAAGTCCAACGGTGTCAAATCACATTATCTTGGCGGCCAATTGACATCGCCACCACTTGAGATAACACGGCTATTGAATTTGTCGCGCAAAAGAGCCATTGTTTCGTTAGCTGTGTGGCAAGTGGCACTGTTGAAACCACATATCGTCCATATTCATATCTTCCAATTCGGGCCATAAGAAGTTCGTTATCATCTCACGATAGCAAACACCATTGACAGTAACTGCCTGACCGGACTCATTTTGGAAAAAATACGGCCCGATAGTAAAAAAACGTAAAAAAAGCATATTTAACGTGTTTACTCTGCGTGGCTCTGTGTATATCAGAATCCGTGAGGGAATACGAGTTGACGGCATTGAAGAAATGCAAAATGCTATCTGCGCTGCGGTTGATGTTCGTGAGGAGAAAACTTAATGCTGCTGATAGTCTTCTCTTTATTTTTGCTTCTGTTATGTTATTCTGTAAGTTATATCAACTATCAATCCTCTCTTTTTCTATAACTTTTTCATGCGAAGTTTTCTTTTTAGTTACTCTTTATTTATATTTTTCCATTCTCTATCATGCTCTCGGTTGTGTTTTTTATAACTTAACTTGCATATCTTTAAATGATTGCCAATAGTGAAATCAAAAAGATTCTGATAGGTGTTCTCTGTAAGCAACATTCTGGTCTGAACATTGTTCACTTTAATGCCAGGAGTCTTAACGATGTTAAGCTTGATATTGTTCGACATTGCTTCGAAAATTCAGCCGTAGATATCATTTGTGTCTCTGAGACCTGGTTTCACAAAGACATTAATGATTTCTGCTTAAATATTAATAATTATACGCTTTATCGGAATGATCGAACAGGTAAAAAAGGCGGTGTGTTGCAATTTACTGCAAGAATAATTTAAATGTTAATTTGTTGGGCACGTCCAGTGGGACCGATGTTGAATTTCTCAATATCGAAATCCGTGTTAATTGTACTAAGGTCTTTGTGTCATGCGTATATAATCCATATCGCAACTGTTGTTTGGATCAGTTGTTCCTGCTCTGTCAAATTATTCAATTAGGTACGACCATTATGTTATGTGTGGCGATTTTAACATCAACATGTTATCTAACGACAATCTCGTCAGTCATTTTACTGATAGACTTACCGGAGTGGGACTTCAAACAGTTAATACTAGTATACCAACGCGTTTCGCAAACAATTCTATTCCCAGCTTATTAGATATTTTTGTAGTCTCAGATATTTCTTCAGTTTTGCTTTTTGAACAATTGTCTTTCATTTCAGATCATGATCTTATCTTTTGTACTTTAAATATAATTACTTCGCCAGCTATTGTTCAAAACACTATCTCGTTTCGTGACTATAAATCTGTTGATTATGACTCTTTGCTTCGGGACCTATCAACTATTAATTGGTCAGAATGCTGGTTATTCAGTTCTGTAAATAAGAAGATAAGGTTTTTTATGAATACAAACTGTGAACTTTTTGACTCTCATGTTCCAATAGTCACTCGTCGACTAATTAACAGCAGTTGTCCCTGGTTTACAAATTATGTCAAATTAGCCCTTAAAAATGGTAATAGAGCATACAATCGATGGAAAAGAAGTCCAACTGCATCAAATTGGGAACAACACAAAAGACTAAGAAACGTAGCTAACGCTACAGTCAAATCAGCAAAGCGTGTATTTTTTATGTCCAAGCTGAGTTCAGCGCAATCATCTAAAAATCTATGGAATAATTTAAAGCAAGCGGGAGTTTGCAAAGCGAAATCTGAAGACTGTGAGCTTGATGTCAATATTCTTAATGAATATTTCATTTCCAATTCTACGTCTTCTAGTAATGTGTTAGCCTTTGACACAAGATCGTCCCCACCTGACTCTCTTTTACGTTTTGAGTTTGTTGCTGTTAGCGAGTATGATTTTGCCAGAAGTGTAAACCAGATTAAATCCAATGCAATGGGTGAGGATAATGTATCCATCAAATTTATTAAACTGATTTTACCGCATGTTCTTAGCCCACTTACTCATATATTTAACCACTGCTTTACAAGTTCTTACTTTCCTGATGTCTGGAAAGCAGCCACAATCATCCCCATTGCAAAGAAATCCAATGCATGTGTTCCGTCTGACTATCGTCCTGTAAGCTTGCTATCATCCTTATCTAAAGCTTTTGAGTCTCTCATGGCCGTTCAAATCTCAGAACACATAAGAAGATTTGAGCTTTTGTCTCCGTTTCAGTCAGGTTTTCGACCTAGTCACAGCTCCTCCACTGCCATATTAAAAATCTTAGATGACATCAGAGTGCCATTCGATCTTGGGCACATAAGTTTGTTATGTCTTTTAGACTTCTCGAAAGCATTTGACTCCGTTAACCATTCAATACTGTGTCAAAAATTATATGTGAACTTTGGTTTTTCAAGCACGGCAGTTCGTCTGTTATATAGCTACCTTGTCGGGAGGTCTCAAAGAGTCAGGGCTTGAAATAGTCTGTCCGCATTCTGTTACTTATCTTGTGGGGTGCCGCAAGGCTCAGTCCTTGGTTCGCTTTTATTTTCAATGTTCATAAATGATATCTTTAGCAAATGTCGTCATGTTACCATGCATGTATATGCTGATGACCTTCAACTGTACTTGTCCAGCCTGTTTAACCTAGTTGATAGTTTATGTTTTAGAATGAATGAAGACTTACGTGAAATAACTGAATGGGCTGGATCAAATAAGCTTAATCTAAATCCTCCTAAGTTATTTGTCTTACCAATTTTCAAAACTTGTCTGAATACGTCTGAGTTACCAACGATTTATCTAAATGGCGAAGGGCTGAAGTTTGTTGAAAAAGCTAAAAATCTTGGATATTATATCAATTCTACACTTTCTTGCGAAGATCATATTAATACTGTTGCTTGTAAAGTTTACTATACCCTTCGGAACCTGAGATGGACGGCATCATTTGTACCTGTCGATACTAGGAAAAAGTTAGTACTCCAACTCATAATGCCAATCATTTCATACTCAGATGTTGTATATAGTAAACTTGATTCCAGGTCCCAACTGAAATTACAACATGTTTTTAATAGCGCTGTTAGGTACGTTTATGGCCTTAAAAAGTTCGACCGCATCAGTCATTTGAGTAGTCAAATACTAGGTTGCGATATTTTCAATTATCTTGATGCCAGAAACTGCATATTTTTGCATAACTTAATTAACACAAAAACACCTAAATATTTATTTGAAAAGATACAATTTTGTAGATCGAACATAAATCTGAACCTCATAATACCTTTGTACAATTTTCTGAACTCCAACAGACTGTTCTTTGTTAACGCAATTAGAATCTGGAATTCGTTGCCCGTTAGAATAAAATCAATTAAAAATAAACGCAACTTTAAGCATGCAATTTTTCAATACTTTTCTTAATACTTTCTCTTTCTTCACAAGCTGTTTTCTTTCTTCTTTTCTTTTAGATTAAGATTAATTCCTGTTTTTTGATATCAAGTTAATTCACTTAATGTTAGTTTTAGGTTAAATTTATTCAATGTTGCTTAGTACCTGTTGTTATTATATAATTCGTATTGCATTTAAAAGACACTGTCTTATATGTTAACGTTATCTCTTAAATAAAAATAAATAAAATAAAAATGATGCCGCCAGCCAATAAACCACACCAAACAGTCACTCTTTGTAGGTGCATTGGTTTTTCGACAATCACTCTTAGATTATCATTCGCCCAAATGCGGCAATTCTGCTCATTGACGAATCCACTGAGGTGAAAATGTGCCCCATCACTGAAGATGCTTTTCTTCGAAAATTGATCATCCACAGTTGCCATTTCTTGCCACCATTCTGACCATTGACGACGCTTGAAATGGTCAAGAGGCTTTAGTTCTTGAGTCAATTGTACTTTGTAAGCATGTAAATGCAAGTCTTTATGCATAATGTTCATCAACGACGAGCGTGAGAGGTGCAATTGTTGGGCACGACGATGAGTTGAGGTAGACGGCTCTTCAGCCACACTATTGCGAACAGCAGCAATATTTGCTGCAGTACGAGCTGTCCGAGCATTCACTGGTGTTTCACATCTCCTACAGACCCGGTTTGCTCAAATTTTTGCACGATTTTTCCGATTGTACGCACACTTGGACGATTAAATTGACCGAAAAAATCAGGAAGTGCACGATATGCATTTTGATTTGAACGCTCATTTTCATAATAAGCCTGAATTACTTTAACGCATTGCTCGATTGTGTATCTTTCCATGGTTCGAATTGAGTTAGTCTGAAATTGAGAAATGTGAAATGAAATGCAGAAAAAAACTTGGCGTTTAGGTGTGGTTTACATTCAACATCGGCCCTTAAAATTTAACCACCCTTTATATTTGAAATTATACCTAAAACGAATATAATTTTATAAATTGTAGGAAAATAGATTGACATTTTTTTTTGCTAAATCTAAGCTTATTGGACCCAAAACCTTTGAGAAAGCATTCGTTTGAAAATATTTTGTTTAAATTCTTAAAATCTGTATAATGCAAAAAATTCATGAACTACGATCTCTAACACTTGGTATATAAGACCTTCCAATATACCAAGTATTTTCTTGATATATAAGATATCTTAAATCTCTTTTTTTTTTAATTTTCGGTATTATTAATTTTCATAACAAAAATAAACAATTACATTTTTTTAATTTTCGGTATTTTCAAAATTATTTTTTATTATGTTAAAAAATAAAAAAAAAATTAAAAAAAGTTTAAAAATTTTTTATTTGTAACCCACGATTTAAGTCCACGACTGATTAAGTTCTTTAATATCAAAGAAAGAATTACTGTTTAATTTGTATTATAGAAATTTATCTAGTTGAGTAATGGCTTTCAAAGATAGTCTTATTTTGATGTCATAGCTTAAATAACATATTGATAAAGGATATTGGTGCTGTGCAAAAACAAGTTTCCAAATTTCGAGTATTGAAAAATTATTTAAAATTTAAATATGACTTTTATCGGAGTCGAGTCCTCTTTTAAAAAATTGTATTAAAAATAATATATAGATAGTAATTGTTATTGGGAATTGAATGGTTTTATTTATGATGATATTTTGAGGAAGCAGTTAAATTTTTAAAGATTTTAAAATATTATTTTTTAATATAATTTCAATTGTCGAAATCGTTTTCGAGAACAGTAATATTTTGGCCTTTAACGATAACTCGAACTAGGTTCACACAGGTCCAAATACTTGTACACAAGATGGGATCAATAAAAGTGTAAGATAGCCAAAGAAACCAAATCCAAACGCTAAAATATTTTGGAACTTCCATTTATGTGGAATGACCCATAAAAGTTGTGAATCAAGCATCAACAGGTGAGCTTATTAAAAAAGTTTTAATTTTTCATAGGTAATTTTAATTTTGATTTTAATAAACTGTAGGAAAGCTTAAATTTTTTTACCTTTCAAGCTAATATTGTTGTATTAGTAAAATTTTGTCATAGAAATTTTTTACTAATTTTCGGAATTATACTTTTTAAAAGGCAATTAAAAATACTAAATTTGGACCATTTTTCAAAAAATTATAGACAAAAATCAAAAACTTAGTACTCAAAACTAATTTGATAAAAAAATTAAATAAACTCTTGTCATCTCTCTTACGATTATTTAAAAATAGGCGAATTTGTTAAGAAAAATTTCCATATCCTTGATTTTAGTTTTTTACTGGTATCTACTTATACATATTTTTTATCAAAACCTAACCCCCCCTAAGGTAAATTCTGGCTACGGTTCTGGAATATACATATATGATCTGCCACCTCAATAATAATTTTTCTGTAACGAAATGAATCGTCCTCAATAAAGAATTTCATAGAATTTTATTTACAATAATCATTTTTGTTTTTTGCTTTGCTGCACATACATCGCCAACACTTATGCAATCGATTCCCCCAATTTTAACATTCTTAACTATAAGCATGGGTAAAATTATTGTTTTCTAATAATTGTACGGCGCCATATTAAGAATAAACATGCAATAGTCATAAAAACGCACATGAGAGAGAACAAATCAATTACTATCACACTATAGAGAATAAAATTGATTTCTTCATGAATGGCATAAAAAGAGATATAAACGCAATTCATACTAAAAAAAAAATATCCAAAGAGGGGAACATTCATAAGGAATTGATTCCATCGCACGAACATATAAACAAAAGCGTAAGCAACACATCATTGAATTACTTGAAATTGTCATGAATTAACATAATGGAAAAATCATAATTTTTGGATTTAATAAAAATGAAGAAAAAACAAAATACAAATGCTGTAGATGCGGTATTCAAATCATATAACTATATGTATAGAGCTAACTCTAGGGTGAGTGCTTTTTTAATATCGAAATAAAATATCTTATTAATGGTTTATTTTTTTTTTTTTTGGAAAGGGAGACTAAGCGTGTTTGATGGGTTGGTGACACAATGGCACAAGTGCGTGACATGCGGTGACAGTTTGGTTTCATGTTATGATGCCAGGGGGTGTACAACAATTAGTGAAAATTATGAAATTTACAGTGATTAGAATTAAATTGATGAGAGTGGAGCATTAAAATAATTCCTGCTTTGAACAATGGTGGGAAATTTTTTGATTTGAGTTCACTTACTCTCTTCTTTGTTCGAATATTTATACCAGATATAAAATTGAAGCAAATGTGGGATATGGAACTTTTCAAACTTAAAAAAAATTAATAGTTATTATTTATGGAAAAACACAGATTGCTAATTGGATCTTGTTGGAATGCTGAAATATACCCGGGCGGGCCGGGTGTTACAGCTAGTGATACATACACGCAGAGAAAAAAAAGTTTATCGCCAGTTTGCCGCAAATGAACTCGTTTATCGAGCTTGGAAAAGTTTTTTTGCAACGTTTTAATAGTTACGAGAAACGGAAAGAGTTGCGAGAAACAGGTTATTCAGTTGCAGGAAATAAATTTCGTTTGCCATTAGCGCGTGTGATTTTTCAATTGCGCCAAATGAAGAATTTGCTTGCTGCATCTTAGAACTTCGTGTGTACACGGAGAAAAATATTTGCTAAATTTGTTTGAAGATTAAGCCAAACTTGAACATAATTCTCAGCTACTTCTATTTAGCTTGATTTCAGTAAAAACCAATAATAATTTGGTATTTAAATTTATAAATAACTAGTTAAATATTTTAACAAAATCTTATAATAAAACCAAGCAAAAAAACGCAAAAATATTTTGTGTCAGCCAGGGATTAGAATCTGGGCTATTTCAGACACGACAAAAATTTTGTGAAAAGTTTTCGTTATTGTCGGGCCTCTGTCGACGATAAATATTTAACTTTTGCCATAAACGAAAAAAAAAAATGTTGTACCTTTATTTCAACACTATAAAATTCCACGCATCAGTATTAGCAGCCCTACGTGAATATTAGCCGACTGAAAATATAATTGACGGTGGTGCAACAGGCTAAGCAGAGCGCGCAGTAAGCCCGATTTCTACGCGGTACGGGTTCGAGTCCCAACGATGGAAGTAAGAAAGAGTAAATTTACACCAAAGTCAATAAATTTTTGCGCACTGCTAAAATTCATTATAGCTATCGCAGTGCTTTTTTTAGTAAAACGAATTGCGTTACGTTATTTTTTCGTCAGTTACAACTGGATATTCGTTTGCAACTACTACAGCTCGCAAATGAAGTATAGGTGGCTAATTTTTCAGTTCCGATAAACGAAAAATTTTTCTGCCTGTAATCTGTGATTATCCCTTGACATAACCTAAGAATTTAAAAAATTTAATTGACAAAAATGCCTAGATTAACAAACTTCTACACGTGGCAACTAAAAAAAAACATAAAATGAAATTCCCATTTCAGCCCTTGAAAAGACTTTGACCGAGCTTCTTATGATCAATTGTGTTGTGCGTGTTATGAAATACTTGAACACAAATGATCGAGAACTGGACCTACAAGCTCTATATCGACTCCAAACGGCTTAAGACAGAACCAAAATAGACGAAACGAGACGATTGCAACTTGCCGAACATCTGACGAGTTGAGACGCTAGCAGTTCGGTTCTTACGGAGCAAAACGTATGGACAAGCTGATTCGTTCAGCTTTGTTAAATTACGTTTCTTCATTTGGGGCAACAACATTGAATTGCATTAAAGCGAACACTTTCGTCTCTACTCGTTACGGAGCAACTCGTCTATTTTGGTTGGGCCTTTATGTTTTCAAGCAGCTTTTCATGGCAGTTTTTATTATCTGAGGTTTGCCAATGCCAGTAGAGAGATGACGGCCGAACAGAAAAATTAATTCAACAAGTATGCAACGGCCGCCACATGGCAACTGAGTGTTGAAATATTTTTGCAAATTATGCATAAATATTTTATAGATGATTAAATACTAATTTGTAAATTTATTCGACCTCTTTTCATAAGTTTTTGTGTTATATTTATAACTCTAATAATTTTTCAATTATTAATTAAAAGTTATATCTTTGAGCTCAAGGTCTATGTTGCTGTCTGAAGAAATCAACCAACAACAACAACAATACTTTTTGTATGATTAAATACCTTGAATATACTTAAATGTGAAGGGTATTTTAACTTCTACCCTGTCGAAGATCCATTCCTTACTGGTATTTTTCTGAGTCTTATACTAATTAGTACCTACTGGTGTAGGAGAGACATGGAATTAAGAACAAAATTAGACAGCTCAGTAAAGCAAACAGCACTTGTTAAATTTTTAGTGGAGCAAGCCATGGGCATTCGCAGGATTTTTCTTATGGAGGGTAAAGGTCTACGTGGAAATTTCACGTATTTGGGAATTATTCTGGAATGCTAATTAAAAAAAGATGACCTATGGAAATCTATTTTCTGAGATGTTAAGAGAAAATTTTGTAAACATCGTCGAAATTTGAACCTTTCTACTGTGTGAGATTTGACCGCACTATCAGGACAAAATTAAAAATTTTTGTAAGATGTACCTTTGTTCATTCTTGAAAAAAAATGTTGAGAAGTTCGGGTGTACCTAAAATATCCTTTTTTAAGCAGGATGTTTTTAAAATGTGCCATCCTAAAAAACACAATCTTAAAAATATAATCACAATTTTCTTAAATTTTCAAACTTAAAACATAAAATTGTATTTTAAAATCATGAGGTTTTATCATATGATAGGACATAGTAGAAAATTAAAGATATTAAGGACTGTTGATATAATGCAAATATTTTAAAAGTTGCAAAAAAATTTTAGATTTAGATTAATTTTTGTATGTACTATCTACGGGACTCAAACTTAATAAAAAATTTAATCTAATGCGTAAATATGCGATTAAATTTTATGGCAGTCTGACAAAATGTAACATATTTTTATTTCTTGAATTAGAGTCAATTGATAATTTTATTATCAATTTGGTTTATAAAGCTACTTAACACATTTTATTGAATATTTTTATTCATGCCTTCGCATGATCAACACATTTAATACAAAAACTACTTACTTGAGGCTAAGAAATAATTTAAAAAAACACAAAAACAGTTTTTCGACTGTCGTTCTAAATATAACGAATCAACAAATCAATCTGAATTTTTGATATGGCTTTGAATGTTTATACGTATTTATGTTATATGTATATAATTTGGCATTCTCTAATCGTTCGTCAATGCATTGAGGAAGCTGCGACGAGAATTTATGGTCCCATGCGTTTCAGAATACAGCACGTAGGCAACCAATGCGAGAAAATAAGCAATAGTTAAAACACCTAAGTCGGCTTGGGTGGAGAAAGTTTTACGGGAATTATAAACTTATGCTTATTTACACAAGCAATTAATTGTTTAACCCTGCATCCGTAATATGTATACGTAAATTTTACTCCACAGAAGAAGTATACGTAAGGTAAAACGACAAGTCTGGAGTAAATACATTGCTCTAAAAGCACATACTTCGATACCCTGACAAAAAAAATTATTTAATAGAAATTATTTAATATTTTATGTATTATAGAAATAATTTATCAGCGAAACCATCTTTATTATTATTACGCAAGCGAATTTTTTGTGATAACTATCAAATCTATACAGAAGACTCGATTTTCATAAATAGGGTAGCAATAGAAAGGTCTCGCTCTGCAGATATGCAATAATGTTTTATTTTTTCTTAGATATCATGTATTTTTTTAAAAAGAGCAAAACCAATTTCTCATAGAGAAAGTTCGTTTCCCATGCGATGCCTAAAACTATGTGATTATCATGACTACATCTTTTGGCTAATAGCCACATTAAGTTTGCTGCATGAAATTATGCATTGGCTTATTCAATAACGACGTGATACAGTTGAAAAAGGATTGTCAAACTGTTTGAACATTTTATATCATCGCTTGAAGAATATAATTTTTTGATTATGTTGGCGTTTTAACGCAACATGGGTTTACTAGTTTGCGTTATTATACATAGATTGTTCATGATTTATATAATGAGATTACTGTATCTCATTTTTTGGTTCTACATAAAAAAATTTAAAAAGGGTACAAAAAATTGTGCAATTATGTAGAATAGCCGGTCTAATATTTTACCGAAATAATTCCCAAAAATCAAAGCATAATTTCCAAAGCTTAAGCATAGTTTTCAGCTATTTTCTGAAAAAAAAGAAAGTAATAAAAATAAGAAAAACCAAAAGTCGTAAAAATGTTATAACTGTTTTTTTTTTAAATGATGTCGAAAATACCAAATATTTTCTTAATTTATCGCCTTAATCTAGGCATTTAAATGAAGAACTTTGGAGCCTGTGAACTGTCAAAGCCGGTTAATAAATTATACTAGGTTTTTTGTTGATTTAACATAAGCTTTTTTCTCGGTGTAGTGGCCACCTACGTGTTTTCTGCTTGCACGTATAATTGCCAAGCATTTGGTCCATGATATCTATGCCAGCTTTCGTACGATTGTATTCCATTATTATTTCTGGCTTACCAGTTTCTGCATCAATGGCGTTGTTGGAATGCATCGAGGATAAAAGATAGGCATTTTTTTTTTTACTTTGGGCAGTAAGCGACCAATGTAACATCTTGGCAAAAGGCGAACACAGATTCACAAACTTTTCACCCACTTGTCACGTGCCCTATGCATTCGTGCCGACTATACTCAATTGTTTCTCGACCAACTGATCAGTCAAATCCAATTCGGTAAAAAAATTATCCATAGATGTTTTTCGACCAGAACTTCCAATATGGTTTGGCGATTACGTTACTGACAATATTAGTGGCCATCGGTTGACCAGGCTGGCGACCACAGAATATTCCGCCTCTTAGTGGATAATGAGTGGCAGCACTTGCAGCCCATCAAGCTTTTATTCCATATTTTCCATGGAATGTACTGCTTAAAATAAAATCGACATCGAGCAACATCCACAATTCGGAAACGGGATAACTTTTATCTGTCGCTTGTTCATCAGCTTCGAATAATCCGAAAAATTACTTTGAAGCGATACCGGCGCGATAATCGATGCGAAAATAATTTCGCCCTTCTTTTATTTCATCGTGAGATGTATATACTCCGTTATCAACAAGACCAAGAAGGCATCAACATCAACAACACCAAATTCTTCCCAATTTCGAGCTAGTTTATTTGGATTCTTGGCGCTTCAAATCGCTTCCCCTTTTGGTTCGTGTACCGAAGGATTATATTTATTTTTCATAACATCAGTGAAAATAGGACGCATTGTATTGCGAAGAGTTTGCATATTTCTATTGATTGGGCCACCAACCGAAAACAAAAATTAGAATGAAAAATTAAAACTTAGAACAAATTATAATGGAGAAAAGAGGAAAATGGGGAAAAAGATATTGAATTATCGAATAATTACCATTTCCTCGTACGATATTGTGCAATTGTGTTCGGGTATTGAGCAGTGAATTTTTTGCCAATGAAGTGCCATTCTTCGATGTTTGCGCAGGCTGCGAATGAGAATTATAAATGGGCTTACAAATGTCAACCACTTGGCCAGAATAGGAAACAGAAATAGTCAGCTATTTGAGGGTTAAATAATCTCGTGGATCACCTGCTCTAATGATCTCAGTTTTCGCTATATACCATTGGATGCTCGATGTTTTTTTTTTTTTTTTTTTTTTTTTACATGCAATAACAATAGAGTTCAGCTACTACAGCTTTATCGCACCTCCTTAGCATTAACCCATCTAAAGCCACTACCCCGTAATCATTGAAAAAAAAATATCAATGTTATGGATACGCGTGACCACAAACAAGTTAATGTGGGAAAAATTTACCCACCAATAAATGGGTTGGGCTCAGGGACAACACAAGACGTAACAACTAACCATGCGTATACATAGATCTAATTACACAACTAATTTTAAGCTGGTGCAAATATACGATATCTGCCGATTTCCTTCGATCACCCCCAAGACTGCATTTTTAATAGTTTTAAACGATCCTCATAAGGAGGAAGGTCTAATATGTCAGTTCCACTTAAGCCCCTTAGAGCAAACTGAACAAAACGTTTTTGGATTCTTTCTATTCGATCAACATTCACATTTTAAGTTGGGGACCAAACTTGACTTGCATACTCTAAGTGAGGACGCACGATTGCATAATACAACGTTGTAGTTGTAATCATGCTATTAAATTCTTTGGCCTAGCGTTTTATAAAACCAAGCATTGAAGATGCTTTTTCACAAATATTATCAATATGAATTTTAAACGACAGCTTAGAATCCATGCATATACCTAGGTCTTTGACGGTGTCTACACGACTCAAGGCAGTATCTTTAATCTTATAATCAAAAATAAAATTATTCCTTTTTCGCGAAAAGGTCATAGTTTGGCATTTATCTGGATTTAAAAACATTTTATTTTTAGAACACCAAGCTTCAAAGGATTTTAGATCAGACTGGAGTAGATCTGAATTATCTCTAGAATTAATCGTTCTGTATGTTTTATTAAGATTGTATTTGTGTGATTGGAATATTCTGGAATGTTCAGGTAAAACAAACACATAAAGATATTGAGAGTGCAATCCTAAAAATTCAAATGTTCAGGACTTGAATATTTAAATGATTTATATAAAATGGCATATAAAATATAAAAATGCTCCGTATTATTTTGAGAATTTAAAGACATGTAGGTCCTAAGGGCGGATTCACTGACCACCTTCAGCAAGTTTGCACGTTTTTTTATATGAAGTTTTTGCGCTCTATCTCCCTCTCCGCCCAGTGAGAGATACTTCCTGCACGCTCTTTAACTTCATTAACATTATTTTAATTTTCGCAAAACTTGCTGAAGAAGGTCAGTGAATCCGCCTTTAATAAACCTATGCAATTTAATAAACCCCTTTCATGCACCTGTTGTATATGTACAACAACTTTTCAGATGCTTGTCTAGGATTTGTAACGGCATTTTTTTGTTTTGGTGAGTATGAAATGGTGAAATGTGACGACTTTATACATTTCATAAGCTCCGTTTGAAATGATTTTCGAGGGAATGGAAAAAGTTTTTCTCTTTTATTTCATTGTTGACGTTGCAAAGGTAAGGTAATAGTTTTTCATTTTTATTTAAAATTTAAAAACAAATATCGGTTTTTGTATACGTTTTGTATAAGTTTTTTTAAAATTTCCGATTTTTTCGATTTCCTTAATTCTAAATTAGCCTAAAATTATCATTTAAAAAAAGCTGCCACCTCGTACAAAATTTTGCACGTGAAAGGGTTAAAGCATTTTTTAATTCAACTGTATTTTAGAATTCTTTTCCAAACTAAAAAACTATTCAGTTTTAAAAATATTTTCTTGATTTATTGAAATGCTAATAAAAGTGTAAAATCACAATGCAATTTAAAAATCTTTCTGAAAAAAATTGTTTTTTTTATTTGTATATAAATAGTAATAGATTCTCAATAAGTTGCTCGGTGATGCAAATGTTTTAATAAAAATATAATATATCTAAACATTTAAAAATGCAAAGGGTTGAAAATTGAAAGAAAAAGGAAGTAAAAGATGCTGAGAAAATGTGTGCGTTAAGGTTAATTTAACTTATAAAAATATTTCAACTAAGCAAATGATTTTATTCAGACTATGCTTTTTTAACTCATTTTTGTCCAGCGTTGCGTTAACGCAACGGTAAACTTTTTTTATCCTGGAGCTTATGCCTGTATGTAATATTTACATTATTAGTAAGCATTCCCTTAGACAATTTTTAAAAATTTTAACATTATTTTTTATAATGTAATAGTTTTTATAATATTGATCGTACTTTAAATTTTTTTTCATGAAAATTATTTACCCAAACTTCATGAAATTTTACAGGTAGGCAAAGGTGAGATTTTAAATAACTTATTAGTTTTTTTTTTTTTATATTCATATTTTTCTTAAATAGTTAAATAAGGAATTACATTTTATTATGCTTTCGCCATGAGATCTTTTTTTTTTTTTTTTTTTTTTTTTTTTTTTTTTTTTTTTTTAAAAATTTAAAAATTTAAAAACTTTTAAAAATTTTCAAATTCAAAAGATAATTTCACTGCCCAATATTATTTATAACAAATATTATTTGTTTATTCTTTTAATTTAAGAAGGATTTACTATCTGAAAAAATTTTGCATTTGATGGTTTCTGCATTTATAGCTTCACACTGGTGAAATTGTCATGTACTCTTGATTGCTACAATATTTTCATATCTTTTAGCAATTTGTAGAACGTGAGCATCATGCCCTTCTTGGGAACAATATCCAAAATGTATATTTTTGAAGATTTTTTCAGCTCATTCAAATAATTTTTTTGATGTAATGAGTTTATTTTTATTACATTGAAGGCTTTAATGGTAATCATTTCTTTTTATACTTTCTTATGTAATAAGGTATGGTTTGTCTCATAATAAAATAAAATACATTTTTGTTTTGCTGAGTTCTAGTGTGGTGCAACTTCTCCTCCCTGAGCCCCCTGCGGACGGTCTTGGTGTAAACTCTTTTCTAGAATTCATTAATATTCATGTAACGATTGACATAATAATCACTTAATTTTAGTAAATTTCATTGTTATTATTTGATTGGATTCACATTCCACGAAATTTAAAAATTTAATATTAAAGATAATAAGGGTACTCACACCGACTTGGGTAGATTGGCAAAGGCCGTACATTTTGTTTTTGTAAAGTACCAATGTACCCAAGTAACCATCAACCAATCTACTCTAGCTGACCCCCTGGCTTGTTTGGGGAGATTGATTGAGTAATTTCTTATAAGCTTTTTTTTAACTGAAATTTAACATACATATGTAAGTCCGGTGACAATGCAATATATGATACAATTTTTTGCCATAACCCCTTTTACCGCCCAAAAATCAATAAAAATGTTTTATCAAAATGAAATCAGTGGTAGCTCCTGATACGGAGCTAGTGTGGACATATGTAAGCTCTTTTTAAAATTATTTAATAATGCATTTATGAAAAAAAAATATATTTTTAGCGATGAATATATTTATGAAGGTATGTAAAATTAGGTGTAAGTAACAGCTAAAAACTACTTTATAATATAATTTTATAAGTATAATTATGTAAAAATTGTCTACACTAGCCCCCCTGTCCCCTACTTGTAGATAAATTGGTACAATTGAAAATAGTTTGGAAACTTTTATAAAGTGTCGTTAATCTTGTATTGGCTACAAGTGCGAAATATTGTATTGTATCCAATGTATAAGAAGTCACTGGCTATGCTTTGTGTTTGTAGAATTGACATTCTTTACTTGTTTTTACGAATTTTACTTGTTTTACAGAGACAATATACAGGTCTGTGGATTACTGGATTTTTATTTGCGCACCAGGAGTGTGTTGTAAGGTACTGATCGTGGTTTCATGAACTATCAACCGCGTGGTTGTGGAACCAAGAAGAATTCAGAGGTAGTGGCAGGGGTCTTCTCAAAACAGATATAAAGGAACCAAACTAAAATTATGGCCAACGTACGGTCCTAACCTTTTTAATTATTTCAATTGTATCAAAGATTTATACTTTATGCAATACTAGACTAAACCCAATACCAAAACGGGATAAAGACCAAATCAAGGACAAAATATAAACGGAACAAAGACCTAGACCAAGAACAACCACAATTAAAAACTAGTAGGGATGGAGCTTCGGCAGGGTACCGAACCTAAAATACCCCCCCGCGGACGTATTGAAGTATATTCGAAGTCTTTAGCCACGACATACACGATGACATTCAGTCTTATATATTAACGAAAGTTTTCCTATTTTCCGATCCGATTTTGCCATATATCATAGAGATGGTTTATATTATATATCAAAGCAAATGTGCAAAATTTCAAGACATTTATTAATTTTTGTGGATTTTTAAGAGATTTAACGTTTGAATAAAGCCAATTTGTATGGGAGTAGGCGTGGTTTTCATTCGATTTGCCAAATATCATAGTGGTGCTGTATGGTATATATCAAAGCATATATGCAAAATTTCAAGACATTCTTTTAATTTGGGCAGATTTTTAAGAGATTTTACTTTTAAAATAAAGCCACTTTGTATGGGGGGTAGGCGTGGTTTTCATCCGATTTTTCCAAATTAGCCAGAATTAAGACTGAAGAGCAAAGCTCACTTACCAAATTTTAAGGCATTTCTTTAATTTTTGTGGATTTTTAAGACATTTTACGGTTAATATAAAGTCACTTTGTATGGGAGGTAGGCGTGGTTTCCATCCGATTTGGCCTATTTTCGGACTTGATCTTACCTTCTTTAAAAATAAACTCATATTTTGAATTATTTTTTTATATATCTATTTTATTTTATTTATTTATTTATTTATTTAATTTAATTTAAGCGCTTACAAGAATAAATTTATAGTTAAGCATCGATTACATATTTGGCGATAAAAATTAACAAAAGAAGCAAGATCTTCAACATAAATTTAAATAAAATTAAAGGTTAAAATTACAAATACAAAAATGAAAAAAGAAAATAAAAATCGTTAACAGTTTAGTTAAACTGAACCAAAGATATAAAATTAAATTTATGAAAAAATATAAAGAAAAAGAAAACAAAAGAAGAAAAAATATAAAAAAGAAATTAGGAAGGGAAAAATCTAAGTTAGAGTGAAGATTAATGATCTGAAGCGAGTTCCAAAGACGTATTGAATTAACAAAGAACTGCCGTTCCGACGCCAAGCAGGCATGTCTAGTTTGAACTAGGTTGTTACCGCGATGAGATCTTAAAAATTTTAATTTTTCATATAAATAAGGAGGTTCCTTACTAAAAATAATTTTATGCAAGAAGACTAACGCCTTCATTTTCAAAACATGGTCAAAAGTCATACCGAATATTTGTTTAGCATAGTGTGATATGCGGTCAGTTCGTTTAAGTCCAAAGACATAACGAGCGATGTTGTTATAAGCAACGTTCAGTTTACGCTTACTTGCAGCATCACAGTATGCAAAAATTTCAGAACCGTATAGTACAGTGGGAACGAGATATGTTTTTGCCAGTAGCATTCTAATGTTAAAGGGGGTAAAATATTGTGTAGCCCATAGGCTTCTGAGCATACCATAGATTTTTCCTACAGTGATGTTGACATGATTTGCCCAATCCAAAGTGCTGTACATGATCCATTTAGTATAACTTGCGGTAGGGTCGAGGTGAAAATATGTTTTCTAGCTATGATCAAGCATTTAGACATGTTTGAATTAAGACATAAACCATTAGCAGATGCCCACTCATTAATTTTAAGTAAATTTTCGTTCAAACTTGCAACACAGGAGTGAACATCAGACTTGCGACAGCTAGTATACAATTGCACATCGTCAGCGTACATGTATGTATCGTTTATGTAAGCCGAGAAAAGAAGCGGACCCATTATAGAGCCCTGAGGTAAGCCACGGTTCACGCTTAAAAAACTTGAGGTCGCGCCACCGATTTTCACTGCTTGTATTCTATTAGCTAGATATGAGCTCATTAGTCGGGTAGCAGTTGCGGAAAAACCAAACATGCAAGACAATTTTGAACATAGAATTTTGTGATCGACCGTGTCGAAAGCTTTCGAGTGATCAAGTAGAATCAAGAATCTAACTTCATTTCGATCAAGACTATTTCGTATTTCGTCGAACACGTCTAGTAGAGCAGCTACGCAACTGTGTTTTGGTCGGAAACCTGATTGTCTGTCAGTTAAAAGTTTGTTACACAAGAAAAGTTTAATTGTCTGTTTATACATAAGCGATTCAAAAACTTTCGATAAATACGGCAAAATTGCTATGGGACGATAGTCGTTTCCAGTTTTTGGAATGGGAATTATCTTTGCCTTTTTCCAAATAGCGGGGAATTCCGATTTAGTTATTATTGTGTTGAAAATGTGCTTAATGAATGGTAGAAGTACGGGTAGAAGTAATTTGACAAACTTTGGATGAATTTCATCGAAACCGACAGCATTAGATTTGATATCTAAGCAACTTCGAACTATTTCGGCATTTTCAACGCGTTGGAAGCTAAAAGAAGAGTTTAAGCTAGAAATTTTTTTGAAAGTAACGAAAATAGTTTCCATTTGGCGTTGGCATGGGAATATCAATAAATTTATTATTAAGAACCTCAACGTTTACGCTAGTACCAGTGGGTGGTGAAGTTCCACCAACTCCGATTTGCCGAATTATGCTCCACTTCTTTTTGCAATCTATAGCCCAACTAAATTTGGTTTAATAGTATGCCAACTTGGCTACCTTCACCGCCCTGACTACATCTTTTCTACATATTCGGAAAATATTATATCGTTCCGGTGTTTTCAGACGTTCCATTTGTTGTATGCTACATCACGTTTCTTGATTAATCTTGTAATCGAATTTGAAAACCAGGGCCTTTCATAATGTTTGAGTACTTTAGTCTTAAGTGGGACGTGTTTTTCAAATAAAGTGTTGACATTACGTTGTAAGAATTGCAACTGATCATTTACTGATAGCATGGTAAAGATTACTGCCCAATCGACAAGATTGAGCTCAGCCTGGAGTGAATTATAATTAATATTTTTAAAATCGCGATAAGTTATTTTTGCTCCGGTACAATCAGCTGGAAATCCTAGCAGAGAAGAATAAGGTCATGCTTGGAAAAAACAGGAGCAGAGAGTTGGTCATAGAGTAAAACTTTATCACTATCGCCGACAAAAAAGAGGTCTAGCAATGTATTACAACTTTCGGAGAAATGCGTAGGTATAGTATAGTTAGGCGACGTAAGACCGAGGGAACATATGTCCTCAGCTAAATGGTTTTCTACCAGTAGATCGCTATTGAAATCACCACAGATTATAATCTCATCAAAAGAGTTTGCAACCAACTCTATTTTCAGCAATAAGTTTTCTGTACGAATATTGATGTTACGATTTGGCCTATAGACTGCGCCAATAAGCAGTTTCTTAAATTCATAAATTACATCAACAAATAGGAACTCAATGTCATCACGTAGATTTGATTTACTCACACAATTGCATGTTATACCATCTTTAACAAAAATAGCAACACCACCAGCATGAGACGTTCGATCCGCACGAAATGTTCTGTAACCCTTTACACTAAAGATAATATCCTGAACAAAAGGATGAAACCATGTTTCGGACACACAAATTACATCCATACCTGAATTTCAAATATGTACCGAAACTCATCGATTTTATTATTCAAGCTTTGCGCATTAAGGTGACATACCTGTAATCCCTTAGCCCGCTTGCTTAGTATTCGAACTAAAGCATAAATATTTCATCGCGAAAGCTTTAAAATTGCTGCTGTAAGCGTGCCGACAGACGGACAGACAGACGGACACACGGAAATCGACTGGGGAAATGATGCTGATCAAAAATATATATATTTTTCTATACCTGCCACGCCTCCGTCTTGGCGTAACAAACGGAATGACAAAGTTAATATACCCCTTACTCAGTACGCGTTGGAGTATAATTAAACCTAAGGCTGAAGCCCCTGTCCAAATTAAGGTTCAAGTCCAAGCTAAGTTTCCAAATCAAATTCCATACTCTAACTAAATTTAAATTTCAAGCCCAATGCTAAGCTAAGCTTAATCCCAAGCCTTAGTTAAGCCCCAGCTCAATATTAGGCCCAAGCCTAAGCCTAAATCAAGACCAATCCGACACCTATACATAAGAGCAAGATCAATTTCAAGATATTTAAACCTAAGCTCTAAGCTCACAATTCTGTCCAAACTCAAGCTCAAGCCCCATGCGAATTTAAATCTCATAAATATCTAACTTCCAGCACAAGATCAATCCATAACAAAATATTTTTTCAGTCTTTTGAACACTTAAAGCAAAGTCGAAATCCGGTTATCAATATTTTTTTTTCTGTTCTAATAAATTCTAGAAGATAAATCATTTTTAATAGCATGCAGGCGTATAAAAGCCCATTACACAGTTTAACTGGATAATTTTGAATTTCCAAAACGTTCACGTTTTCTTCAATAGTCTCATTAAAGTTGATTTTTTATATTGTTTTCATGTTAATGCACCTCCCAATCGTTGTGAAGTCTGCATTTATAGCATTTCACTACTGTTTCATAACTTTGGCCTATAAAAATTGAGAATATTTTAGATAACAGTTCGTCATGCAGCTTATATAGCAGATGTTTAAGTCTAACCCACTTTTATAACAATGACAAAAACAATAGTGTTCTATATTAAATTATTTTTTGTTGTTTATTCCTATTATGTTCTGTTTGTAACTAGTTATTTACAAACTTTAGGGATCAACTCACTTCAAAGTTGGAGAAAAAAGAAAAATAAGTAAACGACTACTTGCTACCAGAATACACATGCTGACAAACATTTATATGTATGTATGTGCTTGCGACTGACAGACTGATTTACAGCTTGATAATAAGATAAACAGGAAGGTGAATAGCATTGTTGATGTTTTTTAACCAGTTAGTTGATAGCATAGAAGACGGGTGGGTGGCATTGATAGTTGGCTGAGTGGATGTAATGGCATGCATAAACGAACAAACTTTGAAGTTTTTTTATTGCCTATGGCTACGTTCCTACCTTTCACGGAACCTTCACTTAACTTGGCTGCAAACTAAGCTTCTGCAACTATGAACAACATCAGTAACATAAAGCCATTACCATCATCATCATCATCATAATTGCGTGGGTTGGTAGTTTACATGAAGACTCTTGGAAAAAAAGTTTCGTCCACTTTTGCACCTTAACCTTAACTGTTCTTAACAGCATTTCAAAATTATAACTTCAAGTTTTACTCAACAGCATACTTGAAAAAATTCTCTGATTATTTTTTTTCCTGGAGGCCATGCTTGTCTAGAAAAGAGAAAAAAATAGATACTGTGGGGCTTAACTTTAGAAAATTAGCAGCAGAAAAATATACAAAATAAAAAATAGTTCCAAAATAAATAGTAAGGAAAAGTTTCCATTTTTTAATTCAGTCATTTGGTAGTTTTACCTGGAAAGTTTTCCGGGAGTTTTGTAAATGGATACTTTTCATATATTTTGATGTGCTCTTTCCGAATTTCCCCTTTGTTACCTTTTATTTTTGCTGCTCGCGCCGCCATATTGGCGAAATGGCGCCTTAAAGCAGTTTTTTGCCAATATCTTCTTTTTCGAATCATTTAACGATGAGAACATATATGTACCAAATGAAACTAGAGAAATTCCCTACAATTCACGTTACGAGCTCATAATTACGAAATTGAAATGCTAACCGCGTGACTCAAGCGATTATCAATTTTATGATTTAAATTTTTCACAATTTAAATGATTTCTTCAACACAACAAACCTATTTATCAAACCAACGAAGTTAGTTTGTTAATTCTATTTACAAAAATTATAAAATTTTATTCCGACTGATTGACGATTTTGTTATCGTTAATAAGCTTGTATCAAGTTGAGAAAATCATTTTTTAAACAACACATTGAAATCAATACATTTGTTAACGTTTTATTATATGTTTAACCGTTGTGTCGATCGTAGAGCCCACGGGTACATTTGCAACTTTAATTTTCCTGTATCTTCCAAACGGTTAGTCCGATTGACCTGAAATTTCATGATATCCTCAACCATACACTTTTGCATCGTGTGGAAATCATCAAGATTGGAGCAGCAGTTCAGTCGATACAGCCCAAATTCAAGTTAGTGGAATGGCGTCGACTGCTGATGTACCCGGGTACTTGTATGAAAATTCATACAAATATATAGAAATAAATGGCAAAGTTCACTTTATATTGCTATATCTTCCAAGCGGCTGGTCCAATCTTGATGAAACTTCGTATCATAGCTTGGAAATATGTAATTGATATTGGTGTGAAATTTCAGGTCAATTGGACCAACCGTTTGGAAAATATAACCCAGTTACTAGAAAATGACCTAGCGTCAACAGCTGATGTACCCAGGTACTTCTATGAAAATTCATACAAATATATAGAAATAAATGGAAATATTTAGTTTATTTTATGGAAATTTGTTTATTTATTTATAGAAAATCATTATAATGAAAGTAAAAAATATATTTTATGAATTTTAGCAGCATCTGAGGCATTGTGGATGATCCTTCGAGTGCTCTGCGCACACAGGCTTATTACAAATTGCACATACTTTTCTCGTTTGGCGTTTTGCAATGCAAATATAGCAGTTTCCTTTTCTTTTTATGCGGCCAGAACTGTCACGTTCCTCTTCCTCTTGTGCACCAACATTCATCTTCAAGGGCATACCATATATGGCTTCCATAGCGTGTCTAGTAGAAAATATGCGCGTAATATGGCTATTGTCCGCTCTTATATCGATTTGTGGTCTGCATAACTGATCGCTGAGCTGCTGCAGAAATATCCTACGGCGGTTGGTAGATGGTTTTAGATGGGGGTTGTTTTCCATATATATAACATACGCAGCATACGCAGCTACGTCAAGCATATTATAAAAAAATGCTAAAGGCCATCTATTTGTGCGCCGTTTGGTTGAATATTCAGTCAAGCACTTATCCATATTATCCACGCCGCCTTTATGTTTGTTATAATCAAGTATGAGCAATGGTTTCCGTTTTGAACCTGCAGTTTCTGTAGTGTCGTGGCAAGTAGACAGCATCACAACAGCCTTATTTTTTTTTGGGACGTATGAGCACATCGTCATGTTGTTACAGAATCCAAATAGCGTAGACTCTGCTTCACGTCCTTTAGGATTGGCAAATGATGCTGGCACGAACATACGCCTTTTGTTGCAAGTGCCCAACAAAGCCAAACTGTTGTCCACCATCAAAGTTTTTGCTAAGTTATATGTTGTAAAGAAATTGTCGCATACCACTGTTCGCCCACTTCCACCAAAATTGTTGACAACTAAGTCCTTCACAACACGCTCACCAACGTTTCTTTCTATATAATACTTGCGCAGAGTGGCATTTAGCATCAGGAATACGTCTGTAATTGCAGCTGCCTTATCATTTTGTTTGCGTGCATTCCGAGTGTTTCCATTATCAAAGCGTATGAAGCGGCTGATTGCCCAAAATCTGCGTAAGCTCATTGATGCACGAAATAATGGATGTGAAGTTGTTTTCCACAGGTCAGTGGTATGAACATAACCGGAATGACATACGCCAGCCATCAAAAGCACACCCAAATATGCACGAAATTCTACTTCAGTTATAGGCACCCATATTCGTGGTTCCGCATCTGGATGCTGCTCATTGTACGCATCAAAAGTTTGCCTTGCCTTTCTATTTGATTCTCGAATAATTACATCACATATTTCATTTGACATCATAAGATTGAAGGTTTCTGCCATTGTCAAGCCATTTGTCGATGGCACTGGTCCAGGATTGCGACTTCTTAGAACGTTGTGCGCACGTATTCGTCCAGGTATTGGTGGTATTGACGACCATACATTGCCATCTCTTGCCGTATAATAATCACCAGTTTCAAGTGGCGGTTCTTCATACTCCTCGTCTGAATCCCTCTCGTCCTCTAGGTGATACACAATTTCCTGGACTTGTTCAGCGTCAGATGATTCACCACCAATGTCATCAATATTTCCTTCTAAGTCTTCTTGATCTACCGCTTGTTCGTGGTCACTCTCTTCAGAGTCAGAAGCCTCAACAAATGTGCGTATATAGTCACGCTGCTCCTCATACGGTAGTGCATTCAATCGACGCGGAGCTAGCCACTCACCATCTGCCATTTTATTTTCACTTTTTATATATTTGCCGCACAAAATAAATTTTTAGGTCTTTACACTTCAAAAATCGCACATAAACTGACTTATGCATACAAAACTACTCAAAACGAAACCTGCGCAAAAAATCATGTTTCTGCCTGCAAAACTGGTTGTGCAAGGGTAGGTAGGCAAGATATTCCCAAATACCCTTTTGTTCCTGTTAGTAGACGTGTTTTCCTACACATTCCAAAAAAAAAATGTTTACATTGAACAAATATTTTATGAGTTATAATTATTCTGCGCAGGTACTAAAAATAGCACTATGAGCAAGAGGGGTTGATTTTCAGTTCAAATATAACGGAATTTTGCGAATGAAAATTCAATGTTAATTATTTTTCTTGGTAAAAAGGGATCAAATTACAAGGATTAAAAAAGAATTTGGAAATTGTTAAATTTTTATGGATTTTGGCAATTCCCATTTTTGGTAAAAATGGATTATTTAGGTACCAAATTTTTTTTTTCCCAAATTATGATAAAAGTTTTGTTAACTAGACAATATTTCCAATAAATAAAAAAAAAAAAAACCAGAAAATTACAAGAATCCAGGTAGTAGTTAATATTTGTATATCAAAAGCAACTATCTGCCATACAAAACGTATGAAGTACCCGGGTACATCTACTGTCGATGTGGATAAAACCCAACAGCTGTTCACACAACGGTTAATCAAATGAAGAGTTTCTTTCGAATTGATAAAAATATGAAGCATTTATGATAAAATTTAATAGATTGTACCATTTGGTTTTGTTAAGGATTAACAAATGTTATTTATCAAATTTACCAAGAATTTTCGTTGAGTGTACAATTTACAGCGCATAGTGACATAGGTCTTTACAGCATCATTGTCAACGAACGACTGAATTACAGGGAGCATATATAGTGAGAATTGTGTACATGTGAAAAGTTACGCTCAAATAGTGCTCAGTAAACTATGGGGCGGCCAGCGCTGCTTTAGATTTTAATTGTTCAGCATTCTGCTATTCGCAAGCAAGGAGCTTTCTCTTGTATGCAGAGAGCACTGGTGTCAACTACACGGATATAACGGATTTATGTGGATATTTAAGTCTTGCTCAGATAAATTGATAAGAATGGCAAAACAAGGTAAATCTACGGATTTTTCACCAAATTTTGTGTCAAAAAGAATTTGAATTTTTAAAAAATAGACTTATAACTCAAAAATATGCTTACATAATTTGATAAAACTTTGCGCTTATCAACACTTGCAAATTATAAAAATGTGCAGCCCTGAAAGTTGCACACGTAAGTAAAGTTATTAAACAAATTGAAGCTAAGTAATACATCAATTATATTTTCATTTAATCGTCATGTATCATTTTCATATCACAATTCATTTATATTAGGTTAACAGGTTTCATCATAATTTATGACCATAGCTTCTTAAAATAATATTCTAAGTGCTGAACTCATCTCGAGGAACCAGTGTTGTTGAGTGAAAATTCTGATGACAACTCTATAGAATTTATTTTCTTTGTGATTTCATAGAAAATTTTATTTTTGATTTAAGTTTTTACAAATTATTTTTACAATTTTTAAAAAACTATTTACGACTTTAATTGAGTGATTTTATTAGATGTTAATCCGGATTTACTCGGATTATTTATGTAGTATTTCAGGAATTTCGGGTTGACATCACTGGCAGAGAGTCTTTTTTTTTTTTTGGGCACTGAACAACATTTTTTTTGCGAAACCAAAGCAACCTTCTGCTAGCTGCAAGCACTGAAAGCGTCAAATCCAATGAACAAATGATTGCTTGCAAAAAATTGATGAAATTTTTTACTAAAATATAACTGACTATGACTTTTATGTTGGAACTGCGAAGATCTTTCATTTTTCCATACATCATATCGACATGGCTTTTATTGTTTAGGCAGGAAATGACAAAAAAGTCCTGAATTTGATAAAAATTTCCATTTATGCCATATTATTGGCTGAAAACTTCTCAGCTATTTAATATTTAAAAATTCTGAGCTTACATAGACACTCTACTATAAATTATTGTAATGATAGTAAAAATTTCACTTTAATCGGTGCAGTAGTTAATGAGCTTAACTCCGTTATCGTCAAAAAAAAGGCCAATTTTTTCAAGTTTAATTTTTATATAATAGTATGATTTAAAAAAAAAGCAAATATGCATTTGGGATTTGCGGGCAAAACACAAAACCATCTTTTTTTGGTGTTAAATTTGGTGAAGAATCTGATTCTGGACTTGGAATTACTGAATAATTTAGTCCGGTACCACCAAAAGCACTTTCTACTGTGGTACTTTCAAAAATCACTTCATAAAAAATCTGACCTTTTCCAAAAACAGTCAAACTTTTTTGTTTTTCTTTAGTTACTGTGTATACAAAATGGCCTTTCATAAAAGTTTTTGAAAAGTCATCAGGATCGACCTAATGGGTAAGCATGAAAAAAAAAAAATGAAAATAATGGAAAATCTCAGTTTTCAGTGAGTTTGGTAGCACCGGACTTATTATTCGCAAATCCCAAATGCATAATTTTTTTTTAATATCATATAAAAACCCCAAAAAAACGGATTTTCGACCAGAATTTCTCCAGTTTCATTTGGTACATATGTGCATTTATAGTGAAATGAGTTGTAAAGGAGATATTGGCAAAAAACTGATTTTAGGCGCCATTTTGCCAATAAGGCGGCGCGAGCGGCAAAAATACGAGGTGGCAAAGATAAAATTTGGAGAGAGCACATCGAAACCTATAAAAGTACCCATTTTTAAAACTCCCGGAAAACATTTCAGGTAACCTCGTTTTTGTCGCCCAAATGACTGTACTACTGTATTTAGGAATACTAAGCCAAAGTAGCGCAAAGTTAATTTTTATGAATAGAAATGATGATTTTTTATCCATGCGTAATTCATTTCAAGATAATATTTAAAAATTCATAAATATCCGAGGGTTATTAAACATCACAAGGAAGACATTTAGACTTCATTAGAGTGTTAAAGAGATAATACTGCAACTACATAAGTGTCCAAGCTTAACAGCAAAGTTTTTCAACTCCATCTCTACTTAAAAATTGTGTTTGCATCACTCTTAAATACATAAATAATAAAGAAACTTTTTTAGAAATCCAAAACTTATATTTCATAGAGGCAGAAAAACTGATAAGTTAATCCCCCAGTGCAACTAGATAACAAGAAAACTGCTATAAAAGTAGTTCATTATGTCAGTAGGTAAAATAGAACTGTCAAAATAAAAATATACACTAAAGATTCTACCAGAAGAAAAAACCATAGAGAAAAAAGTGAAGCATAAATTGGACAAAACATATATTGACACAACGAATGCATACAGATAGCAATGAAATACTAGCAGCAGCAGCAGCAATGAAAATGTCAACGATGTTGTCAACCCTGATACAACTTCAAAAAGTATGTGGAAAATATCGTTCATCTCACTGTTGCGGGCGTGACAGTTCATGGAGAAAGTCAATTCTGAGGCCAGCTAATTGCGTTTAATTATTTAAGCTACTAGAATAGAGTACAAGAGGGGTAACCTGCACCGTACAAGAGGCAAACACGTCAAATATTTTTGATAGGTTGTCGTCATGTTTTCAGCCAAATGAGAATGGGAGAATGGAGTATTTGTTGTTAAGTTTAGTATAACAACACCAGCACTTTTATCAAAGCTTTGCAGTACGCCATTATTTATTGTCAAAACTAGGTTGCGAGGTTATTAAATAGCAGGTGCAGACTTAAATGCTGAAGTCGGAACGTTGTCTTTAAGAAAGGTTACCAATTATGCTATGTTGACACAATTTTTTCTTTTTATGTATTCATTTTAGTCCTAGATTGATTTTTTGCATATTCCAACTCTAATGAAAATTAAAATGCCTTATAATTAAGCTTTTTTATTTATTGTAGATAACAGTGCATTAAAAACATGTTTTATTAAGGTATACTATCCATGTAATAGCAAAAAAAAAACAGATTTTTTAAAAAAAAAATTTACAAAAGGTTATTATTTTTTTCAAATTTATGTAGTTTATTATACATAAAAAGAGCTTTAAAAATTTTTTTTTGCAAATAATTTTCTGGCTTCTATATAGAGGGCGCTGAAAATGTCATTAAAAAAAAGACATCCAAAACGGTTCGATGGATATGGCCTTTCCCTTGTATCTGAAACAAAAAAATCAAATGTCATTTCAAATGCCCACCTACTGAACAAAAAGTAGGACTTTGAGGGAAAGGAAGTTCTTTTATTCGAAGATAGATCAAAGCTTTCTAATTACTCAAAGATTAGAAAGTATGCTCTGAAAGTATGCTTCAAAAATTAGAAGAGCTTTAAGCTGCTTTCATATCATTTGTATTCTCGTGCATGCAATTCAGGGTAATTTACTAATTGGATTCGTGAAACAAGTAAAAAATTAAGAGCTTAGTGGATCACAGCAAGAATCACGAAAAAAGGCTACTGATGAGTTGGTGTAGCGGCCAACGACAGCTGTCTAGTCTGCTATGAGATTGATACTCTATATAGGGTATTGTTGTTGTTAGTTGTTTTTCCTTCAGTTGTTTTCTTCGGAAAGCAACATTGACCTTGAGCTCGATAAAATATATCCTTTAATAATTGAAAAATTATTGGAGTTATATAAACACATAACTTAAAACTTATGAAAGAAGGTCGTAATTAATTTGCAAATATTTTCCATAAATGCTAAAAACTAATTACAGCGATGTGTTTTAGGTGTTCGATGTGTGTTAGATGGGCCAATCATTTTGGGGGTCGATTTTTGGCACATTTGCCAGATCGACTGTCAAAATTGTATTTTCTGGAAATTCAAAACTCCATTTGAATTTATTGTTAGCCAAAGCTATGGCCTTTAAACGAAACGTGTTCAGTAGGTGGGCATTTTCCCCCAGGTACTTCAATTTAGGGGGGATGCTTAAACATTACGAACAAAATGCACTAAGAGTTATTGAAATTGAACAAACAGATTTTGAGATTCCTATCGAAACGTTTTATCGAGAAAATTGCATTAAATTTTTTTTTTTTTGATATTGTATATATTTTTAAAATTATCTGGTGATATCACTTACTATCATATTATGTAATATGCAATGTCAGGTATCGATTTCAAAAGATGTATGTATATTTTAGAAACTATAAAGAACACATTAAAAAAACAAAAACATACATATACGGCTGACACATTTTTTTTTTATTTATTTATCAGTCACGTGAAAAAAAAATAATTTTAACCAACCAGAATTTTAACCAGATCACTTACATGGAAGAAAAATTTGCTTTACTCCAACAATCATTCAACTCATTGCAGTCGCGTGTGGAAAATATGGAGGCTGTGGAAGAAGAAAAATGTATGTCTCACTCAAACGAAGTAGCCGCTCTCGTTGATAAAATTGCGAGCGTAACCAACAGATGCGACGAACTTGAAAGAGAAAATTTAGCCGCGGACGCTATTCTCTTTGGCATATACCTGATGAGAATCTAACAATGCGTTTTCTTAGACTCTGTAACTCCATTGAGTGTAAGCCACCAGCTTTGATTTCAATCTTTCGACCACGTCCCCGAAATAAATCCTCAAAACCTCCTATAATATTAAAACTTAAATCAGTGCAAGAAAGAAATCTGGTTTTTAAAAGTATCGGTGCTTTGGGGAAGAATCAGCGAAGACAACTCTGTCTTCGTGATGTTGGTTTGGACTCTGACAAGCACATCTATATGAACGAGAGCCTGACGATGAGAAACCGGGCTATTTTCCAACTTGCTACCCGTATGAAACGTCAAAAGCAGCTTTTCTCTGTTTATACTAGGAACGGCTCTGTATTTGTGACAATTTGAAAGAATGGCAATCCAGTAAAAATACTCATCGATAAAACCCTATTTGCCATTGCCGAGAGGCCTGAATACCCAGCAGCAAAAGCAGAAAAATTTTTTCGTGGTGATATACTACATGACAATTAAAACAAGTATTAATGAAAATATTATAATTATTATTATTGAAACTTCGCTAAATTTGTTTTGGTTACATAACTTTTATTGTATTTATCTTGAATAATTTAATACTCCTGACTCAATCATTGCAGTCTACTCTTTTGTTAGCTCTTCTACATTCTTTTTCAGAGCTTTTTAATTTTTTAACTGAGTTCCTACTGTTTGTGTTCTTGTCACACTCAACAGCTCAACAGTTCAGCAGTTTCTCTCAATTTCTTAACCCTACTCTGTTAGTTCTGTTTTCTAAACTTCCACTCTCTTTCTTTAAGCCCATTAATCTCTTAATTGTGTACATCTTTATTGTGTTTGTGTTATATGTATTGCCTATTGTATATCCTAATGGTTGATGCAGCCAGCCTTGGGGCGGCCACATTGACTTATCGCATTCACTAATTAATTTAATATGCAAAAATAGTAGAGGCTTTAATATTTGCCATTTAAACGCTCAAAGTCTCAAACATAAAATTGATGATCTGAGGCTACTCGTTAACAATAGCACGATTGATATTATTTGTTTGTCTGAAACGTGGCTTAGTACGGAGATGTGTAACGGTTTGTTTAGGGTAAACAACTATAACTTAGTTCGAGCAGGTAGAATAAGTAAAGTTGGAGGGGGTTTTGTATTTACTTAAGAAGCTCGCATAAGTTTCGTGTAGTAAAGAAGTCTACTCATAGTGATCTTCTAGAGTATACCTTCGTTGAAGTCTTGCTCGGATCAGGCAAATTGCTAATTGGCTGCGTTTATATGGCTCCTAGCATTGCTGATTCCGCACTTATTAGGGACCTGTTGGAAGATTTAGCTCCTCGTTTTACAGATGTTGTTCTGTGTGGAGACTTTAACCTCAACTTCCTAGACAACGGCAATAAGCCTTTCATAGAAATGGCCGAACAATTCAGCATGAAATTGGTGAATCAACGATACCCAACGCATTTTAGGATCAACTGCCGACCATCTCTTTTGGACCTGTTCTTGGTTTCCCATGGAAACTTAATATTACATAACGACCAATTGTCAGTACCCGTTTTTTCCCACCATGATTTAATTTATCTGTCATTAGACGTAACCCCAGCTACCAGCAATGAAGTTTATTTCAACTATCCCGCGTTTTCAAACATTAACCTTAATCTCTTGTTTTTCGAGTGTCAGAATTTAGATTGGTCCGCTATTTACGCAACAAATGATACAAATATACAAGTTGAAGTTTTCAATAATAATATCGACACCTTATTCAGTCACCATGTTCCAATTAAGCAAAAGAAAATTAAACCAACTAAACACCCATGGCTTACTCAAGAGGTAAAACATCTCATTGATAAACGGGACACTTTATATAGAAGATTTAAATGCTATAAATGTTCTAGTGTATATTCAGAGTTTAAATGTGTTCGTAATGCTGTCACTGCTGTTATCCGTAGAAATAAAAAATCATTTTATGAGAGTAAATTTGCCAGTAGTCACTCGAGCTCATCATTTTGGAAAAATATTCAGCAAACTGGGCTCTCCAAAGAGTCGCAACTCATTCCTGATGGTATAAACCTTGATGATCTAAATAGAAATTTAGTTCAGCCAATTTGCTCCCTTAACTCCGTTCACTACTCTGTCTCCGGAAGACCTACAGGACGCGACTTCGCAGTCTCTTGTATTGATACCATAAGTGTAGGCGAAGTAATACTGAAAATTAAATCTAATGCCGTAGGTTCAGATGGCATTCATCCTAAACTTATTAAAATAATTCTTCCAATTCTATCCTTGGACATGTCACATACATATTCAACACAATTATAACAACATCACAATTTCCGACTATATGGAAAATCTCTAAAATTTTACCTTTACCAAAATCATCATCTCAAAACAATACTGAATATCGGCCAATAGCCATTCTTCCTCTTTTAAGCAAAGCCTTTGAATCATTATAAGTAATCAATTGAAAATATATTTAAACAACAACTGGCTCATCACTAATCATCAATCTGGTTTTCGATCAAAACACAGTTGTACCACAGCGCTTCTTAAAGTATGCGAAGACATTAGATCTGGTTTAGATAGGGATATGCTGGGTTTGATGGTTTTCCTAGACTTTTCTAAAGCTTTTGACTGTATTAACCATAGTATTCTCATACAAAAATTGAGATCTAAGTTATTTTTGCATGACACACTGTGCGCACTTATGACTTCGTACCTTAGTGATCGAAAACAATTCGTCTACCTTAACAATAAATGTTCGTCAAGCCTGAATGTCTTGTCTGGTGTTCCCCAAGGCTCAGTTGTAGGTCCTAGTTTAGGTTATTTTCGACGTTCATTAATGATATTGTTGATTGTTTCTCCTCATGTGAACATCATATATATGCGGATGATATCCAATTGTACAAGCTCTTTCATAAATCAGCTAAAATCTCAGCAGCAAATGAAGTTAACCTAGTCTTAAACAGAATTTTTCAATGGACAACAGAAAATGGACTAAGACTTAATCCAATTAAAACTAAGGCTATGTTTATTGATAGACGTAAAAACTTCGAGGAACGCCCTCCACTTTTTCTCAATAACTCCTCTATTGAGTATGTCGAAAACTTTAAAAATCTAGGAGTATATTTAAATAATAATTTTACGTGGAACACTCACATCAACAGAGTAGTTGGAAAAGTTTACGGTGCTCTGCGTGGTCTGAGTCCTACGTCTAAAGCTTAGAAGTCCTCGTGAAGTCCTTCATTTTGCCAATAATTATGTATAGCTGTGAGCTCTTATCGAATATGGACCAGGAGTCAAACCGGAAACTAACGGTAGCCTACAATAGTTGCGCAAGATTCATATTTAACTTAAACAGACAAACTCATATCTCCGCCTTTACAAATCAGATAACAGGTTGCTCGTTGAACAGCTTTTTATATCATCGCACCATATTAATGCTCTACAATATAATTAAAACTAAGGCACTAAATTATCTAGTTGAAATAGTAAGATTCGCTAGATCGCAAAGAACTTTTTCTTCACCTTTCTAGATCTCAATAACTTTTTTCGAGTTTCTACTACATTTTCTTTAATCTTAAACTTAGCTTATGTTAATGTGTAAGTCATTGGTACATAATTATTTTTCTTATATTTCATTTGATATTCTAATATTTATATTTTATTTAAAATCATATTTGTTATTAAATCATTATTTTTAATCATATTTGTATTCACTTTATTGATGTTATTTAATGTTTGTACAACTTAAAAAAGAGAAATCTTATTTGTACCATGTATCTACCTAAATAAAGAAATACATAAATAAAATAAATAAACCTCCGCCCCCTTTTCCCCTCTGAACAAAATTCTGGTTGCGCTCATATATATACTGTTAACGGAGTGGTAAAAACTGAATCCATAACAGAATTAAATAAGTTAATAAAAAAAGAAAACTATATCACACAGTATATGAATCTGATGAATCAGACAGCTGAAATGATGACGTACCGTTGTCTGTTATAAAAGAAATCTGTTAGGCTTAATTTAAAGTATGTTACTATGATCATTACCCAAGTTTTTATTTCACTGTCCAAAATGATGTCAAATTATCGAATAAATTGAAACATGAGTTACCAACATCTGTGTAAAGTGAGTGACCATTATTTAATACGGAATACGGATTAAAAAAAAAATTGTTAGCAAATGCAGGAAAACTGTGTGTGTTTTCGTTTTGTGAACATTCAATTAAAACTTAGTTGGTGTTTAAATTATTCTTTTACTTTTAACACAACAGACTTTTATTCAAGTTTATACTAACTGTAACGTGAGTTCATTCACTCATTGCTAAAGAAATTACAAAAAAACTTAACACGCAAAAATTGAAATAAAATGATCACACATTCTTTGTTTTATTAATTAATTAAATTTCTTAGTGGAGGTTAGTTTTTGATCAATAGAATATGGTATGCTTACTTTATTAGTCATCATAGATAGTACAATCGTAACATGAGTTACCGTGGAATCACCAATTACCTTAACCCTTGTTATAACCTTAACAAAATAATTATGTTTATTACAATGCGTTCATAACCGATACCTTTGGTTTTATTTTTTCTATTAAATACGTTAGAACGTAAAATAAATAATCTTGAAGTTATAATTGGCACATAAAGCGCACCCATGATTTAATACCTTTATCTATTTTTATACCCCAACGCGTACTGCGTAAGGGGTATATTAACTTTGTCATTCCGTTTGTAACGCCAATAAGGAGGCGTGGCAGGTATAGAAAAATATGTATATTTTTGATCAGCATCACCTCCTGAGTCAATATCCGTATGTCTGTCTGTCCGTCTGTCGACGCGATTACAACCGTAATTTTAAAGCTATCGCGATGAAATTCAAAATATAAGATTGCTTTAAAAAAAGGAAGATCAAGTTCAAAAATGGGCCAAGTCGGATGAAAACCACGCCTACCTCCCATAAAAAATGACTTTATTTTGACCGTTTAGTGTTGTAAAAATCCACAAAACTTATAGAAATGCCTTGAAATTTGGCACGTAAGCTTTGATCTTCAATCTAAATCCTGGCTATGAAATTTGGAAGAATCGGATGAGAACCATGTCTACCTCCCATACAAAGTGTCTTTATTTTAAATGTAAAATCTTTTAAAAATCCTCAAAAATTATAGAAATGTCTTAAAATTTATATATATTATGATATTTAATATAAGCGATCTCTATGATGTATGGCAAAATCGGATTAAAACCACGCCTTCCTGCCACACAAATTGGCTTTACTTTAGCATTAAAATCTCTGCAAAATCCACAAACATTAATGGAATGCCTTGAAATTAAACATGAATGCTTTGATGTTCAATATAAATTCTCACTATGAAATTTTGAAAAATCGAATGAAAACCACGCCTACCTCCCGTACAAAGTGACTTTATTTTAACAATAAAATCTCTTCAAAATCCACAAAAAGTAATGAAATGCCTTAAGATTTTGCATATGAGGTTTGATCATCAATATAAATCATAGCAATGAAATTTAGAAAAATCGGACGAAAACCAGTCCTACCTCCCATACAAAGTAGCTTTATATTAACCGTAAAATCCTTTACAAATCTGCTCAACTTTCAGAAATTGGAATTTCGCACATTGGCTTTAATATATAATATAGACTATCACTATGCTATTTGGCCAAATCGAATGAAAACCACGCCTACCTCCCATACAAAGTTGCTTTATTGAAAACGTTAAATCGCAAAAATATCTGCAAAAATTTTAGAAATTTCTTGAAGTTTTACATAAAATCTTTGATATTTAACATAAGCCACTCTTTGATATTTGGCAAAACCGGATGGAAACCACGCCTACCTTCAATACAAAGTGACGTCATCAAAATTGAAAAACTTTCGTAAATATATAAAACTGAAGGACATCGCGTCTGTATGTACCAAAGTTCCGCCCACGTCGTTTATCCAACCCATACATATTTTCTACGGTAAAATGTGAAGTCCTTATACTAGAAAAGTGGGTGCGGCATTTTGCTTTGTTTACAAATTACTCTATGTGACAGCTAAGGGTAAAATTAAATTAAGCGTATGACACAAATATTTTTGCAGATTATACATAAAAATTGTATAGACGTCTAAAGACTACGAATATACTTCAGTACGTCCGCGGGAGGGTATTTTAGCTTCGGTACCCTGCCGAAGCTCCATTCCTTACTAGTTGTTCTTTTCTTTTTTTCAGCATTTCGCCTCTTAGTTTATTATTTCGATTTTTTCGACAACGTTAGAAATTGAACAAGAAAATGTAATTTTAATATATTAAAAATATTTCTTTGTTCCATCGTGGTAATCGAATTTGAACCCCAGCTAATAAGGGTTCTATACACTAACCGATAATCCATAAGCCTCTGTTACGCAGAGTTGTTGATTCAATATAAATATAGCTGAAGCTATGTTGTAGCAGATTATAGTATTCTATCAATAAATAAGGAATTGTGTATTGCCCCTTCTACATATCAATACATTCTACATAAAATGTTGCTAAGACTTGCAGCAAAATGTCGTCAGCATGGTCAAAAATTAACTATTGCCCACAAGTACGTTGAATAACAATGAATGTAATAATAATGAAATGTAATAAAATTTTGCTGGTGTGCATATTAATGTGTGTTTTTAATTTGCTTTATGTTATTTTACATTTTTGAATCTAAAAGCTATTTTATTTAAAAAAAAAAACCATTAAATTGTCCCGTGTTCAAAGACGCACCTGTGCTTTTTTTAAAAAAAAAGCTAATAATATATTGTAATAAGACAGTAAGCGAATGGAAAATTTAACAATTATTGTTTCAGGGAATATAAATTGTATGGAATTGTAAATTTTAGAATTTGTAATTTTTTTGTTTTTTTAAATGTAAATTTTTTTTTTGTAATTTTATTGTTTGATTTCGCCCTTATTAGATGCCGGTTCATAGTTTCTCTCAGAAAATATGTTGATAGATGTGCACAATACCTCAGCTGCAATTATAATCTGAAACAAAAAAAAAAAATTTTAAGTAGTTTATACAGTAATTTTCGGATATAAGAGCTGAGCAAAATTCTCAAATTTCAAATACTTTATCCGGAGACGTCTTAAATGAAAATCTCGGTCAAAAGCAGTTTTGGGGCTTATAAGAAAAACCCGCTTAACGAACCTTTTGGGGCTTATATAAGAAAGCTACTCTTATAGAAAATTGCATACACACCCTACTCGTATGTTTGTTCACACAAAAAGGTTAAAAAAAATTAAATTCAAATCCATCTTCATTGTAAATTTGAACACAATTCAGCTTTAGTAACAGTTTTGCACTCACCTATAATTTTGATATTTTCCTTTATTGAAAGCGTTCTAACCTTTGACCTTTGGAAAACTGTTTTACTTACATTTTTTCGCACTTGACGAATTGCTGACGTAACTTAATAAATATATTTTTTACAGGTATACAAATACAAGACCAAAGGTTGCCTTGCCACAAAAAAAAAATCATCACAACGCTGCCAACTTTGTTTTCTATCCGGGGACTTTTGGATGAATTTTTTCAAATTGATACGAACGCATTGTAAGGCATGCTTTCAGGTATTTTTTTAACTTTTGGCATCTGCAATTCAAAAGTTCAGACAATATAATAAGTTGAAGCATAAGTATTGAAGAAACATATATGCTTTGTTATTAAATTATGCGCTCTTATTAAAAAACAATTTATATTTGTACCAAAAATTAAACGTTATAATACAGATTTTTGTTGAAAAAAATTGTTTGGTAATTTTGCACCACTTTTGGCTGTGCACCCGGGCTGAGCGCACCAACCCTTCCCCCTCCCCCCCCCCCCCCCCCGATCCTCCTTGCTCGGCTACTTGTACAAACATTTAATTTTTAGTAGTAAAAACTGCTTGACAAAACAATATTTAAAAAATATCAAATTCTGCATCAAACAAGTAATTAAATATAGGCAACTTACGTGACTGTAGCCATAACGCATTCTTGTAAAGTGTGTATTGGTAAATTACGGCAGTAGGATTGATTTGGAGCCTCAGTGAACCGATATGCTGTACAAAGAAAAAAATAAATAAAATTTTTTATAATATCAAAAAACTAATTTAAAAAAATATTATACTTATAGTTGACTGCAGAGCATTGCAAGAACATAATATTTTCATTTGTTTGTTCTTAGAAAAAATTCTGCGAACGAACAAAACTTTCATTTATATTTTCAACGAACGAACGAACGAACAACTATTTTCTACTACCGAACGAACGAACAAGATATTTATTTTGCTTCTCTACAAAAGAGAAAAAGATATAGCGGACAAGCATTCTGAAGTAATGCGCAAATTAAGTGTTATAAATCGCACCGACTTAGAAGTTATTTCTTATTCTACTTCTGGAACATTTATTTTCTACGAACGAACGAATGAACACGTATTTTCTACGAACGAACATTTATTTTCAACGTACAAGCGAACATCTATTTTCTACGTACGAACGAATGAAAATCTGTTTTCCATTAACGAATGAACAAACAATTTATTTTGTTTCTCTACGAACGAACGAACAGAATATTTTTATTTTTTTCTACGAACGAACGAACGAACGTTCGTGCAAGGCTCTGGTTGACTGTCGTTCTGTATTTAACATTGCACGCTGAACTTGACTAAGTATGATGTGAAAGTTTAGTGTAACACTTTTCGAAATAATTTTATTTTTTTTTTTAGTTCTATCTTTAACTGTTGCTCAAAATCAATTGAATAAATTTAAACTATTGTTAATTTATTCAATTTCAACTAACAAAGGTTTTCACTAATTCTGATTTATTAAGTTTTACTTATTCAGCTTGGAATTTTGCAAATAGCTTAAGATTTATGTCATAATTTGAGTAAAATTGTCTAAATATCAACTTATTGTTCACAAACAACTTACCTGAAGGATGAGTAGCATTGTATCTATTTATGCACTTAAAATAGTTATAAGCCTCTTCACATTCGAAAGCCATACACTTACCGAGTGTAGATAGAGTTGTGCAATGAGGTTCTGTCCCATTTGGACAGCCCTGATAATTTGTGCTACAAGAGTATATGATTGGTATACATACAAAAACTGCAAGAAAGTTAACGATTTGTAATAAATTTAATATTATGTATTTTCAATAAATTCCCTCATTATTCAAATGATTTTTGAAAAAATCTTAAAGGTTTTTACTTACCCATACAAATGATGACAGCACAAAACAACTTCATTTTTTTTTTTTTGTTTATAAAGTATAACAACGATTTTTAGACTTAAAAGCAACGAACTGCTTTTGAAGAAAGTTTGGTTAGATAATGAATTGTACAGCTAGCCTGAGAGCTTTTATACATTTTACTTCAATCTTGAATTTTTTTTTCAGAAACTATTACGTAAATATAAAAGCATAAATATTTGTTTAATTCAATTAAAATTGAAACAGCTGCTTCTTTGCCGTGTATTCGTCGTCTTTAAACCGTATATCGAGAGCAATTTGAGAAGTCAGTGACGTTTTGAATAAAAGCTATTTTTTTTTAAATGGCACTTTCATAGCCGCATATACAACATCACGGTGAATGAGTTGGTGAGAGGGGGTAGTACAAAAACGAAAAAAAATGTTTATATATAGAAAATGTTCATATTCCTGTTACTAACGAAAATGGAACTTACTACCATGATAGAATTATCAGGGTAGTAGTGACAGTTCGTTTAGCGAACGTCCCAGTCGACAATGGCAGAGGTCCGAAGTGCTACTAAGTAGCAAGCCTTCATTTGGAGCCTTTCCGCACTAATATATAAATATATTTATTTTTTATATGAAATGAAGAGGCCTGATGGAGATACTTCTTTAGAATGTCTAAAAGAACGGGTTAACCAAACGAATTGAAAAATATTTTATGTATGTATTCTTTGATGTTATTTTATTTAACATATGCTTGTTTGATGAGATTGTACTTTATATATAGATTGTATGTAAAGAAAACAGAAGCGACGAAAACGCAGGCCTTAAGCAGCGCTGGCCGGAGCAGCGAGGTAGTCATGTGTCTTGTCGTCAAAAGTAGCAGTAAATGCATGCCTTCCTTTAAAGAGACCTAACTACATTGCCTATTGCGATAGCTTGTCAAAAATATAAAGTAGAGAACAAAAAAAGTATACAAGAAATTAAAATTTAAATATACAAGCAAAAGACAACCTATCAAGGGCCTAGCGAGCGTAGGGCAGGGAGGGGTCGTTGACCTCCTCCCCTCTGAATATAAGAAAAATAAAACTTTTAGCATTAAAGTAAATCCTCCCCCTGAATATAAGAAAAATAAAACTGTTAGTATTAAAGCAAGAAATTGAAAACAGCTTTTCTTATCATTAAAAAAGCATAAAAGTTGTTGTAAAGCGTCGTTGTAAAGTTTCCTTTGTTATTGTTGGTACGTCAACCGATAAGTGTTCAATGCAACTTCGAAAATATGCGACGGAATACAAACGCAAGACTAAAAATGAAATGGAATATTTCCGACCAAAAGTTTGAGCACATATGTAGAAAACTGATTTGAATGCTTTTACTTAATACGTCTAAGCTTTTATATTTTCACTCCGATTTAAGACATGTTGCTATTTTGTGCGGTCGGTATTCGAGTGAATATTTAAAATTTTTTTACAGGAAAACGGTAAGAGATAATGAAATTTTTTTTGTAGTGTGAAGAAATATACTTAAAAAATTATTTACAAGAAATTTTTTTTTTTTGTTAATTTTTAACATTCCTTATGTATGACACGGATTTGTGGGCTAGAAACAACATGATTGACTTGAACAACGATAAAGACCCTTCAGTAAAAGAGTTATGTGAAAATATTGCTACTGAAATAGAGAAAATATTGATCAATTCCTATAATAAGCCAGCAGCAAGTTGTTGCAAGATTAGTTTTGTGTTATTACAAGTATAAAAGTACGAAAAAATTGCGCAATGACGCCAAAAAACAGATGTTTTACGAAGATTCTCTGAAAAGCTATTTGATAACGCAACATTTACATGTACGTCTATAGAAGTATGCAAATGCTTAACTAAAGTGCCCGCTGCTGAAGAAAACTTCTAGAAAAACTTACGAAATGATAAGAAGATGTATATTGGTTCTGTGAATAAGGTGATGACAGAATCTATAAGTCGACGTGAAATTAGGATGCGAAAATATGATGAATTTGTGAAAAAATCCGTTAGCACTTCAAGAGTTTCTTCATCTGTCTCATTGATTGTAGAAGCGCCAGGCAAAGACTCTCAACAGATGAGAGGCAGGCTTCAAAATCTAGCTACGACGTGTGATCGAACTGGAATTTCTAATCGATCAGCTGCATTTATTGTGAACGCTGCATTACTAGATTTGAATGTTATAAGTTCAATCAACTCATCAAAAGTAATTGATCGAAGCAAAATACGTCGAGAGCGGAAAAAGTACTCAAAGGTTTGCAAGGTATTGATAGCAGTAAGCCTATAACAGAAATTTACTATGACGAGTTAAGACAAGACTTTAGTCATGACTAATAGCCTTATTCTGTTGATTAACAACTGTAAATTGATTGACAAGCTAGTCTTTTATGTGCTATTTTTTGATTTTATTTGTATTTATTATATTATATATTTATTTGTTCTGAATATGGTTTTTATGTTGCTAACAGTTTTGTAATGTTATGAGCTTTTATTTATATTTAAGAATAAGTCATTTTTACAGCTGTCAATTAATTTACAATTGTCAATCAACAGAATAGGGCTATAAGTCTGGCAATACATCACATCGGATGACAATTACTGATGAACATATTTCAATTATATCAGAGCCAGATTGTAAGTATATCGGTCATCTTTCTATTGATTCGGGGAAGGTATCTACGATTAAGAATAATATTGTTAACTTTCTTGAAATGAGATTCAAATTTGATTCTTCTTGGGTGGCAATCGGATGTGATGCCACCGCTGTAAATACGGGGCCATAAACGGGGACAAATACGGGGAGTCATTGCTTTAACACCTGAATCTTCCTTTACAATAGTTTGTGTGCTTATTACACGCAAATGAACTGCCACTTCGCCATTTGTTCTCCAGCCTCGACGGCACTACAACAGGCCATAATAGTTTTTCTGGCTTCATAGGAAAAAAGTTCAAGAAATGTCTCAATTGGAAAGTAAAGGCATTTGAACCCATTCCCATAGATTTGCCGCATCTGAACACTGATTCGTTAAGCACCGATCAATAAATATTTGTATTAGATATGTTCCGCAATTTCTGCTGCTACGGTCGCATCAAACTTGACTAACAAAGACCCAGGCAAACTGGCACATTCTCGATGTTTGACTTTTGCGAACAAGATTCTTCAATAAAAATTTTTAAAGAACTAGCCATTTTTATCGTGAGAGTTTAAGCTTCAACCTGGTTTGATATCAAGACAAAACCATCTTGTAAAGATGATCTGATACATTTATTTAACATAGTTAAAAGGTGTTTGGAATTGCAAAATGACCTGAAATGCATCGTCTTAAAAATTATTCAAAGGAATGCCTTCTTCACCCACCCAGAAAATGTGTTGCTGGCTATGTTACAAGATTTTGAATCACATGTAAGGGAACTTGCTATTTAGATAGTGTTAAAGGCAATAACAATGAAATACACCGACACAGAAATTAACAACCTCTATTACACAGGCTATTTCATGGCATTGTCTAAAGATAGTTTAAATCATAAATCATGCATTCAGGTTTAAATACTGATGATCGTGGGCTATTGCTATTTTGCAGGACATCGCAGAGTTTCTTTTTTGATATATTGAGGACTGTTATTAAAATGCAAATATATTAAAAAGTTTGCAAACAGTTTCAGCTACATTTTTGTATATAATATCTGCGGGACTCAAAAAACACAGGGGCGTCGTTGGACACACGAGGGAAGTGAAACTTTTTCACAGTTGCATAGATTTTATAGTTTCATGGTTTTTTTCTTTTTAATAAAATAACTTTTAAATTCAAAAACTTAAAATTACATAAGGTTAATGAAAAAACACACGTTAATATTCATAACAGAAAATTTATTTATTAAGTTTATTGCATTTCGTTATTCCGTAAAACTGAAATTTATGTTTTTTTCTTGCTTCCGTCAATCACAACATTTAATATCAAATATTAAAAAATTCCTGATTATAAGTTCTATACACTATCCACCAATCTCAAAAGCCTCTGTTACGCAGGTTTGTTGATTCAACTTTAAGTATAGCAGAAACTATGTTGCAGCAGATCATCATAATCTATTAAGAGACAGAGAATTGTGAATTGGCTATTCTACAAAAACTAACAAAAAATTTGCTTCTACTTGCTACAAGATGTCATCAGCATCTTTCTTTCACGCATCACATCAACAAAAACACAAATTTAATTATAAAATTTTTTTTTAATATTCATTGAATAACACTAATTAGCATGAAAAAAGATCTAGTTTTTCATAAACTTTGTGATGTATTCTCAAATCTTTTAAAGACTCCGTTTTTGATATACAGGGTCAACAAAATGATGCTTTTCAAATTTTTTTAAAGCACTTTTTTGAACTCATAATTAAAAAAAAAAAAATCAAATAATGTACTCACACAATACTAGCACATATATTAAGGATAAGTTTTTGTATAGCCGTATGCAATTTTAAAACTTTTGACGCAGTCCCTTGCGATACAAAGAAAACTTAGATCATATATTTTGTTAAAATTTCTTTAAAACACAATTTTAAGAAGTGAATTTTCCAAAAATAAGGCAAAACGAACTCTTCAAATTTTATCCGTGTATTGAATATTAATGGGAATAAAAATATTAAGAACATTTAGATTATTCGATATTCACAGATGGAAAAACTTATGTTTTATACCAATGAAAATGACAGTTCACTCTCTCTTGAATTCTCTTTAAATTAAATCAGAACTTATGTCACAAATAAAAATACAAGGAAAAAGGCCAACCCTTAAGGGGGTCTTCTCATTGAGCAACTTTTTTTTTCAACTTTTTTTTGCATTTATTTATAGCTTGGGTAGTTGTGAATATGCCCCTAAAAGGATTTTTGGAAATTCGAAATACTTTAGAAGATACAGCCTTTTTTGTGAAGCAAGGTCTGATGGACAAGAAGGTGATGGAGGTAATAAAACCAGCTTACGAAGCGCTGTCGGCAGATAATTTGCTTGAAAGATGCCTTGGATCTGAAACTCAGAATTCCAATGAGTCCTACAATTCTGTTCTTTGGTCACTTTCGCCCAAACACATCAACTCAGGCGCACGCACCATCGAAGTGGCCAATTTCATTGCAACGTGCCTCTTCAACGACGGTTTTATACCCATACTTAAAATTATGGGTTTGATGGGTATTGCGATTGGCAAAAACGCATACGAATACGCACTATCTCGCAATGAAGACAGATTGAACCGATCAGAGACTCGAGCTGCGGCATCATCAAAAGCTGGCAGAACGGCTCGCAGGGCAGAGAGGGCAGCAGAAAGCAGTTTCTACGAAAAAGAGGAAGGTGGCCTGTATGGAGCTGGCATCGCCGACTAATATTTGTAAGTAAAAATTGTCAGCTCTTTAAAACTGCATTTAAACATTTTTGATTTTTTTTTTTTTTTTTCCCAAAAAAATTACTTCAAACTTTAAACGCGTTTATCTCGAACCCACGTTTTTCGAACTGGCGGCCATGATATCTCCAGTTCAACTGAACCGATTTTCATGAAACAAAGTGGAATCGACGCAGAATTGTCACCATTCTCGGGTGAACTTCGACCATAATTTTAAAAAATTTTTTACTATTTTTTTTTTACACTAAACTGCAAAAAAAAAACCCGAAATTGAAATTTTTTTTTTGAATGGCCGCCATTTTGTCAATAAAAATCAAAAAATTAAGCTTGAGGTTCACCCGAGAATAACATCTATACTGATTATAACCCCGTTTTTTTTTTCATTTCAGACGCTCCGGAGACCCGGAATCGTGGCCGCCGTGACGACACCTTTTTTTTTCACCACCAACTTTGTAGTCTCATTACTTTTTGAACAGCCCACGTATCGAGGCAAAAAAAATTTTTTTATTTACTTTGAACCTTTTGCAATACAATAAATAAAAAAAGTTTTCAATTATTCTTTGCGTTTTCAAATAAGAATTTTTTTAAAAAGGGTCCAAAAAACGGGTTTTGAATGAGAAGACCGCCTTAAAACATTCATCCTCTACGGTGGATAACGGTATAGGAAAGAAAAAATTTAAGAATTTTTTTGTAGTCTCCAAAAATTGGGAATTCACATATATTTTTGGCAATTTTTTTAGATGACGATGAGACTTTTTTTATAAAATCTCATTTAATGATCCATTCATAACAAAAAACAAAAAAAAAAAAATTAAAAATACAAAAATTAAAAAGTAATTGAATCTTTTCATAAACCAGTAGAGTGGTATTAAAACATATATTTCATGCCATTATGAAATTAAAAATCTAACTTTTTTTCAAACTTTGGATGACGGAAATATTTTTGCAAATGACACCTTACCATTTTATGTAATCCTAAAGACTTTGAATATACTCTGAAAAACCCAGTCGAAGATCATTTCTTATTAGTTTTTATTATCAACTGTTGGCGTTGTAGTTTATATTTTCATTTATTTAACTATCATTAATTTAATGTATCAGAAAATAAAATACGCAGTATTTTTGCGCCAGTTTTGTAAAAACAGTTAAATAAATATTATTGGCTTAGCTAAATTTCCCATTTGTGAATGTATATAAAAAATTCTTATTGTCTTTTAGACTTGAAATAAAATTGCTATTTGGAAAAGTGTTCCATTATTTGACAACTGAAACAACAGATAATATCTCCACATTATAGACATTTCCAGAAACAAAACTACGCAGTATTCTTGCACTAAGTACGTTAGTTTTGTGAAACAGTTAAGAAAATATTTTTGGCTTATCTAAATTTTACCATATGTGAATGTATATAAAAAATTGATATTGTCTCTTAGACTTGAAATAATATAGCAATGTTCTAAACGTGTTTCAATATTTGCTTATTAAAACAATAGAAAACATTTCTGCAATATTTGATCCAAGTACAGTTTTTTCAATTTTATGGTATAAATATTGCGGCAATAAGTTTGATGATGTTCTAAAAGATATTGTACCTGTAGAAGATATAATATAACAACACTTTTGTACTATAATATTCCAATCGTGTTTACAATTAGGCAATTCACAAGGTGTAAAGTTGTATGTCGTATTGTTGTAAATGAAAGGTTTTCTCATTTTCTCCCTTGTTAGGGAAGTGATTTTTTTTCAAATTTTGGTTTTAGGTTTTGTTTATAGTGGTTGTATGTAGTGTATAAAATTGGGGTGATCGGACTGGAAGTAAGCCTACCTCCCATACAGAGTTATTTTTTGTACATCACTTTGTATGGAAGGTAGGCGTACTTCCGGTCCGATCACGCTAATTTTAAGCACATCATACAACCACTATAAGCAAACCATACAACCAAAATTTCAATATATCTCTTAACTAATAAGGCATAAAATTAAAATACCTTTCACTTACAACAATGCAACATACAACTTTACAACACCTTGTGAATTGCCTAATTGTAAACACGATCGGAATATTACTGTACAAAAGTGTTATTGTTGCTGTTGAATTTGATTATCGTACCATATCTTCTACAGGTACAATATGTTTTAGAACATCATTAAAACTTATTTCAAAAGTTATTTCGCAGAGACAACTAAAGATGCAGAAATTTATTTATTTAGGGGAATTTTTCAAAAATATATAAAGCCCATGGAGATTTTTGCTTCTATACATTTCGTTCCACTCTACTGCTCATTATTTCAAAGAATATTTGTGAAAAATTTGGTTGGATATCGCTATATAAGAAGTTCGTTTAAAATTCAAGTGCCACGCCCCTGTCAATTTTAGCCAATAATTTCTAGACAATGGACTACCCATTACCCCAAAGAACATATTGGCAAAATTTGGTTGTAGTCAGGAAAACAGCGTCGAAGGAATTCAATTCAAGTTTTAGTCCCACTTCCTCTGTCTCATTTCGTCTACTTTTCAACACTAGCCACTGCTTATTATTCCAACGAAAATATTTGCAAAATTTGATTGAAGTTGGACAAATGATGTAGAAGAAGTTAGTTTTAAATTAAAGTGCCACGCCTCTTGTCTATTTCCGCCCACTTTTTTGAACAACGGAGTACTCCTTATGCAAAAGATTATATGTGCAAAATGTTGTTAAATCGGAGAAACTGATTTGGATTAGAACTAAATTGACACGCTCCCTTGTCCAATCCCATCCGCTGTTGTAGACTAAAAACTGTTCATTATACTGCCGTCATAAGGAAGAATGCGGCATCTACAATTTTCAAAAATCTAAGCAAAACGCCTCACAATAAAGAGAGGCATTATTTTATGAAAAAAGGATGAAATAATTATAAAAATTTTATTGTTCAGAAAAGAGAAGCCCAGGACAATATAAATTATAAGGTCATTTAAAAGAATTAACTAATAATTCAAAAACTGTGGCATAAAACACTGTACTTGCCGATTTTTTTCTTGTTTGTTCCCCGATTTTATCATTTTTAAAAAAAAAAGCCGTATCTACATAATTTTTCGCATACAAAAGAAAATAATTTGCTTATTTTGATTAAAAATATCATCACAACCATCTTACCGATATATATGATCTATATTATCAGGGTAAAGGCGGAGTTATAATAAATATGTACACGTAAGGAAAAATTATATGACTTAAATTATATTTTTTACGACTGAAAACTAGACGGAGCTAGATAAAAAAAAGGGCCACGCCCCTGTACAGTACTGCCCAATTTTATGAACTTTAACTTAAGACTGCTCACATTACGAAGGATTATAAGTGCAAGATTTGGTTGCAGTCAGACACACGGTGTAGAAGAGTTTGATAAAAGTAAATTGCCACGCCCACCTTTCTAGTCGTAAGACTTCACCTTCACCAGACAAATTATGTAGGTGAAATTTGGGTACATACAAAAACGATGAAATTCAGTTTTATAAATTTACGAAGGTTTTTCTATTTTGATTACGTCACTTGGTATGGAAGGTAGGGTATCCATATTTTGCCAAATGGTGAGGTTCACTTTAAATGGGAGATAAGCGTGGTTTTTCTCTAATTTTGCCAAATACCATAGTGATAGTTCATATGAAATACCGAAGCTCATGTGCAAAATTTTAAGACAATTATTGAATTTTTGTTGGTTTTTAATGAAAAAATAAAGACACATTGTATGAGAGGTAGACGTGGTTTTCATCTAATTTTGCCTATTTTCGAAAATGATTCTTATTTTTTAGAATGAAGCTTATATTTTGAATTTCATTGTGATAGCTTTTAAGTTACGGCTGTTTTCGTGTCCACAGACGGCCAAACAGTCGGACATGGGTAAATAGACAAATTACTGGCGTTACAAATGGAATGATAAAGTTAATACACCCTTTACTCAGTACGCGTTGGGATATAAAAATAAATAAATATCAAACAATTAGGTAAGAATGCATCATACACCGGTGGGAGGGATTCAATAAAGGATAGAATAGAGTTTGTATGTATTTTTCAACATCGTCTCGTGACGACTTGTTCCACTTGTGTAACAGTGCCATAAATCGTTCCAATCACTGTAACTTTGAGTTTAAGGAATAGGACGATATTACGAAATACAGAATTATTCTTTTGTAGAAAAATTTACGAACAGAGATATCTTTGTTAGTTCGCATATAAGACGAAAACATCAAACACAGACTTTATCGTTTCTTTAAATACTTTCTTAAAATTTGGTTAATCATGTCCTTGGTCGTAATTAATTCCCACGCAATCCATCTTACAGTCAAATTCGAATCGGATACAATCTTTTTCATGCCATTTTTCCCACAAATTTATAGCGATTTTTGTTTTTGGCTGGCATGGAATCGGCTTCCAACCAGCGTCCGTCCTGAAATTGTTTATATCACTCATGTGTTATTACGTGTATGTACGATACAAATCATCATCACCACCCTACAGTAAATGGCATTAGTACAGATCTACCTATTTCACTAGCCCATTTTGGTAACCAGTACTAGTCTCACTTCAATCTAATTTCTTTGCATTCAACTGGCGAATTTTACGTGAACATCTCATAAGCAGGGGTCAATTGCTACCTTTTACATTACAATTCCTTAGCCACTTCACTAGTGCTATAAGGCCAGCTTATCTGCTAGTAAGAGAGATAAAGAAAAACAAAAACCGAAGGCATTGTGAAAGCAATCTTCATATTTATACTTTTTTCAGAACTCTTTTATTCATGTTGTCCAACGAAATTAAAGCGCCTTTTAGGTATATAATGTTTTTGAAATATATAAGACATTGTTATAAAATCAAGACGTCAGAAACATAAACAATAAGCAGTAGAAGCTTGAAGTTGAGTAAAATGATGCTTTTATCCATTACATTGGGTCAACAAAGGAGCTCCTTCGTATAGAACTACTAACGTAGCTAACGAGTAAGAAGCAATTGGTTACTCTCGATACTCGCGGGCATATACTGCTTTCATCAATTTAAAAGTATCTGTAAAAGTTTTATCGACCTTAAAGGAAAATTTAATTTTAGATCCATGGTTCTTTCGGAAAAAAATTACTAACGTACCAATGTAGTTTAATTTTAAGCAGTGTAAATTTACAACCGCTGGATGTTTTTGAAATAATGGTGTTTTATGCATTGCATTGTAAAATAAAAAGATTCGGTTATTTTTTCGACATACTGAGTCTACGGTATTTATACCCCAACGCGTACTGCGTAAGGGGTATATTAACTTTGTCAATCCGTTTGTAACGCCAAGAAGGAGGCGTGGCAGGTATAGAAAAATATATATTTTCGATCAGCATCACATTCTGAGTTGATTTCCGTGTGTCCGTCTGTCTGTCCGTCTGTCCGTCTGTGGACACGATTACAGCCGTAATTTTAAAGCTATCGATGAAATTCCAAATATAAGTTTATTTTTAAAAACGGAAGATCGTGTTCGAAAATGGGCGAAGTCGGATGAACACCACGTCTACCTCCCATACAAAGCGACTTTATTTTAACCGTAAAATGTCTTTAAAATCCACAAAAATTGAAGGAATGCCTTAAAATTTGGCGAGTAAGCTTGTATCTTTAATTCAAATGCTGGCTTTGAAATTTGGAAAAATCAAATGATAACCGCGCCTACCTCCCATACAAAATAGCTTTATTTTAAAAGTAAAATCTCCTTAAAATCTGCTCAAATTAAAGAAATGTCTTGAAATTTTGCACATAGGCTTTGCTATTTTATATAGACCATCACTATGTTATTTGGCAAAATCGAATGAAAACCACGCCTACTTCCCATACAAGTTGGCCTTATTTTAAACGAAAAATCTCTTAAAAATCTACAAAAACTAAAGAAAAGTTTTAAAATTTTGCACATATGCTTTGATATTTAATATAGACGATCACTATGATATTTGGCAAGATCAGATGAAAACCTCGCCCACTTCCCATACAAAGTGGCTTTATTTTAAACGTAAAATCTCTTAAAAATCAACAAAAATTAAAGAAATGTCTTGAAAATTTGCACATTAGCATCGATAAGTAATATGAACCATCCCTATGATATTTGGCTTCGAATACTTACTTCAGTATGGCCGTGAGGGGGTATTTTAGCTTCGGTACCCTGCCGAAGTTTTAAACAATTTAAACCCAAAAAAAATCTCAAACTGAAAATCTCATTAAGTTAGCGACGAGTAGAATATTTTTTCTCATATAAATCAATTCATAGATTATAATTTTTATAGCGCTGCATAATCAGTAAGCAATTAAGTCCAGTTCTTATATAGATTTGCGCACTGAAAATTTGACGGAAGCCTATGATAAACTGAACGTTGATATCTTAAACATAAAACGAAATACATAAAATATCTTTCCAGACATTGTTATAATTAACTATATAGTTGAAGATATGCAAAACCTTTTCATGCCTTGAACACTCCAGGAAAGCTCAAAACTAAAATTATAAAAAAAAAACAAAAAATCCCTACCACGAAAAAACCGTGGCTTTAAATATGAAAAAGCAACAACAAAAAGAAGACATTCAAGTTGTTTTAATTGATTTATGAGTTTAAATAAAAACATATTTTTAAATGACTTTTAAGAGGTTTAACAAACAAGGCAGCTTAAAGATCGTTTTACGCAACGCACGATGGCGATCACTATCGAATGCGTAGCATGGTAGGCAAGATCAGAGAGCGAAGTAAAGCCTTTAATTTTTAAAATATTTTTAATGTCTAGCCAATCGAGTGTATTTTTACGTTGGTGTTGTTGACTTCGCTCTAGCACTGTAACTCCCTTGCTGTATGTCCGTATGTCCGTCCACTAAGATCGTTGTCTTTATCTCTAATCAATGTTAATATAAAAGGCCGGTACATAAATGATGACACTTTCGCAGTTTTTGCTAATTTTATGGTAACAAGAAGAACGCGTATGCGACGCTTTAATTTTTTACACCAATTGCAGTTTTTTTCTGGAGGCAGGCATACTAAAACAACAACAACAACAACAACAACAACAACAACAACAACAACAACATTAATAACAAGATGTTCAGCTCAGTACGTCGAAGTTGAAACAAATTATGCTGAGCATGGTCCACAGTGTATGAGTAACGTAGATGAGCTTCCACGAATGCACGGCTATAAAATTATAATTTATGATCTACACAAAATCAACTAAGAGAAACAAGCAGCCACGATGAAGACAGTGTCCATTGGCAACAAAGAAAATCTTAAGCCTGAGCCTGACTTCATTCAATAGCTTTTATCTGTCGGAATGATCTAAAAGGCGCAACAATAACAACAAAAACACTCGCAACAATTGCCTCAGCCAAAAACAGATCGATCCCATCGTCATGTTGATAGTCAGCTTGTGGTACTCATCGTCACCAATCTACCAGACGCGCGTCTTGCACACTCACGCAGACTGATTGAAGCATATGGTGCACAATCATTGGGGGTGCCTCAGTTGGTTGGCTTGAACTTGAAATAAAATTGTTTCCAGGAATTTGCTTGGTGTGCTTTTAAGAGGTCTTCAGTGTTGCTGAGCAGCGGGTTGGGGACAGGGAAGTCACGTTTAAGTAGCCCTTGAGCGTTTAGCCACTGCAGTGGCTTCATCTTTAGAAATTATTATTTATTTGTTTTACGTAGACACAATATTGAATTTTTTTTAAAACAATTTCTGGAAGCTGCAATCGGTTTATACATCAATTTTACAGTCTCGTTGCACCATCTGGGGATAGCACAAAATTAGTAATTGCAATAAATTTGCGTTTTGTTTAATTTAAAATTAATGTAACAGACCACTTGGAGACGATGAGATGGACCTTACATGAGAAAACATTCTCAGAGAAAACGAAAATTTATATGAACTTCAAAAAGGCATTAGACTGAGGTTCACTCTTTTTAACCTTTTCTTTTAACCCTCTAACCAGCAAGACTGTCCTGAGTCAGCTATCGTTCTAATGTGAATGAAAATACAGCTAAAAAATGTTCAAGCGCTTAACATTTTACAAACTATTGAGAAAGAACCTACAAACAAAATATTCTTGACCTGAATATTTTTTTAATCTCTCGTTTAAAAGCTGCAGTACTGTTTATATCTCCACCAGTGGATTTTTGAAAAATAATTTATTAATTTTCAAAATTAATAAAAATATATTTTCGATTGTTAAATTTTGGTCAAATTTTCATGACGAGTGGACTAATTTATGGAGTTTGTATTTAAAAAACTAACCGCAAAAGATAAGTGATTTTCTATGGTTTTCGATAAGTCTTGTAATGCCTGCCTCAAGGCAGCCTTACGGGTTGCAGCAACACTTTTTTGTGGATCGCAGAGATATTATTTGTTGTTATTTAATAAAATGAAACAAGCTTTAAGAAAATTCAGAGAAGGATTATTTACTATTCCTTGTTACTTTAAGAAAAAACAGTCAAAGAGTTTTCGGAGATTATTCAGAGCATGTTGATAGCTTCGGGGCTGATAACGAAGCAAAGGCGCTGATTTCAGATATGTATGACATACGAATATGATAGTTTTGTATGATAAAAAAGTCGCTTAAATAAATGTAAGTGGTGTAAATCATCAATATTCATGCTGTTCATATTGAGAAAAGTTCACCTGTATGATAATCACAATAAACTTTTTTTTTAATTTCAATTTTTGCATACTAAGCAAATGCCATAATACTATAATATCACAAGTTAAACATGTAGTATTCTACTCCATTGAATAAGATCACAATAATAAACTATGGAGACAGTAATTAAGCGTTAAGAAATTTTTAATTTATTTCCTGAATGGCAGGTCCAAAATATAAAACTTTTTTATTAGTCTCGCATTATTGCATTAATATTGGGGTGATTGCTAAGTCAATTAAGGTATCTTGGGCCAATTTCTGATTTTCTTCCATAACTTTTGACACGTTTAGATCATTATGACTTGCATAACTTGACACTATACAAGGAGCATCAATTAGCATCCTTGGTAGTCTTGCAGTGTTGTCGGCATATTTTGCATCTAATACGTTACTACTCGTATAAAGAGTTCATTGTAAAATTTCTGAGCAAATTTTAGATATTTTTGCTGACCATAACTAACAAAGTAAGTGCTGTTTGATACAAGCGACAAAATTGTGAAATATTATGGGTTGGGTAAAAGTTGCATGTATGTAAAACGTTTTAATTTCTCACTGAAATAAGTGGAACCTTAAAGCATTTTGAAAGCAAAATGACAAATGACAAAAAGTAGCAAATAGACGCGAATAGAAAAATGATGCAATCATATTAGAATAGATTATCTGTTTATTATATATTATTATTGAATATATAATTAGATTATTTAATAATTTATTTATAATTGTACAAAAATTAAAAGTTTAATACAAACAGAAAATTACAGCTATGACAACAATGGTCTTAAGCTATATAATTAGATTAATTATTATCTATATTATGTATACGAGTACATATAAAACAGAGTGGCATACGTGAGAACGCTCATATCTCGGAAAAGGATCGTCTGGTTTGAGCTGTTTTATTTGTTGTGTTCGCTTCCGCCCAAAAGATCTTTTACAAGACTGCAAAAAAGTCCCAAACTGATTATACAATTGACATAAATATTTGTATATAGGAGTTTTTGTATACGGCGCCTTTTATGTTGGTTCATTATTATCCAAAAAGGCCGCTGTAGTACAAATCTTATATATTAAGTATGTTATTTTTTATACCCTCGGTTGCCAAATACTTTTATTAGTTTTTCAAGTATCAACCTATATAACAAAACATTGCATCGTTTCATTCTTTTCGGTGTACAAACACAACGTAATTATATTGAAATCAAGCGAGCGTTGTGACGTAACCCTACCTGCTTCAAGTCTGCCTACAGACTGAAAGCATTTTTGCAGCGGAAGGGTTTATATACGTATACATTTTTGGAAATGCTCTTAGCTCGCGAGCTAATTACGTTTAAATCTGATCTAAAAACACTGCAGAATAGTGTTTCTTGTTCTCCAAGTAATCTCTTATGAATTGAACGATTCTACGACACTGATCTGGAGTTCCATGATTGTGCATGAAACCAAATTGATGTTCAGGTATGATGTGATTAGTCTCAATTATTGGTAGCATTCTTTCAAATATTTTTGAAAAAAGAGCCAATAAACTAGTCGGTCGATACGATGTTATTTCATTCTCGGGCTTAAGTGGTTTAGAATCCGTAATTATTTTTCTACATATCCACTGAGTTGAAAAAAGATTATGAACGATAAAGTATTAACTTTTTCATTTTGTTTTTACATATTAAGATACAACATATTAGGACAGTTGTGTGAAAATTTCAAGTCAATTGCAGTAAGCCTAACGGAGATATAGAGTTCTAAGTCTCCTCTACTGCCCGGTGCCGCGCTGCAGCACGACTTTTAGACGCGTTTTTATCACAATAAGCTTTTTAGGGTAAGTGCCCACTGTAGCTCTAAATATACTGCACCAATCCTTTGAATTTGCAACATTTTACAAAATTCTTCACATAATAAGGTCAAATTTTATTATTTGTTTCTGTTCATATTTTGACTTTTAAGTGCTGTAAATAAATTCAAAAATCAATAAAAAACTCGACGTTGTTACTTATAGAGACTTCTCAACTAATAAAATCATTTTGGTTTTTTGATATCAGATGATCCAATGGTGAGAGACACCACAATGAAATTTTTCATAAATTAAAATATCCCAGAAAATTTTCAAATGTTGCAAAATTTATAATTGAATAAAGTTTTTTTAAAAGAAATTATGTAAAAAAAATGTGCTCTCTCAAGCAAGGATTGAATAATTACTTTTATACAAGGCTTTTCAAGTAGAGCTAGAATAACACCCGAGTATTTTCGGTTATTTAGAGCTAGAACTTCGGTAAATGTGTCAAAAATAGTCCATATGTTTTTCAAATAGACTCCTAGAGACCAAATGGACCAATTTCTAGAGGAATCAAATGCATGTACACTTTTGCTGAACATACATACCCCCTTACTGCCATCCTTCTGGGAATCTCCTACAAAAAACACAAATGCGGCAGGAAAATGTCGATTATAATACAAATCTCTCCCGATTCGACCTATACAGGGATCATATGTATGAGCTGGTCCTAATATTGTTCCCCCGTCAGCTTATCTTCTGCACACACACACACACACACACACACACACACCCTATATGCCACCACTGGGGGGAGTTATGCATCCCTACAGTGCGCGTCCCCAGGGTGGCGGATAGGGGAAAGCTCGGCATGTATATGCAGGGTAGGTGGGAAATCAAATACCACCCGCGGACCAAACAGAACCATCAAACCCAAGAGCGTCTGTCCCACATTGGGCGGCTTCTTGGTCTGCGTCTGACTCCAGAGGGGCGGCAGCTTGTAAAGGGATGGACACCCTAACAAAAGTTCGCATTAAGACCGAGCCCAGTAAAGTCTTAATTATGGCATACTGGATCATATATTTGTGAAGAACGCTTCAAGGGCTGACGGATGTGGTATTCTGTTACCTGAGTAAGCAGGAGTGAAATCCTGTCGAAATGGCTTTCAGGCTAATGCCACATGCGCCTCCGTCCCGTTAAAACCCTGGCAGGCCTCAAAGTACGTTCTGTGTTTCGTCACCGTTAAGTCGGTGGTGTAGGTACAGATGCAATTTTCCCTGTTTAGCACCGATCTGGCCCTGAACGCATGGCCCCATAAGGGCTTGTGTCAACCCTCGCATGGCCTCACTGCTTGCAAAGATAACCATGAGATCTCTTGGTGACTACACATCCGAACACCGATAGCGGCTTTGAGTGGGGACCCAAAAGCCATGAATTCATCAAAAACAACAACAACGGCGGCGGCAAGCTTAGCCGCAGATAATACAAGCAAATCATTTTTAGTAGGCCCAATAACACCTACCGAAATATCAGCGGGAGATCCATTCGCAAAGAAAAATAAAGTACACAGATCACCACCACGCGCCCCAGCACGTGCATGTACAAACGAAATGGCACCTCCAAAAACAGCGCCACTACAAAGCAGCCAACAGGACGGATACCTAGGTTCGCAGAAGGTAACACCGTCGAGACAAAGGGACCTTAAAAACTGTGATCAAGAAGAGGACCCCCTCAAGAGCCTTGGAACCAAAATAGCGGAGCTTACTGGACTGATGGGAAATCAGCGTCATGTAAACCAAGCGATGAGGGATCTAGTTTGTAATATCGGCATACTACACAAACGAGCAATGAGTCAAAAAGCAGAAGCAATAATGCGCCAAGACAACTCTTCTTGCAAAACTACGCAGACTTCACCTGCCTCTACACCTCAAAAAGCTCGAGAGAATAAAAGACAGCGTGAAACAGAAGACATATTGCCAACTGCAAAAAAAAACAGGAAGATACCGCCGAAGGCCAGAAACGTCGACACACCAACTGAAATGCCAGTCGACACACTAGGCGATACACCAAAAAGTCCACAGCTGATACGCCAACCGGAAAGAAAATGGATAAGGGTCGGAAAGGAGTACCAGGGAAAAAAATCAACCCTGGAAAAGATCCCCCCGAAAAAATCTCTACAAAAAAAAAGGGACCAGAAGAGGAAACCTACGCGTCCTGACGCTATTATTATATCCCAAACTGGCAATCATACATACGCGGATATATTGAAACAACTTAAATCCGAGCCAGAGCTCAAAGAGCTTGGAGCAAGCGTCAACAAAATAAGGAAAACTGCGAAAGGTGAACTGCTGATGGAACTTAAAGGCAAGTCAGATGTCCTCACTGAAAAGCATCGAGCAGACATGGCGAGGGTACTGCATAATGCAGCCGATGTGAGAGCACTCTCGCACCAAATAACCATGGAATGCTTAGACTTAGACGAGGTCACTACACCAGACGAGGTGTGCAGTGCAATAGAAGAGCAGTTTCCAAGCTTTGGAAAAATAGAGCAGACCGCAATAAAATCATTGCGAGGTATACCCAACGGCACACAAAAGGCGCTTATAAGCCTACCCGCAAAAGCAGCTCAAACGCTCATAAAAGCTATGAAAATGAGAGTAGGATGGGTAATATACCGGATACGTGAGCTTACTACTCCTACCAGGTGCTTTAGGTGCCTGGAGTATGGACATGTAGCCAAGCACTGTCGCAATACCGTTGACCGCACTGGAGTCTGTCTTAGATGCGGCAAGAAAGGGCACCTAGCGAAGACGTGCAAGGAAGAACCCAAATGCGCAATTTGCCCAACAGACTGTAACGGCGGATCTGATCACCCAACGGGTAGCTTTAAGTGTCAGGCGTACCAACGTGCAGTGAGGGAAAAGGTACGATAGGATGATTAAGTGCCTTCAAATTAATTTGAACCACTGTGAAGCAGCACAAGATATCCTCGCGCAAACTGCAATAGAAGAAAACGTAGATTTAGCAATAATAAGCGAACCATATAAAGTCCCCAGTAATAATGGCAAATGGGCTGAAGACAGAACTGGGAAAGCAGCAATTTTGACCTGCGGCAACCTGCCTTTTGAGAGAAAAGCCAATCGACAACAAGATGGTTTCGTGGAGGCAACAGTTAAAGGCTTACACTTTTTCAGCTGCTACGCCCCACCGAGCCTAAGCCATCAAGAGTTCGAGCAAATGCGGAAATGAGGAAAGTCACCACTTGTCATTGCGGGCGATTTCAATGCCTGGGCAGTAGAATGGGGTAGTAGCAGGACGAACAGCAGAGGCTCGGCACTTTTAGAAGCACTCGCCTGCCTAGATCTTGTGCTCCTCAACCACGGTGACGCTCACACCTTTCACAATGGAAGATCTGGCTCAATAATCGATCTCACGTTTACAAGCCGATCACTCTCAAGATTAATGGACTGGAAAGTTACAGACCTCTATACCCACAGCGATCACCAAGCCATCATGTTCAACATGAAAGAAACAGTGCCACGACATGAAAGAATAAGAATCCGCAAGGCGCAACAGAAAGGATGGCAACTTTCCAAAATGGACACAGAAGTGTTCCTATACATGACTGAAAGTATTGAAGCTATAGAAGGCAACACCGAGCAGCAAACCAAATACGTAATGACCTCCATAGAGAATGCATGTGACGCCGCTATGCCCCGACAGAGGAATGGAAACAGAAAAGCCCCCGTCTACTGGTGGAACGACGATATAGCTACGTTGCGCGCACAATGCCTGCACTACCGTAGACGACAGATGAGAGCTAGAGGCAGAAATGAATATCCGCAGCTAAGAACAGAGTTCAAGGCAAAACGCAAAGAACTACGCAAGGCTATAGCCCGATGTAAAAGCCAATCTTTCTGCAAACTAAGAGACGAAGTCCAAAGCAACCCATGGGGAAGTGCGTACCAAATTGTCGTGAAAAAAATAAAAGGAAGTAAAGGAAATGCACCAAAATGCCCAGAAATAATGGCCATGATAGTACTTGGTCTATTCCCTCAACATGAACGTCAGCTACTCAACAGAGAACCACATATTGCAGATACATCCATACCACCAGTAACCTGTCACGAAGTCCTCAATGCTGCTACCACAATCAAAAGCAGTAAAACGCCGGGGCTTGATGGCATACCAAATGCAGCGTTGAAAATGCTGATAAGCAAGAAACCAGAAGTCTTCAGTAACCTTTACACATCATGTCTCAGAGAGGGTATTTTCCCGAGAAGATGGAAACGCCAACGGTTAGTCCTAATCCCAAAAGGAAACAAGCCCCCAGAGGAACCCTCCTCCTATCGGCCCCTGTGCATGCTGGACACATCAGGAAAAGTCTTGGAGAAAATTATCTGCACAAGGCTAGAGAGCCACATCGAGGCAACAAGTGCGTTATCAGATGACCAATACGGTTTTAGGAAAAAACGTAGTACAGTCGACGCAATTGAGAAAGTATGCAACATTGCAAGCCGCGCATTAGAAGGAACAAGATGGAGAGGTGGCAACAAGAAATACTGTGCAGTAGTAACGCTTGACGTTAAAAACGCATTCAACTCCGCCAGGTGGGAGCGCATACTGACCGCCCTCACGAGTATCGATACACCAGCCTACCTACTGCGAATCATCGCGAACTACTTTGAGCATAGACTGCTTCTATATGATACGGATGAAGGTCCTAAGCAGTACCATGTAACCGGAGGCGTTCCACAGGAATCCGTTCTCGGACCGCTTCTTTGGAACATAATGTACGATGGTATCTTGAGAGTGCAAAAGCCCGAAGGTGTGCATATTATTGGATACGCAGACGATATTGCTATTACGGTAGTTGGTAAAACACTATCTGAAGTTGAGCAAAATTGCAACGTGACAATTCAGCATGTCATAGAATGGCTGCATGTAGCCGGACTAGAGCTCGCAGACCATAAGACAGAAGTAGTTCTAATGAGCAGCAGGAAAAAAGTGGAAAAGATCCAAATTCAGGTTGGCGAACATACGATCACATCGAGTCCATATATAAAGTATCTTGGAGTTCTACTAGACCATAGGCTAAACTTCAGGGATCATCTTAAGTATTCCAGTGATAAAGCGGCTAGATTAGGTGCAGCCTTAGCAAGACTGATGCCAAACGTTGGTGGACCACGACAGCCCATAAGGCAGCTGTTAGCGAGCGTTAATACATCCATCATAATGTATGCTGCACCAATATGGGTAACTGCGACGCATACAAATTCATACATGAAGAAAACCTTGGCAGCATACAGATTGACATCGTTAAGAGTGTGCAGTGCATTCAGAACAGTATCCAACGAAGCATCAAACGTAATATCAGGACGCTGGCCCATAGACATAGTAGCTAAAGAGGCTGCAGCCAGACGAAGTCTTTTAAATTACGAGTCAGAACGTGAAAGCATTTCTGAAATAGAAAATATAAGAAGCCGTAGCCAACAAGAGTGGCAAGAAAGATGGGAATCTTCTACCAAAGGCAGATGGACGTACACACTAATCCCGTGCATACAAACATGGATCCAGAGAAAGCATGGTGAAGTGAACTACCACCTAACACAGTTCCTAAGCGGACATGGATGCTTCAGAGAATATCTCTGCAAATACAAACATGTTGAGAATCCTCACTGCCTGTACTGCGCAGATATGGTGGAAAATGCAAAACATGTCTTAATGGACTGTGTCCGCTTTGAAGAAGCTAGAAGACTCCTAAGGTCACACATGCATGAAGCGATAACTCCCTTAGGTGTGGTAAGATACATGCTTACATCAAAGTATGCATGGGATATATGTGCAGACATCATCACTGGAATAATGCAGCAACTGAGGCGGGATGAGCAAGTAGCGAGGGCTATCCACACTGAAGTATAGATGAGTAAATAATACTCACTCTTGCTCTGCGAAGTAATGCCTTGACTGGTGGTACCGTAGGGTCTTAACAGGAACAGCGAAAAGTAAGGAGAGGTTTAGTCAGTATACCATATTGGGGATTCTGACACTATTTGGAAGTACGGGCTTCCATTTGTCTATAAAAGATTCCCTCCTGTCGTCTTAAAAAAAAAAAAAAAAAAAAAAAAACCCTATATGCCACTCTTCTGAAAGTCCCTCTGCAAAATACAAAGACGTGGTGCATAGTTTTTGCGTGTATTAGTTCGAAAACTCGAAATATACGGGCAACTCGAGAGCTCGAAACTACCCGGGCATTGATTGTCAAATTACCAGGGTAATGACCGAATACTCGGGCTTTCAAGCTACCCGGGTTTTTTTTTTTCTTTTTGGGTTTCGAGGCCCGCATGCTCGGGTACCCGAACAATGCTCGAAAAAACGTGAACCCTACTTATTACACGTACACGCCTAACCTCTTAAGCCAGGCGTCCTGCTGCTCAGATTAGCCCTTAATATGATGGTTACCAGTTTGCCGTTTCCAAAAAACACCCTTTTGGAGGTTTTAGTCAACTTAAGATGATTTCGAGACAGATTAAAACACATATTTATACAAAATAAAAAAATTATCTGAGATGAGTTTGTAATCAGTTAAATCCTGTTAATTAAACTTGTTTAACAACACCAACTAGATTTGTTGCAATGACAACGGACGTGTCGGAATTAGTTACAATTGATAAAGGCACCCAAACAAAACTACATACATTAACGCGAGCATCCAAGCGACAATAAATTAAGTTGAAAAGAATTCCACTTGAGCATAGAATGGAATCGAATAGTATGGTCAGAACATAGACTCGATGACGAATCGACATACTATATAACAGACCTAAATAGATGACCAAGACAAACATAGCAGAGTGTAAACTGTGGCTCAACGGTTTCCATCATAGAAATGATGTATTACTGTGTGTTGATGTGGCAAAAAAAAAACAAACATTAAAAAACAAAAACAGTTATGATAAGCGACAATAATTATGATGACTAGAAATGCTTCAACATGGGCGCAGACAATGCTGAGCAGCTAAATAGAGATGGCGACGATGATGATATAAATAATGGCTATGATGAAGATGATGCGGATGATGAATTCTTTAATAAGGCGACGAGACCACAACGAATTCCACATAGAGTTGATTGACAGCTCAATGATTTAATGAATGATAAATGAGTGGAGAGAATTTCTAATATAAGAGAAATTTATGAGTCGAATGAATAGCAGACATATGCAATGTTGCCAAATGGTCCGATATGTTAAGTTAATGGATATGCTATGATTTTCAGACTTGGATTCGATATTTTGCCAAAACTCCGTAAGCTAAACTCAACGTTGGGTTTTTCCTAAAATTTATGAAATCTAGAAATTTTAATAGAAACACTAATTTTTTTAATGCTCTAAATTCATAAATTAGTACAAAGATGCATTTATTTTATTGTTTATTTATTGCATTTATTTATTAGAATTTATTAGAATTAGAATTTATTAGAATCTTTGGATTTTTTTTTTTTTTTTTTTTGTGTGTTGCTTACCCGAGTTCGCCGGATTCTTTTCAAAACATTACTGGACATGTAATGGTGACGTTGGATTAATCTAAGTGAATGGACTATCTTCGAACTCAAAAATATGATAAGTTAGTTAATTCATCGATATTCCTAAAATTCGAATTTTTTCTATAAACAGATGTATGCAACACTCATGCGTATGAACCAAAAGGTGCGTGTTCGAATCTCTGAAGACCTCTTCTCTCTTAATATAGAAAACATTATCTTTTGTTGAACTAATAATTTTCAATGGCTGTCTTTTCATCTTGTTTTCATTTTAAAGTAATAAAAAGAATTTTTTTTTTTGTAAAAAATATTTTATTCTTCAAACTGCGGTAGGCTACGAGTATAAAAGATTCTTATCAAAACGGACTAGTTGCTCTTCATGTGTTTGTTGTAAATGTTACAGCACTTATTATTGCCGTTAGCAATCATGTGTGACCACGCATTCTCTCACTTGATGAGTTGAAAAATGATTTAAAAAATTATATATTATGAAAAAGAAAGAAGCAACTCTCCTTGTATAGGGCAACATTTTTTTCTCTAAATTGTTTATGAATTTAAAAAGAAGCAACGATGATTTTTTTTTTCTAAAATTTATGCTAACTGCATTGAAGCGTGTTGAAAACATAATTTTGTTTGATTATTATCATTAATTTCGAGATGAAAACAATGTGATTCACTGCTATCGTAGGCTTGATCATATCATTAACAACAAAATGTTGCAGATCATCGTTGTGAAAGGAAATAAAAACTCATTCATTTCTGAAGCGTTACTCATTTTTCATGTCATTTAAAATTATATTTATTTAAATTTCTTCCACTTTTTATTTTCATGCCAAGCACTACTTGAGTTGGTTGTCAGCTTTTTGTAGTGTTTGTTTTTTACTGTTTGTTATTCTTGCAAGTGGCACTTGCTGCGCATGCGTGAAGCTTGCTTCCTACTCAAAGTCATTACAAAGGCGCACAAAACATCATCATCATCATAAAAAGTTGTAGCTTTGTTTATAAGCCACATTTATAAAAGTGCAATACAATATCTTAAGGTCTTTTTTTTATTTCTTATTATCGATGAGTGTTTAAAATCATGTTTTTATGTTTTTTATTTGTTATCTCATAAAAAATAGTTTTTACGAACTGTTTATCGAGAGTTGTAATCAAAGTAAGCTCAAAACTCAGATGAAGAAAATAATAAAAAGATATTCTGAAGACATTATATGAAAAGTAGAATGTCATTCATTTGATTTGAAGATAACAAAGTTTAGTTCAAAATGTTTAGACAAATTGTATAGAAAAATAAACTATAAAAAATAATGCACTTTAACACTAGAAAGTGTAAAGAAAGTTGTTTCACCCACTTTAATATAAAGCAAAATCATATCATTTGCTGTAAAACTTTAGCATTTTCATAATAAACAGTTGTGTAAATTGGTTTTCTTTTGGTTTTAACTTATTTTAAAAGTGTACCGCTTAAGAAAAAATATGCTAAAAAAAATTGCATTTACCTATTTAAATTGGTTATGGTTTTTACCCTTACGTCAGTTATTGCTGGTTCTTCACCCAAGAAAAAAGATTTCACGGAAGAACATCGGCTTAGCCGCCATTTTGTTATGTATAGCGTTAAAAAATAAGCTCTTACAGTTCATTGATTGTTTATTACCTTTTTAGGAGAGCTGACTTAATTAATTGTTTCTCTGATAAAAATTCCCAATATCCTGTGGCGTGATCTAACTCCTAAAACTTGTGACCATTTCTTAAAGACAATTAAGTTTTATTGGCTTTCATGGGATAACTAGTTCGAAAAGCGTTATCACGATCAGATCTCATCCATGTGTTGACCGATTTTAAAACTTTTTCCTCTGAACAGTTATTTGCTTCTAAAACTGGAGCATGGTGAAGATCAAATTTTATTAACTCAAAAAATTTTAATAAATTCAAGTTCATAAATTTAAATGTAAATATTATTTACAAAAACTTCAATTGATGCACTCTTGAAAATTAATTTTGTTGGAGCGAGCAAGCGAGCTACCATGGACCAACTTATTTCGCAGAATACTATTGGAATCAGATCTTAGCAATGAGTTGTAAAGCTAAGATCTTATAGAATAAAAATTTAAAAAAAAAAAAAACAACCGACTACAAAATCACTACAAAGTAAAAAATAATTTTTAAAATACTTTTCCTTTTAATTTCTTGGTCATATTTGATAATTTATTTAAACATATTATTATATATGAAATCTTATTATCTTAATTTTTTTCTTATTTGTTTTATTATCATAAATATATTACTTTCTTGATGAATACAAAAGCTTTTAAGGTTGGTGCTAATATAATCAGACTTTTAATCAGAAGCGCCAACTTCAAATTTTTATTGCCCATTTTCTTGCCCGTAATTTGTAATAATTGTGCCTACCCCTACACTAAATTGCAGTACCCTAGTGTCAATATTATTCGAGATACAGTAGTATCTAGTATTGCGAGATCTATTATTGCCACGCCCATTTATTGAATACCGCCCACTTTTGTACGGGCACCTCCATGCTTATGATATCTATCTGTTCCCCAAAAATTATGGCAATCAGGCATATGGTTTAGGAGTTATCGATGTCCATACATTTTAAAAAAAAAAAAAAACAGAGAAACCGATGAACTTGAGAACCTCCTCCTTTTTGAAGTCGGTTAAAAATAGCCAAACTTTTTAAATCGAATTGCTATGGAAGTATAAGTCACAGAATATTTTAACTCAGAAATAAGTAACCACTTGGTGATGACTTTCTAATAGAAAACTTGGATTGGCATTGGACAAGGGGGTGTGGCTCCGCCCATACCAGTCAAATTTTTGATACCGAATAGCTTTGGAAGTAAAATTCACAGTACATTGAAGCTCGGAATAGAGTTACCACTTGGTAATGTCTAATGGAAAACTTGGATTAGCATTGGACAAGGCGGTGTGGCTCCGCCCTTATAAACCAAATTTTGATATCGAATAGCTATGGAAGTAAAAGTCACAGAACAGTGAAACCCGAAATACAGTTACCACTTGGTGATGTCTTTCTAATAAAAGACTTGAACGCGCATTATACAAGGGGGTGTGGCTCCACCCATATAAGCCAAAATTTTGATATCAAATAGCCTTGGAAGTAAAAGTCACAGAACATTAAAACTGAGAATTGAGTTACCACTTGGTGATGTCTTTGAAATTAAAAACTTGGAGGGGCATTGTAAAAGGGGGTGTGGCTACGCTCATATAAGCCAAATTTTTGATATCGAATAGCTTTGGAAGTAATAGTAAAAGAAAATTGAAACTCAAAATGGAGTTACCACTTGGTTATGGCCATTTAATAGAAAACTTGGACGGGCATTGGACAAGAGGCTGTAGCTCCGATCTTATAAGTCATACTTTTGAATAGCTTTGGAAGTTCTCACTATTTGGTGATGTCCTGCTACCGGGAAACTTTAACGGGCATTGGACAATGAGAGTGGTGTCAAATAAAAGTTGTTTGTTTTAGTTGTAGCAACGCTCGCTGGGTTAATTAAAAAAATAAATTAATAAAAAAATTTCCATATACAAATCAGATGATTTTGAACGTATATGGCTAAAATTTGGTAATTTTGTTTAAATGTAAAGTTTACAAAAATGGTAGTGGTCACACTATAGTTACACCCACTTTTTTAGAAATCATTAAAAATGCACATGCTTTAATAATAAAATAAAATAGTTGCAAATAATTGGATAAGGGCGTGTCCTCACTATACGTCCACTTTTCAGGGGATTAGCGCGGAGCGCAGCGAAGGTCGTCGGGTATAAGCAAGTTTTCAAATAAAATTTCCTTCAATTAGAATAAATTTTTCCATATTCGAAGAAATATATCTTCACTTGTGGGATATGAAAATATTTCATTTCTCTAATAATGTTAACAATTTTTCTCGCACGAAAAATTTTCTCTATTGTAGATAAACAGTTTACTACGCGAAATATTTTCTTCAATAAAAACAAGTCCTTTCGCAAAAATAAAAAAGTGTTTATCTCTAAAAACGATGTATTTTTCTTATACTGAATTAGGTACGAAAAAAGAAGTATAAAGTGTGAGGGTGAGTAAATGATTCTAGTGAACGCAAGTGTAGTATATTATAACGATTGTTCTTTTAATGGGATTTTTAATTTAACATTGCTATACAGAGCAATACAGAGCAATGTTGTTGTTGATGGCCACTGGTTCTTTGTGTGCATTTATTAAATCGTTTTTCAGAAGAAGTTCTGGAATACGGAAACGCAATAAAGAAATATGTTGCTGCAATATTCCTATTGAATCATTTCAATCAAACTATGAATGCAATTAAAATTTATTAAAACTCAAATAAATATTTCTCCGTTTTTGGGAAAAATTGACGCAATAAAGAAAACGGTTGAGCCTGTTACAAAGAAATATTTTTCTGTTAAAGACGACCTGTCTTTATAGATGAGAAAATATTTCTCTTTTTCATGGAAGCTTTCTACCATTGTTAGGGAATTTTTGGGATCACATTTAGAGAAAACCATTCTTTGGAGCAAAGTCAATACCATTTTTCTATAAATGTGGTGCCTTTTTTCTCGTATTCCGTGAAACATTTTCTCAGTGTACTCTTTAGTAACAAGTGATATGCGTTACTACATGTCAAATTAGTGTATATTCTTCTGTGTTCAAAACTGCAACTAATTCAGCAACAATTCGCAAAAGAGCTGTCTCTCTACAAGTGTCAAAGAAAGTCGGCTTAGTGAGGTCAATGTAGCCAGCTCTTTATGTGCAGTGTTTCTGAATGTGTTGCTATGTTGAACACAGCTTTATTGTGTTCTGTTGCACGATTGATATTATTGATATGTCGTGTTCACATGAAGGAAAAATTCACTATCGCGAAAAAATTTTAAATCATTTAGGTTGGGACAAAAACTTGTAGTAGAGTTTTGTTAAATTCAGAAAGAGTTTCAAGATTTTAAAATGCTAATCCCTCCAGTAAAAAGATCCAGACTTAGCGGGAGAACAGCTGCTGCATCCTACTTTCACTCTTTTGTTCAATCAGAAATACTGGAAAAAAAACTCCATCTCTAAGTAGTGTTGTCGCTTCAAGGATGGAAAATTTACGGAATCTAAGAACTAACAATGGACCTCTTAAAACTTTTTCGTCCCAGCTGTCTTTGCATAGCTACAAACACTGCACCCACTAGAATTCTAGTGAGTTGATTCAGTCAGCTGACTTCCTGTACTACAAATGCAAAAAAAAATCTGATGAATTATAGTGAGGCTAATAACATATCTATATCTATATCTATATCTATATCTATATCTATATCTATATCTATATCTATATCTATATCTATATCTATATCTATATCTATATCTATATCTATATCTATATCTATATCTATATCTATATCTATATCTATATCTATATCTATATCTATATCTATATATAAATCTATATCTATATCTATATCTATATCTATATCTATATCTATATCTATATCTATATCTATATCTATATCTATATCTATATCTATATCTATATCTATATCTATATCTATATCTATATCTATATCTATATCTATATCTATATCTATATCTATATCTATATCTATATCTATATCTATATCTATATCTATATCTATATCTATATCTATATCTATATCTATATCTATATCTATATCTATATCTATATCTATATCTATATCTATATCTATATCTATATCTATATCTATATCTATATCTATATCTATATCTATATCTATATCTATATCTATATCTATATCTATATCTATATCTATATCTATATCTATATCTATATCTATATCTATATCTATATCTATATCTATATCTATATCTATATCTATATCTATATCTATATCTATATCTATATCTATATCTAAATCTATATCTATATCTATATCTATATCTATATCTATATCTATATCTATATCTATATCTATATCTATATCTATATCTATATCTATATCTATATCTATATCTATATCTATATCTATATCTATATCTATATCTATATCTATATCTATATCTATATCTATATCTATATCTATATCTATATCTATATCTATATCTATATCTATATCTATATCTATATCTATATCTATATCTATATCTATATCTATATCTATATCTATATCTATATCTATATCTATATCTATATCTATATCTATATCTATATCTATATCTATATCTATATCTATATCTATATCTATATCTATATCTATATCTATATCTATATCTATATCTATATCTATATCTATATCTATATCTATATCTATATCTATATCTATATCTATATCTATATCTATATCTATATCTATATCTATATCTATATCTATATCTATATCTTTATCTATATCTATATCTATATCTATATCTATATCTATATCTATATCTATATCTATATCTATATCTATATCTATATCTATATCTATATCTATATCTATATCTATATCTATATCTATATCTATATCTATATCTATATCTATATCTATATCTATATCTATATCTATATCTATATCTATATCTATATCTATATCTATATCTATATCTATATCTATATCTATATCTATATCTATATCTATATCTATATCTATATCTATATCTATATCTATATCTATATCTATATCTATATCTTTATGTATATCTATACTATTATATAAAATTGAAGTGGACACTCTTCTTTACTAGAGCTTACTACAGAAATAGTTACAAAGCAACAACAATTTGCATTGATACTAAAACTAACAATTTTATTCTGTAAATCCAACTGTAAAAAGAGGTTAAAATCAAATGTTTACATTTTGCATTGCTGGTCATTGAACTGCAAACGTGGTTAAAATTACCTATAGTTTTTTCTTTCGGTGTAGGTTCAGGTCTGGATCACTTGTGTTGAAACATTTCAAAACATTCACAACAAAACTGATCGTAAGAAGCTCGGTCAAATTCCTTTCAAGGGCTGAAATGGCCATTTCGTTTGTTTTAAATAAATTCATCATCCACATATCGTTCCACACTATTAATTATCTTAGTTATTAGAGCTTAAACGTACCAATACATATTCTGCTTGCTTAGCTTATACTATGCGGCTACAGCAACCAAGTTACTTTACTTCACTTAAAAATACTTGTTCCAATATAATTTGCGATGTGGCAGGCGGAAAAACGTAGGACTAGGACATGTTGTGTAAGGGTATTACCCAAAAGAAGATCAGACAGTGGATCTTTTGCATTTGTAAGCAAGGAGTTAAAATCAAGTGACGACTGGTCTTACAAAAACTATATGAGAATGTCAGATGAGCAATTTTTACAAATATGCCGGTTGATAGAAACTGATATTGAAAAATGTGAGACATCTTTTGGCAATACGGTTCCACCAGATCAGCAGCTTTTAGTGACTCTGCGATTTTTAGCTACTGGCGAGACGTATAGAAGTTTGGCATATTAAACTCGTCTGTCACATTCCTTCTTAGTGTATTGCATTCCAAAAAGAAGGTGTGTTCTTTTCCATAATTTATTCCATTCCATTATAAAAAAGTAATTGTATTTAATTCATGCTTTTTTAAGTTTTATTTTGTTTAACATCAATTACAATAATGAATTAAAAAAACAAAAAAATTTTATTCAATATGAATAACATCTTATTTAATTTCAAATTAGTTGTTGTACTTGTAAATTGTACTATAACGTACAAAGCTTAGCTTCCTTAAAAATATGATGGCCATATTTTGTTAAACATCCCAACCACCTCTCTTGGACTGCCAGACACAAGAACCCCAATTGAGGTGATTGCGTTCATTTTACAACATGTTGCAAAATATCACTAGGTGTTCGTATTAAAAACGAGTTCAAAACAACAAAATGAAGGCTCCTATTATGTATTACAACTCAACTAAGTTCACTACATTCAACTACATTTTTTCGTTTAACGTATTGCATACATTTAAGTTGAACCATGAAGTTTGAAAATTCTTAAAAGATTAAGGCAATCTACATTGTTTAACTGAAATTTATTTAACACGTTATACGAAAAAAATTTAGTGAAATCTAGTCAACTTAGTTGAGTTGTAATACATAATAGGGGCCTCAATTTTGAAAACAAAAACGTATGAAGTGTAAAATAAGTTAAACTGGAACTTTTCTATTCGAAGTCATCATCAGATAAGGTACCTTGTAAGGCAATATCTAAAATATTGCTGAAATTTTGTTTTGGTTGTTGGAGCTCGTTAGTTCTTGCGCACATTTCTCTGTCCCTCTTTCTTGCATCAAGTAAGGTGTTGTTAATGATATGAATTGTGTTCTTTATAATATCTTCATTTTTTAAATCTTCGAGCATACTAACAACTTGCTCTCCGACCCATTTGTAACGCCGTATCTTGCTTGTTTTCATTATACCTTTTATCTCGTCGAGGCTACGCGAAATATTGATATGAGTGGTTTTGCGAACAGACTTGCTTGTTCCTTACTTGTTTGCTGACGACGATGATGATGAAGTCTAAAATAAAAAATGAAAATTATTATTTACTTATATTATTAAGTAAAAATTATGTATAAGTCATAATATTGAAATTTTAGTTTCCAGAAACTCCTTATCAATGGCAAGTTATAGCAGATGAATTCGATCAAAGATGGCAATTTCCACTCTGTTTAGGTGCATTGGATGGAAAGCATGTGAATTTTTACGCTTCTCAATCGGATGGGTCATATTTCCACAACTATAAAGGGACGGATAGCATTGTTCTTTTGGCTTTGGCGGATGCAAATTGCAGATTTATTTATATTGATGTCGGCGCTAATGGTAGAACTAACGATGGAGCAGTCTTAAAACACTCTTCGTTGCAACACGTCGTTGACAATGGAAGAGATTTCTTTCCAGACGATAAGTCTCTTGGAAATAATAGAAAACTTCCATATGTTATTGTAGGCGATAATGCGCTTGCTTTGCAAAAACATTTAATGAAGCCATTTTCTCATTTGACGAACATAACAGAAAATAAAATTTTTAATAAAAGGCTTTCAAGGGCGAGACAACTCATTGAGAGAGCATTTGGGATATTATCACAAAGGTTTTTAATTTTTCGGAAACCTATGGATCTACGAAGTGTTCAAAATATTGAAAGTGTAGTACAAGCATGCTGTGTTGTTCATAACTTTCTGCAAGGAAATATCGTGCAAAGCTTCACTATGCCTAATTATGAAAATGCATATAGAAGCACTGAAGAATCAAGTGGTCAAAATATTGGAGCTGAAGCTGTTCGTAATTCTTTCGTTGAATATTTCAACCAAGAAGGAAAATTAGAATGGCTGCAGTCATAACATGGATATGTCAGACTTTTATTTTGCTTGATTAAAATACTAAAATAAGTTTCATTTTGCTTTATTAAAATTAATTTGATTTAAATGTATACACACACTGAACTTAAAATATGATCAGGGAATATAAATAAACTTTTACAAAAATCGGTCAATTAATACATTCATTTCTGTGGAAATAATGGTTTTAATATTTTGATGACATCACTTTCTATGGATGAAAGTTTTTATTCATATTTGCCAAATTTTAAACTAAAATCACATATAAAGGCTTATAGACAAGTGCCTTTATTACGAGACTGCGCTGTTTGTATAATAAATAATTACATTATATTTATTTATGGTATTGCCAAATTTACGTATGTATTTGTACGTAAGCAACTCAACTTAAGTTGACTCGATTGAAGTAAATTTTGTTTCATATAACGTATTATATACATTTGAATTGAACCATGTAGCTTGTCTTAATCTTTTAAGAGTTTTCAAACTACATAGATCAACTGAAATGTTTGTAATACGTTATACGAAAAAATCTAGTTGAATCGAGTCATAACTTAAGTTGAGTTGTTATACACAATAGGGACCTTAAATTATTTTGTCCGTTCTAAGAAAAAGCTACTTTTTCAGATATGACATAATTGAAGAAAACGAATTTTAAGTGGCAAACCACACTGCTGGCAAACCAACAGTGTCAGCTTCAAAAGCAATTCTTCTTCTCCCAATGCAACTTATATGGTAATGAAATCATTAAAAATTGTTGTTCATATATTTGTTCTAGCCTGTTTTTGAAATTATTTAAATTTTGCTTAACCCTTCAGTACACTTCAGCTATTACAACCAAAAACGACACTTTCAACATTTGCTCGCAATATTGATGCAAGTAAAAACAAAAATCATAAAAACTCTTCATCGTACTCACCGAAGGTTCATCTTCTTCAATAGTCTTATCAAGCTGCAGAGTATCATATGAAATGAAAGGTTTTTACTGAGTATCTTTGGTATTTTTGTATGTTAGTCAAACAACTTACATAATTAGAACTATTCCAAGAGCTATTTGTTAAACTTGAATGTGTTTTTCGGATTTCGACTAGAGGCCGCAAGAAATCGAGAATTTCGAAGCACCACAGTCTGGGCTGTAAAACATCAGATGATCCAGAACCACTTCTCTTGCTGCACTCAATTGCGCACAGCTCTCTGCGGAACTGCGACCGCAGCGACTGAATTTTGTCACGCATGTGTTGCGCACTTGGCAAATGGCTTTTTGTTGTATTTCTTAACATTTCCGAAATGTTTTGAATATCATCTTGCCTCTTATGTCAATTGGAATATTATGAACTTTTAACGTTCCACAGACTTTCTTTGGACTGCATCAAATTAATCAGTTCTTCGGTCAAACTGCGATTCCAAGTAAATGCCACTGCTACATAAAATATATAAAATTAAATACAACACAACAATGCGAAATGAGAGAATTTCTCGGTAATTACTCGGATTTAAGCCTTGTTTTTAAATAAACTTGTGAAGGCACAAAATAACTATTTAATATTTATTTAAAGCGACGATAAATACTTCAATTTATGCTCAAAACATTTTGTTTGATTTTTTTCTTTGTGTCTGCTGTTTATGTGGAGGGTTGCTGAAGCACACAATTTATTTAAATTTTTAATACTTTTTACTACTTTTTTGATGCTATTGTGGAAAATGGCTGCAGGCAACACCGAAAAGTTCGGCATGTTTGCTGTTTCAATCAGCAATCAAAAATGTTCGGTTTGAGAGTGAGAGAATGAATTTGCGAAAAAGTTCATTTCTCACTTTACACACGAAGCAATAACAACAAAAAATGTTCGGCAATCATGTTTGGCTGGCATAACCACGGCATTACTGACGCGTATGCAGGCTTACCACGTCCCTCTTGGGGACTGTGTCTCTTTTTGTCCAAGAACAATCTTTGATGAATATGTTTGATGCTACTTAAAACATTCGATCCGTTAATATGCTCCAACTTTAACCTACAATAGATCACGCTATTCCAAAAATTTTGAATAAAAAATGATATCCTCCGATACTTGTTACTTTTGTTGTTAGTTGATTGAAAGTACATAATTAAAAGAATTAAATTTCAACCTTATCACAAAATATTTTATGTAATAATGAAAACGTATACTTAATCATAATTTACTAAAAAAAATTAAATATGTGCAACATCAATGTCAGCAGGCTCAAAAAATCCATTTATAATAATTAATTCCTTTACATACTCACAAACTGAAGCTTATGAATATATATAAAAAAAAGAAAAATAAAATACGAAATAATATTTAATTAAAACACATTTTATAAAGCGAAGAAAAATTGTTGACGTCAATTTCATCAACACTTTGATATGCATTTTTATATGTGAGACAACAATAACAGCAAAAATAACTTTGATATTTTGTAATTTAATAAACTTTAAAAATTACTGTTGTTAATTAAGGATCAGCTTGAGGACCTAAGGAGAAACAAGCAGAGAACATATAAAAATATTAATAAATACTTAGAATGGAAGTCATGTTATTTAAATTTTTAGTTTTTTTTTTTTTTTTGTCAACAAACAATTTCAATAAACACTCAAATACCTATAAAGATAAGGCTATTGTTGATTCTAAACACAAATATGATGCCACCCGCAATGTCAACTTAAGCTGTTGCTTAAAGCCAGACTTACCAGCAATGTGCCAAAAAAAAGAGGTAAAGTAAAAAGGAGAATTTTTAAATACGAATAAGAATATCCGGATAACCGGATACTTTTACTATTCGTATTTGACGGATATTTAAGAAGCGCGGATATTTTTTTTTTATATTCGAATAAATGTTGTTGGATAATACGAAATCTCACATAGTTTTCTACTGAATCATATTTTTAATATTTTGTTTTGAATAGCAACGCGTTACAAATGCATCAAAATTAATTTGCAATTTTGACAATGCAATTTTATAATACTCGTCAAATTCCTGATTATATTGCAGTAGCAATTTCTTTACTTTATCGTCTATTTACAAAATATTTATGGTATATTTAAATTCGGTCAGCAGAGCACAAAACGGCTCTCGTATTAATCCTAACTATAAAAAAAAAAGTCAAGCAACCAAAAATGCGAGTGCTCATGAATATGAGTTATCTGAAGAAAGACGTTTGATTTATTGTTCGACTTAACAGACGAACCCAAAAGTAGAATTGTTTATTCAATGCTGTTCTGTAGAGTCGTTCAACTTCAATATTATGTAAGCCTGTTTATTCGGTATCACATACCATCAGGACAAAATCTGGTTGAAAGTCAAAAAAACAGAAATTTTGACTATGTCATTTTCAATTATCAGTTATGTTCAGTTTAATGAACCAAAATGAATGGTCAGTGCAACATTTTGGCATTTTTTTCATTTTACCCATTAAAACTCATAGATCGGCTCGATTTAGATGCAGTTCTGTAATATGTGCCCGGGGGACCATAGAAGTAAATAGAATAAATACAAAAATTTTACCTGAGCACACAACTGAGATAAGTCAAGGGTGAGATTGCAGGTGAGATTTCCAGGATTGTCGAAAAATCGCTGTTGGTTTTTTTACTTCCATGGAACACACCTTAGGCTATCTAAAAAGGTGCACGGTTTCCGTTTTTTCCATTTTCCTTTTTTGGCAGTACTCTTCCTGAGCAATATTCGACACAAAAAAACTAGATTTTCACCTGTGATGTTTCACCTTTAAATTTAAAGGTAAACCATGCAATTTAAAGGCTTCCATTTTTTTTTTACCTATTCTTTCACTTTACTATAAAAAAAAAATAGCGCAATACCCCCCATATAATCCGCGATACAGTTTTTTAGGTGTCAGCACTTTCTTGGGTATTTAAATACCCATTAGGCAGTAATGTGTTAACTATAACAAAAAAGGATCAAATTTATTGGCATGTGTAAAAAAGTTTTTATTTATGTGATATTTCAGGCGATGAAGTTTCATGTCAATTCAAAAATGACAGCAAATCGCTTAAATGTGATCGCATCTTTTAAATTATATTTTTTTAAAAATCTTTGAAGTTTGCAGAGTCAAACACTTCCAACATTCTTTATGTACAATGTAGGATACAACTGTACAGTAAAATTTAAAATGTATGCAATATTATATTCAACTATGAACTACTATTTAATATATACTTTAACAATAAAATTGTTTTACTAAATACTTTTACCGCCCTATACGTTCGTACAGTGACTCATAAGATTTCAGTATAAGGCAATTAAGGTTAATATCTCAGTTGATAAAAAAGTTGCTACACTCCTATTGCCGCCCATAAATAAATAAAAATGCTATGTTTAAGACGATTTTGGTTGTATAAAACTAAAATTTTTGAAATTTGTTTGTATTGTTTCTGTCGGCAGCTGCCTTAAAAATGGGTGCACTACAACTACCCCCACTCTTCATAAATCATAATTCTTGAGTTTTACATGTTTTGGAAGTCAAACTTGGTATGTAGGTACTATGAAACCAAGTGGTGGTCACTAAATATATTAATGTAACCACGCCTACTTTTACAGTATATCTGAATATTATCGTGTTTGTATGTACGCCATCACCTTTCTCACTTCAACCAAATTTTGCACACATGTTTATTCTTTGGTAGTCTTTTATCTTAAAAGTGGGCTGGAGTAACCGAAGGTCATGCCATTTTAATTTTAATCGAATTCCGAATTTTAATTAACACTGTTCTTCCAATTTCAAGAAAATTTCTGACATATATTCTTTAGTAAATTGAGCAGTATTAAAAAGAGAAAAGTGGGAGGAATTAGAAAAGGGGGCGTCTCAGTTTTATTAAAATCCAACTCCTTCTACACCATTTGTCCGACTTCAACCAAATTTTACACATATATTCTTAAGAATAATGAGCAGTATAGAAAAGTGGGCGATATTAGAAAGGGGGCGTATCAATTTTATTCGAATCGAACTCCTTCTACACCGTTTTTTCAACTTTAACCAAATTTCTCACATATATTTTTTTGTAGTGAGCAGTTTTTAGCTAAGAAAAGTGCGCGGTATTATACAGGCACCATGGTACTTTAATCTAAATCGGATTCCTTCTATACCGTCTGCCCGACTTCAAACAAATTTTGCACATACAGTGAGCGTCAAAACAAAGTGTGCACCATATATTTGAATATTTTTTACTTTATTTCGATATTTGAAAAATACATTTTATAAAAAATTTTAGTGTTTTTGGAATTAGTATTTTATGCTTTCATTATATACTAGCTAAAACTATAAATTATTTTACAACAAAAATTTAAATAATTCAAAAACGAAATATACTCCAATTTCTTCGAGCCAAAACAAAGTGTACTAGTCTTCTTCGTGCTGAAATGACATTTTTCAAGCGTCTCGGCATTGATTCCACCTTTGTTGTTATGTCTGATGAAATTTTTTGCCATTCTTTAAGTAAAAGGGTTTTCTCTCAATCGAATTCCTTCTACACAGTTTGTTCGACTTAAATCATATATTGCATATATATATATATATAATAAAGTGGATCGTTTTGTTCAGGGGTAACAACAATTTTTTTTTCAACACTCATATTCTGAATTCCGGATTCAAGATGATCTTAAATCCAAAAGGAAATCGAAATCGGTTTGACCATCTGCCAGCGGTTTTGATTTAAAAAAATTATTTTTTTGCCAAAAATCAACGGCTTTTCGGCGTAAGTTTTTATCAATCTGAAATAACTACCCAAAAGTAAGGTGCAAACGAAAGGTGTCTAGGACCCCAAAGTTGTGAATAGAAAAATTGTTATATTCGAGATTTTTTTTAGTGCAATAGTGTTCAGAATTCGGTAAAAATAAATACTAAATTTTCTAAAATTTACCTAAAAATAGCAGATTTATAGCGCTTTTTGTGAAAGATACCAAAAATTTAGACAGCATTCAGAACACTGTTGAACTATAAAAATTCTTGAATCTAACAATCTTCCTTTTCAGAATTCTGGGGTCTTAGATACTTTTAATTTGCACCCTAATTTTGGGTAGTTATTTCAAATTTATAAAAACTTACAGCGAAAAAACCGTTGATTTTTTGCGAAAAAGTGATTTTCTTAAATCAAAACCGCTGGCAGACGGTTCCACGTATTTTGATATCCTTTTGGATTAAAGATCTACTTGAATTCAGCTCCCAGAATATGAGTGTCGAAAAAAGTGTTTTATTTTTTTGACCCAGCTTGCTTAATATATATACTCCTTAGAATAGTAAGCAAAACCTTTACTTAAATTCATATAAAACAATAACTACAACTGCAATAACTGCAATTAAAAACTTTTCAAGAAGCTTGCCACGTGTATTAAAATATCGACATTTTAAACATAGTTTGTGAATGTGATAAAATTCAAATGCTAGACAATTTGGCCCGAAGCTTTGTGAAACTGATAGCTAAGTAAAGCTAAGTAAATTAACAAAAAAAGTTAATTTGATTATTTTAACAGGATTAGTTGTCACTTTTTTATAAGGACGGAATCTTTTGTCTTAAAACTGCAAATGTTATGACCAGAAATAATGACAAAAATTATGTGGTTGATATTGGACCCATTGAACGTTGCACATTGTGGGTTGTATTACTTTCCATACATTATATGGTATACACCTTTAATGCTACACCAGCCCCGGGCGTTGCCGGGTATTCCAGGTAATATTTTAAATAAAATGCGACTTAAAAATTAAAAACTTTTGTAATGATATTTTTTTTTTTTTTTTTTGATAATTATCCGATGAACCGAAAATTTTCTGCTATTCGTATTTGGATATCGAATATCAAATTTTTTTCGACTATTTTTCAAAATCGATAACCGGATAATAAAAAACGTAAATTAAATGTCAAATGTAAAATAAGCCCTAGTTAAAGCCAACTTGACGTGCTTTGCTGCCTAATGCAGATGATTGTCACCATGAAATGTATGTTAAATATTTAAAAAAATAACAACAGCAACAACAACGACCACAACTTTTAAATGGTTTGTTAAAAACACGTTAAGAGCGCCTAGTTTGCGGTTGGACTTGCATTATGATTACTTATTTTGTTGTTATATTGATCAGGCCAATCGGTACACCTGCGCTGTAGTTGGGTGGTAAATCAATAAATTCAGATGTGTGAAGAAATATTCATCAAAGACGACATATGCGTGCGACCACTACACGCGGTAATGTTGATAGAGAAAGTGATGATAAATTTATTACTGATCTAAATGATGCAACTTTGGTTATGTATGTATGTTGGTAACCCAAGCATATCCAAGCTAAGCTTGATTTTGTATCGTTATTTTTAAAAGCCATTTTTCTTTCTTGCTCAAATCGTTGACGTAGATCGCAACCCATTTTTTTTAATCTTTCATAAAATAAAAAATTTTATTTTACAAGTGCGAATCATAATTACGTCGCTGTGGTAACATCCACAGACACTTTTTCCAATAACCTACTACCATATATGTGCGTTACGTGCGAGAAAAAATCCTTTAATATGACAAAATGTTAGCTTAACATGTAAGATTTGCCACTATGGCAACCATGACGAATGCTTGCGGCAAGAAATTAATTAAAAACGCCCACTTTTAATCGATAAATCAATGCATACCCACACACACACACACACATTATCACTTATGCACTCTGCACACACTAACACATGCTGCCATCATCCCATTTAATCCGCATATCTATGTTAGTCGACTGCACCGCTGTCGAACATCTAGCGAACTCAACCTCTTAATTGTTGTTGCTTTTTTTGATTCAACATTTTAAAACAAACGTAAGAAGCAGCACTCAATTTAGCAAAAAAAAAAAAATAATAAGACACGAAATGCAGAGTCGAGTAGAACTGCTGCTTGCAAACATTGGGGCGACGACATGACAAGCACCAAATTAGCTCCATTTTACTTTAGTGTTTCCTGGAATGCGGCGACCTCAACTGTGCAAATGCATAAATTTCAAACTTGGTCTTTATTTTTGACATCATATTCTAAATGAGTTTTAAATTGATTTTTGTGGAATTTTGGGACTTTTTCTGTTTTTAGGGATACAATTTTATAAAATTATTTTTTATCATCATGGTGCCAACATGGCGCCAAGTGACACATTTATCAGTTTCAATAATGATAATCTAAAGATTAAATGAAGTGATTCAAATTAAGTTTTAAAGAAGAGAGAGCAAGGCGATAATTGTATACCATAAGCAAGGTAGTTTGTTTGTAAATGAAGTACATATGCTGTGAAAACAACATATTTTAATACTATATATAACTTTTTATTCTTTTTATGAAGATGGCCTCAACTTGTACTGAGATATAATATTACCATTGGGATCCAACATCTTGTTTTCGTATTCTATCCTGTTATTTGAATGCCACTATTATATACCTTACCCACTTATATTACAGTTCGTAAGGTTAATATCAATATTTACCAAAATACTGAGGTGTAATTCATTTGCTTTAATTCATTCACCAAATTAATACCAAGTGTTAATCGGCTTGAAAAAAGTGAATGGAACAGTTGAATGGATTAAAGCACCATTTTTACCAACTAACTAACTTGCTTCGATGGCACTTCAGTTCAATGCGAACCTGCGACTAAACAAGCGAATCTTTTCAACTAGCTTGGTTATTGAGAACAGCTCTCCAAGTTGTCAAAACGTCATACAAAGAATATTCTTGTAAAACGACTCATGAAGTCCTATACTACTGTGGGCAAAAAATGTCGGGAATTTGTTTATAAATCAAAAACTCTATTTATTCCTCTAAATTCATTTCATCCCCCTCAAAGTAGTCCGCCCCGAATGCAATACCCTTGTGCCAATGTTTTTCCAATTTCCAAAACATGCTGTAAAACCCTCTTCCAGTCAAGCTTTCAATTCCTTCTTCGTTTTGGTTTCTATCCCATCTATTTTTTTTTTAGACTTAACCAGCACTCAGGGGATGCCCCCTATAAATGCGAAAGCATTGTGTTGATTCGGAAGAAGGGTGATAGTTAGTTGGAGGGTGGAAAGATGGAGTAGTGTCGGTGAAGATTTGATTTAAATTAACACAGATTGAAACTGCCGGGAAACACGATCGCAGGGAGATTGTTCCACAATTTTACTGAGCGACCGAAGAACGAATTATCTCGGTAATGCGATGTTCTATTGGGCAAAGTTACAATGGTAAAGGGATGGGCTTGGAGAGCAGTCCGAGTGGACCTAGGAAACACACGAGCTGGTGGCGTCAGGCCATGTATCTCCCTTGAACACTTCCCATGGTAGTAAATGTACAGAAGGCTTAGGCAACCAACATTGCGACGATGCCCAAGAGAGTTGAGAGAAGATGAAATATTTTCATCCCCTATCAAATATATCGCACGTCGTTGAATCCGGTCCAGAAGCTCCAAATATGATCTTGAAGCCCCTGCCCAAATGTGCGAATTGTACTCCATTTTCGGCCTAATATATGAGGTATAGATCAAACGAAGATCAGATGGAGTGAAGTATTTCTTACACCGTTTTAAGAAACCAAGGCACTTGGCTGCTTCTTTTGACACATCAAAAATGTGATCATTCCACCGAAGATCTGCTTGTATTGAAATGCGTAGAACGTCAAGAGCTTCTGACTCCGTAAGATCTACACCGTTCATATTGAGGGGAGCTAAGGGGCAATTGATTCGCTTGTGGGTTAACAGACAACACTGAGTCTTGCTAGCATTAAACTCTACTCTCTTAGCAAGACCCCACTCGGAGATTTTTGCTAAGTCATTGTTAAGTGTGTCATTCATATGTTGCCTCCTCCTCTCAATCTCCAAAGAGCTCGGGCGTTTTTTAAATGAATATGAATGGCAAATGCCGCTGTCATCCGCAAACGAATGAATTGGGTTGTGAGTCAACGACAGAAGGTCGTTGATAAAAACCAGGAATTGATGGCGTGCTCTCTGGACGATATGCCATCGACTACAACATGGATCGTTCGATTCATCAGAAAGCACGTGATCCACCGAGCAAAGTTACCACCGACACCATATGCAATTAGTTTAGACACGAGCGCTTTATGCCACACTCGGTCAAATGCCTTAGAAATATCCAGAGCAACAATTTTGCTCTCACCTAATAAGTGAACGCATTGGTTCCATTTTTCTGTTAGGAACTCCATAAGGTCACCAGTAGACCAGTAGCAAAATTAGTTAGTTAGTTTTTGTAGGAGAGCGTATCAATCTCTATCACAATATCCAATTCTCTATCATTTAATAGAGTGTGACGATTTGTTGCAGAATAGCTTCTGTAATACTTAATATTGAATCAACAGACTCTGTCTAACAAAGCTTTGTGGGTAGGTGGATAGTGTATAGATCACTTAATCAGTGTGGTACGAGCTCGATCCCTTTATCGGGCCAAGAAATGTTCTTAATATTTGATTTTAAATTTTCTTGTAATAAACGCAAGCAACAAAGAAACCACTTTCAATTCACTTTCGAAGAAAAGCTGTGTTTTTGTAATTTCACTCAAGCAAATCACAGAACGAGGCGTAAGAAGCTTCGCTTCAAAAACAAGGAACTTGAAGTCCCCGCTAACTCAAAGTGACTTGAATACAATCATTAAAATCAATAAAATTATGACAAATGATTGCTAATTTCAAATGTTGAAGTCAGAAGTACCGAAAAAGAATTATGTATTGCAATCAGTTTGCACAAAAGCAAAAGACTAGAAACGTGAAATGATTGCAGTCTTTCACAGCTCTGATGAAGATATACATTGGCATAGCGAGGAATTAGGGGAACATCTGCACCCATAGACATCAGTAAAATGAAAACAATAGAATTATATTGTACAAAACTCTAAAAGTACTTCGATTTTAAAATAACACATAAAGCAGTGGCCAAAATTATAGCGCACTGCACACGTTACCTTTTTAAATCTCAAAAACCCTCAAAAAATCCAAGGAAATCAGTCAAACTTTCTTTTTCAAAAATCAATTTATATATATTTTAAAATAGAATAGTTTACAAGTTTACTTTAAAAACAAAGGTTTAAATATTTAATGTTTTTTATAATTATTTTAATTTTGTGTGAGACAAATTTAGAGCGCACTTAAAATATATTAGTCAAATTATTCAAAAATAGTAAAATAAAGGTTATGAATATGAAGAAATATTTCCACCACGAGCCTTAAGGATGTACTTAATGCGATTTGGAAAAGAAGAGACTAACTTGATACATTCATTGACTGGCATTTTTGACAAAATATCCTTTATCGCATTCTTTAACTCACTATGTGTTGAAATCTTGTAATTTTGAAGGTTGCGATCAATTATTGACCACAAGTTTTCGATTGGATTAATATCTGGTGATGTTGGTGGCAAATCCAAAAGTTGAATGTTGTTGCTTTGAAACCAATTCATTGCTAAAGCTGCACTGTTTTCATTATATGCATTGTATTCCTTTGGTACCGAAAAGATTTTCTAAATATTCTGGTAAGGCCTTAGAAATCCACTCAATGTACTTTCTAGCATTCAAACGTCCTTCATAGAAAAGCAAAATACTTATGCCATGTGCACTGAAGCACATACCCATACCATCGCCTTGTGCACAATTTTGAAAACAAAATGGTTCATCTCTTTCCTGATAAGTTCGGCGCATAAATACCCGATTTTTTCTGTTTATTAATTCAAAATGGGATTCGTCACTAAAAACAACTCGATTCCAGTCTTTTTTACTGTTCAATTTGTATATGCTTTACACCAGTTAAGCGTCTTCTTTGTTTGAAGTTTGTTACTGAATGGACGATGTTTCTGAGAGTAGCTTTTGAGACTACTTCCACAAGACGACGGCGAGTTGTTATGGCACTAACTGACTTTTCAAGACAAAATGACCATTCGCTTGCAAGATTGCGACTACTTGCTGCCCAATTTTTTTTACACAATTTAACTAACGATCCTGAGCTGAAGTTGTGCATCTACGACATCCTTGACCTGGCGCATTATTAAGTGGTAATCACGCGGCAACTTTTATGGCAATATTGTAAATACATTTTCGTGAAACGCTACATCGTTTTGCAATTTCAGAATGTGAATATTTTCCCGAAGTAGCGTTTGAACCGAAATTTTTTGTTCAAAAGTAACTCTTTTTCGATTCATTTTTTTAAATTTAGTAGTTTTTTTTTTTTTTGTAAAATGTAAAATTATAAACTCACTTGTGTCAACAACTCTGCAAGACTGAACCAAATGTATTGCTCTCTGGTAATTTTGCTATGAATTCCCGTTATTTTCCGCATAGCCGCTATAATTTTGTCACATTCAACTTTTTCATGTTCTCTTCATTCTTTCTTTATTATACTCATAGTGTAAAACAAAACTTTTTTTAAAATAATTTAATTTGTTATCAACCAGAATTACAATTCGTGCCAACTCTAAATTCTGTTTCCTCTTTTAGTACAAGACTTTTAAGTTCAAAAAGTAAATAATAGAGTGCGCTATAATTTTGACCAGTGGTTTATGTCTGATCAAAAAATGTTCATTAAAAATTATATACAGGTTTTATTTTCAAGTTCAAGTTTAACCTCTTAAAATTTTACTTATTCCAGTTAAAGAAACTTTAACATAGCGAATTTAAAACATAGCGAATATCTTTTATGTATATAAAAATGGATGCATGGATGTATGCAGTTGTGTATGTCAGGTATAGTTCGGAGCCTAACCGCTAAACCAGTTTTTATAAAAATTTCAAGGAAACTGTCTTGAGAGAGTGCCTGTGATGTTTGGTGTGAATCTAACCAGTGAGGCGGCCATTAAACAGGGGGGCGTGGCACCACAAATACAACCAAAATATCCAATATCGAATAGCAGGGGCGGATCCAGGAAAATATTTCGTGGGTACTTTTAAAAATATTAATTTAAGCTATATATGTATATTAGCCACTTGCACATACACACACACGGTATCAGTAAAATTCTACAGGAGTGCAGAAAAACTGCTTTCTTTTAACCTATTAAATGGATTTTCAACTAAACTAAAACATTTATTTAAATTAGACACTTGCTTTGTTCTGAAGTCAGTATTTAATGGAAAATCCGCCCTATATTAATTAAATCAAATTGAGTTAAAATCCAAATTTAAATTTTATCCTTTTTGCAATATACGCGGTATTGCAAGTGGCTGATACGCAGTATTGCACGCCCAACGACGATATGCATTGTATATTTATAAAATATGTTATCAGTAAATCAAATCAACTGTTTTTTAGAATGTAAAATGATATTAATTTTTCTTGGCTTTTTCGATATAATGCCGATTACATTTTCACACGCTGCTTCCATGTCACGATGCCTGTTCAACAACGCCAACCCGTTCTATCAGTCCTCACTAGTTTTGCTTCGCTGGTACGTTTTTAATCTGCGTAGAGTCTATGAAACTGTGAAAAAGCTTCGCTGTGTTTTTTTTTGCAAGCTATACACGGTAGAAATTTAAGAAACAATCAACATTTGTCATTTGGACAGTAGTAACTATATCCACTATATCTTCAAACCGTTAGTCCTACAATAAATGTTAGGTGATATTTAAGAGAACTTGGGATGATCTTCTTTGTGGTGTAGTGTTTTACCAACTTTTATAAAAAATTTTATATTTTTTGGAAACTAATTCACATTTTTCAAGGTCCACTACTCTTTTTTTGGCGTTTTGAAAACATGGTCGTATTGAGGCATTTATTTTCAATGCATTAATAAAATTTTACATTGAAAAATTAATGCTTACTATTATAAGCGAATTTTTTCAAAAACTGCATACACAATTTTTTCATACAAACACTTTCAAACTAAAAGTGGGATTTTTAGTATTTTATGTACTTCTTCATGTATTATTTAATTTTTCAGATAGTATGCCTCCTATGGCTATAAATAAAAAAATATTTAAATTAAAGCATAATTAAAAGCTTTCGGAGGCATATTACTAGCATAAAAATTATAAAATACTATAAGAAGTAAAAAAAATACTAAAAATTACATTTTTGTTTTAAACTGAAAGTGTTTTTTATTTAAAAATTGTGAAGGCAGGTTTTTGAAAAATTCGTTTAAAATAGTAAGCATTAATTCTTCGAAGTACAATGTTGAGAATGCATTCAGAATGATTACCTCAACACGACGATGTTTTAAAAACTCAAAAAAATAATCGTGCTGAATTTGAAAAATGTGAATGAAATTTTAAGTGGTTAAAAAAATTTAAATTTTTCATTAATGCGTTGGTAAGAAACTTTAGAAAATGTTAAACAAGACAAAGATCTCTTAAAAAAATCCCAAACATTTTTGTGTAGGACTTAAAGTTTTAAAGATATAGTTGTTTTCCTAAATGTCCGAATGACAAATTCTGATTTTTTCTTTTTTTAATTTTCCACTGTGTAAAAATTACAAGAAAAAAATTTAAATAAATATGATAATACAATAAGTAAGTAACGACATCGCTTATTGCGATTTATCTGTTATAACGAATAAAAGGCTGACCAGACAAATAAAACATTCGACGAGATATCTTCGGCATCCATACAGAAATTTAAACTAATAATTATGAAAATAAATTTATGTATCAGAAAAGCAAATAACAAAAATTACACATTTTTCAAATAAATACAAAAATTTGTGTAAATATTAACGGAGATTGTTGAGTCTTTACCAATTACCAATATAACAATATCGTTTATAACGATCTATCCCTTATAACGAACAAAACTAAGGTCTATTGAATTTCGTTATAAATATTACTTTAATTATATTTTTCTGTATTTCTATTTACTGTGTATCTATTTACTGTATTTATATTTTCTGAGTACTATAAACTTGCAAAATTTGAAAAAAATCGGTATAGTCAAAATCACTTTTTTGGCAAAAACGTGGGAAAAAACAGGAACAGAACTCAGGGGTGTATATTTCGAATAAATTATTAAAAAATCGATGTTTTTCATTTTAATACCATAAGACCACATAATAAACACTAGTACATCACATTTAAATACAGGTGAAATTTGGGGAGGGGTCAGAGGGGGGTTTGCCCCCCAAAGTGTCCCCCTGAATCCGCGTCTGTCGAATAGCTTTGGAACTAAATGTCGCATACGAATGAAACTTAAAATAAAGTTACTAATTCGCCAGATATTTCTGCTGGAAAACTGGCATGGAAATTGGAAAATTGATAACGGGGCGTGGCTCCACCTATAAAAGATAAATTTTTGATACAGAGTAAAAGTCACAGTCTGCTACTAGGAAACTGAAACGGGCATTGAACGTGGTGTCAAACTAAGGGTCTAATAAATGTTTTAAATATACTTCTTATTTACCAATATTTTCCAAAAAAAGTAAGAATAAACGCATAACAGAGTATGTTAGTCATGATTTAATGCAAAAATGCTCATCCAGAAACTTATCTGGACCACGCTGCCCGCTATATACATTTTTTTCTGATATTAGCTTTATCTCTGCGCTTTTGCGAAAGCAAAAACAAGTAAAAAACAACAACACAAGCTGTAGCTCGACCGCGTGACCCGCCGTTAAAAGTTTTTTCTATCGTGAACTTTGTGTTATGCAAAAAAAAAAAACAAGTACCTAGGTACATAAAAAAACAGCAGTACAAACCGGTGTTCACGATCACCAAAGCATGCAAATTGTCGCATTATTTGTTTTACGCACATAGGATTTGCTTTTGTTTTTGCTTGTAAATTACTTTGCCAAAAATCACAATTCGCAATATATTTTGCTTAATTTTATTTTTTTAAAATCATTGACTCTTTTGTTAAATTACGTGAGCTCCACTGCTTTTATGTATTATCCAAGATCAAAAAGCACTCGTTAAGATCATACCTACTCTTGCAACGAAGTGTTTCGCGTGCTGTCATCTGTCAGACACTCTTTGCAAAACAACAGTTTGGGACGCCTGAGTTTCCTGCCGCCAAAAGAAATTATTTGACATGCCATTTTAATTTAAAATGCACGTTCGACTGTAACTTACTGCATTTACGTTTTCAAGAGAAGCTTTTGATATGCTTTGGAAAAAATGCAGATACAAATCAACTTTAACGCACGTCACTATAAATTGTCGCTTATATTTTAAAACTCACTTGATGCGCCAAAACACTGACGAAACACGTTAAGCAACTTGGCGCTTTTTAATGTATCCACAAAATTGTGGGAGATTCAACAAAGTCAGGTTGACAACTTTAACTGCTTCAATGGTTGTTGGAGCTGAAGTGAGAAATAGCTTCGTTGAAGATTTCACAGTGGAGTAGCGTGCTTTATCAACTGAAGTGGTGACGGAAATTAAGCTAGACAAGCGCCTCTTGATGGATGAGAAAGTTTTGTGTGTTTGGGAATGAAGGTTGTTGCAAAAGAGAAAAAGGATGCAAACCGGAATTTTGGTTTGCGAGCAAAAATTGAGTTATAATTAAAATTAATCTTAGAAGTTCCATTAATAACAGATGACATTAAAATGGAATTTTGTAATTATGTTAATAAAGATACAGGTAGAATGAGCACAAAAACAAGATATTGGAATGAGGAAGGAATGTGCTTTAAACGTATTTTTGACAGAAAATATGTGTTAGAGGACAAAACGGTATTTAACCCTTTTACACATAAGGAAGGTTAAATAAAGTTGTTGTTGTGATGAGAAAATTATAGCATTGTGGAGTTCCAAGTTTAACAAACTCGGGAGGGAAAGTTTTATTAGGCATAACTATTATGTGATTCGTTTAAAAGTTAAGAATAGCTAAAACAAATTATGTTCCGGTAATATTGATTGACCTTTAAATTGCGGGTTCACATAATTGTGCAACTCTTTTGAAATTAAAAAAAAAACAATAACTTTTTTGATTGATCTTCAATTAGTATCACAATTTAACACCTGCATTGCACATTCAAGTAATTGACACCTAGCATTTATCGATATTGCTCTTCTTTCAGCAGCCATTTAACAAACTGAGAACCTTTTGAAGTCTTCTTAAGCACAATCAAAGTGATATCGGCCAGAAACAAAAAGCAAATCAAAGTTTGAACGAACAACATCACAAAAGTGGAAATAAAAACAAGCGTAGCAGCAGAGTGTCAAATTGACAGCTCAAATGCGCATCAGTTTCAATCAAGTGTTTGTCAAATAGACAGACAGATTTAAGTGCTCCCAACGCTAAGAAGCCTTAAACTTGGTATGAGAGACAATCAAAGGGAAGGGCGACCTACACTTGTTTTTCAATGGTGCCATTTTTTTTTTTTGTTCCCGTTTGCTTTGTTTTATTTAACACCTGAAAAACAATATATAATAAAAAATTTCATTACCAACACACATACATACATATAGAGCTTTGCAATTAAGCTGACAATCAGTTGTTAACAAAGGTTTAAACACTAAATGTAAAGCAAAACTTAAAAGAAACTTCAATGCATCTGTACAAACTTTATGTTCCTAATATTGAGGCACCTTCTTACAATTTTAGAATCAACGTAGCAGTAGCAGCAGATTGGCAGTTTGTAAAGACTTGAATGGCAGACGTGAGTGATGAGGATTGTGTTCTCAAACTTTGCCGAATGTTGAAAAAAAATGTGTTACAAATTAGTGTTAAATAACTTAAAATTATAATACTTTATACACGCAAAGAAATTTTTCGCTTGACGCAACTGAAGAATTCACCAACTATAATTCGTTTGCAACATTTTACCGCAAACAAATATTTAGTTGTCTCTAACGAAAAAAATAAACGAAAAATATCGAAAAAGTAGCGAAAACCGAAACATTTTTTTTTAACTTATAAAAACTCATAAAATTAAAAAAAAAAATTCTTTCTTACTTCCATCGTCGGGAATCGAACCCCGACGCTGTCGATGTCAAGTTTACTGGGCGCTCTTCTTAGCCGGTTGCATCACAGTCTATTGTATTTTCAGTCGGACAATATTCGACTAGTGCTGCTTATTTTTTCTGTCAAAAAATAAATTTTTTTTTAATTAAATGTTCGTTTATGAGAAAAGAACTTCGTTTCCTACAAACGAAGTTTTATGTAACAACAAATAAATTCTTCAATTAACGCAATTGAAAAATCGCACGCGCTTATGACAAATAAAATTCATTTCCTGCAACTTAAAAACCCGTTTTCCGGAACTGTTTCCGTTTCTCGTAACTATTGAAACTATTGCAAAAAACGTTTTCAAGCACGATAAACGAAGTTCGTTTGCGGTAAACTGACGATAAACGTTTTTTTCTTTTCTTTGTGTGTATACGAAAACTACCCTAAAATTTTCAACTTTTATAACTTCTTCGTTTTTATACCCAATGGCAGTTCTATGGCAAAAAGTACAGAAATTTTAAAAGATTCTTAATTTATAATGCAAAGACTTGGGGAACAAGTCTAAAAAAATTTAACTTACATGTAGGATATAAATTTGGAGGATTTTAAACTGCAGAAAATATACCCCTTAATAAGCTTTTTACAACAACATATCATTTTTGAACTTCGGACACCATAAACGTTAGTTATGATAAAAGCTCATTCCCACTGTCTTTTCGGTGTTCCAAAATAAAAAATTTTTATAGTGTTGAATACAGTTTCAGCTACGCCGCTTTGCCGTCTAGAGTAGCACCTCAGTTTGCTATATCTCTGGGCTAATTTCTATTTTTTTTTTTTTTTATTAAACTTTTTAAAAACTTTTTTTAACTTTTTAGCAATAGCAACTTTCTTGATATATCAAATTTGAACTTAATACGTACGTTTAATCATAATTTAAATGATGTTTGGCAATGATATCTCCCAAAAGAGTTGACTCGGACCAAAAATGTCAACTCTTATTAATGAATTTTTAAAACAATCAGTTAAAAAAACAAACACAGAAACAAAACTGAACTGTACAAAAAGCATTACAAGAGGATAGAAAAATGAAACAAAATTAAGTAGAACAATATGAAACAACAAAAAAAAAAAAAATGTGACTTTCATTTAGTGAATAAGAAATGTGTCCAACTGCGAAATAATTAATGTATGTATGGGTCCCTTGTTGACGTACACCAAGTCGACCAACATTGTTGACTTTGCAACAGTGTAACGTGAACCAAGCTGAAGGAGATTGTTGAGTTTCCTAAGCAATTTTAATTAACTGCAAAATGTTGGCAGTTTATTTCAATAACAATAACAAAAAAGTAAGTGGTGAAAAGTTCAGGAACGTGAACAGCTGAATTGTTTGGAATTCTATGCATATTCTAGGATGTTCAATAAGTCTTTGCATTAGACTTATACTTTCTCCTTTACTTTACCTTTTTTGGAAGGGCTTCTTTTGTGCTGGGTTAGTACGATTTGTCCAACTTTTCAAAGTATGTATTAGATTTCAATTCAACTTCTTCATTTGCTGTAAATCTTTTTCCAGTGAGCCATCTTTTGAGGTTAAGAAAGAGATGATATTAGCTGGGGCCATATCTGGAGAATACAGTGGATGGGGAAGCAATTCAAAGTGTAACTCGTTGAGTTTTCTCATTGATTTTATTATTTTGTGAGATGGTACATTGGCTTGCAAGAAAAAACAAATTTTTTTATAAATGTGGTCATTTTGACTTAAGGTACTAATTAGGGTAATTGTAAAACATTTTTTTTCTCCGTTAAGTATATATATTAATTTTTTTAAAAGTAGGTCAAAAATTTAATATTTTTATCTGGTAGGGTGGAGAGAGTATTGCAGGGAGAATGCTAAACTCGAATTCGCAATACGAAAGCTAAAATATCAATCATTGTTTTTATGCATTAACATCAAATAGAACTTACATTTATTGCATATTAAAAAATAACCAAACTTTTGGGTGCGAAAATGTACCCTTTGGCAAGAAATGGGCTACTATGACTATTTGCAAGCGCGAACACTGTCTGCTATTTGGAGAATATGCTTCTAAACATTTTTAAGTATTTTTACTAAGCAATACATGCAAGCGAACCAGATTACGGAAAATGCAAGATGCTTTACGTTTCAAATGCATAATTTGTATTGTTTAGTCATGTAAGATGTATATCTGGAACAAACCAATTCGTTTTGGTTGATGTGGTTTTAAGGCTGTTGGAATGTGTAGATGATCCCATTTTATATCAAATATATTTCGACAGCTTCTTTACATCACATTATTTGATGTGCCTTTTAAGTGAAAAAAGATTTTGCGCCACGGGAACCGTAGGGTAGAAGGGAGATCATTCGCCATGGGGGCACATACACCACCCCTACTTTCTTCCTAACCATCCAGCAACACCATTAAATCGAAATAAGCAAAATTTTATGCAAATATATATATATAATAAAGTTCCATCCCTATAAAAATGACATTTCAACACCGAGCGTGATTGCGACTAAGTGTGTTTTTTGGTGTGCTGCGAAAATATTTTTGGATAAGTTAATTTATTTTTAAAAATTTAGATACTTGTATTGGGAAGTTGAAAATTCATGAGCTTGTAACAGTAATATTAGTACATACAATCATATATATAGCTTCAATTAATATTAATGAAGAAAAAACGGATACATTTTTTTTTTTCTGTATGAGTGCCTGCACATGGGGCACATAACGTACACCGATACGCCGGCACATTCATACGCCGGCGTAACATTATACGTAACATCTCGGCAAGCGGCTTTTTTTATTTTTGAAATAGATTTACAATGTAAAATAACTTAAACTAACATGAAACATAAATTTCACTAACAATAAGTTGTTATTTGTTTTTTCTTTTTGTTTTTGTTTTTAACGTAAAATTTAATTGTTAATGAATAAAATTAATTTTCCTTTCATTTGTTTCTTTCTGAATATATTCTATTCACGACTCATTACCTAAAAATTCAAAGTCTTATTTTGCGGATTATATACCCCATGGGTGTGGCGTATGTACCCCATGGGTGAAGCGGTTTCGCCAGTTTGACTTTTTTTGGATATTATAAAAAGAAGTGAAAAGCAAAAAAAAAAAATAGTCACCCTTAAATACTAAAATATAAAAGTTTATAAATATAAGCTTAAGACTGAAATAGATTTTCTGATAAAATTGGTTCGGTAAATTTTTTACAGCAGCTTAAAAACAAGGTGGCGATGATGCCCTTCTACCCTAAGTCCAAACCGTATTGCAAAAGCCCCACTACGCACAGAAAGGCAACTCAAGAGGGGAGAAAGTGATTATCAATTTGATAGAACAAATTCGGTATTGGATAGTCGTTGGGCAGACAACAAAGAGGTGACGGTTCTCACCAACTTCAAACAAATTGAACCGATGCAAAGCGTAAAGCGATGGAAAAAGTATTTTAGAAAATATAAGAATGTGCCAAAACCATTGCTTCTCAGCTCACACCATAACAGGATACAGACCTTCACAACAATGCTGGTTCGAATTACAGAATAAATATAAGTTCAAAGTAGTGGTATTGGCCTTTATTTATTTTTGTCCTTAGTTTATCAGTCACTAATGCGTGAAAACTACATTGCTTTTTGGAAAAAGCGGAAAAAATATGTCATCTCAAAAAGATTTCAGAGGTAGCGAAGGAAAAGTTTGCTATTAAGTTCACAGTCAGATGCTGAGTCTGCTCAAGAAAGATCCGACAAAAGCGTTACTTACCAAATTGACATGTATTTTAGGGAAACATATTCCAATAGTTCAGCCACAAAGAAAACCTTGCCAACTTAAAGGGTGTGTCAAGCCAATAATGTGGATGTGCCACAAATCCTAAGTGCATTTGCATCCACAACGCTTTGAAAAATTTCATTTAAAATAAGACAATAAGCTTATAGAGTTAATATGCTAATAAATATATTTTGAAATATTTCTTAGTAGTTATTTCGATTTCTAACATATTTATATATACACATAAATTTTTTCGCACCTTCGAACACCTATTTCCGGGACCAACGAACAAGATAGCGCCAAACCGACAATGGATTTGGATTCAGAAGACCCAAATTATTAAAAATATTATCGATTTTTTAAAAAGCTCGCGTTTGAATTTTCTTGGCTGAAAATGGGTTAATAAAAAAGTAATATTTTGAGTCAAGACAACGTGAAAACTTATGTAAGTAATGAATTTCTTTCATAACATTTAGTATGAACCTATTTTTTTCTTGCACTTTTGTTTTTTGAATATTTTTTTTGCAATAAAAAGAAACTGTCTTTTTGAAAATAAGTCAAAAGAATAAAGCTACCATAATCACAAATCCCAAAACAAAATTGTAGCTCAATATATATATTCAAAAACGTTTTCATTACTTACACTTACACCTTGCATCTAATGCTACTATAAAATAGTTTTCGAAATATTTTATCCTTGTAAATTGTAATCAACTCTCAATGCACCAAATTTGTAGTTGTATATTGTTAACCATTCAAAGTGCGAAAAGAAGAAACAAAAATCTTCAAAATAACTTTGAAGCTGTCAGAAATTTCAAGCCATAACTTAGTTAGCTCTTGAACATAATTTAATTGTGACAATGAAATGAACATTTGTTTAAATGTTCGAAAACTTCTTGAAGTTAGTGTGCAGAAAACATTCATTGCATAAAGTTTGGTAAAATATGAAAATAACAAAAATATTCGGAAAAAACTCAAACAGTAATAGAAGACGTGTACACAGAACAAAAGTAGTAGTAAAGTTAAAAACGTGCAAACTTTTGCATAAACTTATTTATCTCAGTTGGCAAGGTTTGCATACAACAATCCGCCTTGCTTAAAAATATGTTACAAAACAAAATCTCTGGCTTTCTGTATGAATCTATGAAAATATTTAAAAACACGCACAGCTGTTGTTCGTCTTAATACAAGATACCACGGGGAGGTGCACTCATTCGTTAGTTCTTACATTTCATAACAAGGGAGCGAAGTGCGCAGCGGATAATCTTGTCATTATGAAGAAGAAATAGTAATTCATGAGCAAAGCAACTTGGCGTTTCGCTTAGAATACCAAAACTTTATTGTTTGCCAGTATTTACAAAAAACAACAGCACAACTTGCGAACTTTTCCTGTAAGATTTTGTTACTTTTGATGGTTATGATAAATCTTTTAAGACAAAGTATGGAAATTAAATATAAGTAGTGGGGGAAAAAACTAGAAAACCTGTCGAAACACAATTTGACAAAAATAGTGCTTATATTTCGAATGAATGTGGTGACTTGATTCCACCGCATATAAACCATACCACACGAGAAACACTATACACACAAAAAAACCTTTTCAAAAATAAAGTATGCTTAAGTTTTTTGTAGTTGCTATTTTTTAAAAATCAAATATTACTTCATATAAAAAATATTTTCATTCAAAAAATATGTTCAAAAGAATTGTACAAAACAATTTGAATCCAAAAAGTATTTCGTTCCCAAAATGCACAAAGGCCCCAAACGACACTTTTTTCAAAATTGTTTTTTTTTGCAAATTTTGATAGCCAATACTCCACACGTCCATACGTCCACACAAAACTTTATGGCCCTGGAGTAAAAAAAAAGTATACCCAAAACACAAAAGCTCTATCTCCATGTACTGAAATTCTTGTATGCACAAAAGTCCTAACTAACAAAAATTTCGCTACGCATTCATAAGAAGCACTGATCTGCAATGTAAATGGAAACTTGGTTGGTTGGCTTTTCCAGGAAGTGACGATTTATGTTCTCGATTTTGTATTTTGTTTGATACCAAATAAAATAAATTTTGATGCAGTTCGGGTGAAGCTAAATTTTTGTCACGAAATATTTGCTTAAAATTTGCAGTATTCGACTCCTCGAAGGTTCTGAAGTCAAGGTCATGAAAGACAAGTACGAACGTGAAAAATATATGAAGAAACGCATGCGTTGTGAACAGTATATTGGAAAATCAAGAAATGGGATAAGGTTTCTTCCAAAAACCACCAAGATCTTTAGGACCTTCATGTACTTCGAATTTTTGTGAAACGCAATTGTTCAAGCTTTAATGAAAGCATTCGCAAAGAAATTTTTGATTTCTTCTGAGAAATGTCATGGGAACAGATAAAAATTAACGTAAGAACGTAAGAATTTATTTATTGCAATAAAGCGACTTAGATCTGAAAACTCTCTTTTCAGTATAAATATGAATATTTTCCTCAAAAATCCATTAACTCTCAAATGATAGTTATCTGAGTGTCGGCTTAGCAGATTTATTAAAAAAAAAACTTTAAAACTTTATAGAAATATAAATGCTTCAGAGGCAGGAAACCAAGATTCTTGAAAAGTAAAAAGCTACTATGAAATCTATTCTTATTACAAATAAAGCGAAGTTGGTATATTTTATTTTTATACGTACGCCCTCCCAACAAAGTAATCCATACTCTAGTTTAGCGTAGAATATACCATAATAGATACACTTGAGAAGTATTGGACTACAATATGATTTCAACAAATATAGGCATTTATAGTGGCAGCGAAAAGGTACTTTTAAGTTCATTTGTATGACTTGTATGATCACTTTATGCCAATATCCAACCAAATACCGAGATATCTAAAAGAACTCACATTTTCAATAGAAAAGAAGTTTGAAGAACAAGACTTGTGATTGCAGTATGCATAATTAGATGAGGGGAATATATCATTACTTAAAAGCTGTATTCCCGTGGTGATGCATTCCCGTGATCTAGAGCGCGGCTCTATTTTATTCGCGATGCAAAAACAAAAATTAGAACCAGATCTTTTCCTGCCTCTATTTCTGATCTTAAAATGCTGACAAGTTTAAAGCACTTTTTTCAAAACGAACATAGTTGGCAAAACTGAATTACTCTTATTGAAGTTTTCGTCGTTTCGTTTTTTGGCATTTTATCGCCAGTGTTGGCAAATTGTAATAAAGTTGAACTAAAACTGTTCCACTGAGATCTGATCTGATCCAGCGCCACGGGAATGCGGCTAAAGAAAATCTTTCAAACTTGCCACCATAAAAAAAAAGGAATCGAAGACAACATTCTTAGCATTTATATAAAAGAATATTATTCCTGTCTTATCACTTAGTACTAGCTTGTGAATCATAAACCAGTATCCTAAAGCAGAGAGATCATGCACGCTAAATTATTCTTGTTGAGCTTTACGACGATAATCGTCGGCAACACATTACCTACTACAAACGCTTAGTTTTACACATGTTCTTAAATTCAACATTTATTATTGAATAATGAACAAAAAAGTATGCAAGAGAGGACGTGTGTAAATTTATGTACTTACAGTCGGTAAAATGTTGCACACCTTCCCCTATCTACCCTTTACCGCAGCAGCAGCGCCTGTTTCATCGGCTCATGCAATGACTCTGAATTTTCATTCATATTAAAGACAGCTAACAGATGATCCATCACATCCTTGTAAGGTTTGAGGTTCTTGCAGCACACGCAGATATTAGTGGTATTCAATTAACGCCGTATTTGTGGTGTAAATAGCGTATGTGCCGTAACTTCATACAACTTACCACACATACGCAGTTTACATATCAAATACGTCGTTCATTGAATACCACTATTATGACTCACGCGTATAAATCATGGCTCAAGGCTAGTGATTGTTGATACGCTCTACAGCTTCAACAAAGCTCAGCGCAACTCTTTGGCTAAGCTGTTGTTTACGCACTGCTTTGAGGAAGAGAATTGTACTTATTGTAATAAACTTATATATATTATTAAACGCATATTCCACTTCATATAAATGATTAATCAAACGTTTAAACTTAACTACCCAGATGAAACACGCTGAAACACTCATGTTGATGCGCTGCTTTTGAAGCTACATCATTGGCAAGCGTGGATGATGCAGTACGCAGTGAAAATTTGTTTGCACCACAGAATGTAGTTTCGAACTTCGAACACTAAAATCGCTCTCTGTCTGCCACTTTTTCTCTCTTCCTTTTCCTCTCTCCCTATTTATGAATGCTGCTTTTTGAGGCAATAAAATTGTTTGTTTGCTATTGTTGTTTTTGTTATTTATGGATTCTAAGGCCGTGTTTATAGTGCATGCTTATTGCCAAGGTTGATTTATAAGGTTGTCGCAAGAGAGAGCGCGAGTACCCATAATTGTCAAATTGACGTTGACAGCTCATAGAAAATCTGCAAGTTCTCTCTTTTATCATCCGTAGTCATTCGCAAAATTGGCTGGTTTTGACAATTATGGGTTCTGAGAAGAGAGTGCGATCAGCCCTGCGACAACCTTATAAATCAACCTTGCTTATTGGTAAGTCGAGCCGAAAAACATGTAGGGGCAAAAGAAATGCATAACTTGCTTCTCTATTGCTCCAATGTGTTTTTCGGCTCTGCTCAGCAATAAGTGTTCACTATAAGTGCACTCTTAGAAAGCGTTAGATATGCACACGAAACAAATTAACTACATATATGTTGTTCCGTGCTGCTATAAGAAGCGTAGGCCAAAATTATAGTTTAATAAATATCTACTGAATTCAAATACGTTCCTTTTTACATTTTACTTCGTTTTATATGTAATTAATTAATTTAATGGCATTTTAATTTGACTTTTTTGAATTTTTTTTGTACACATTATTTTTAGAATTTCGAAATCCTTTGCGCATTCTAATTTCAAAATCAATGTATCCCAGTTTTTTTCGTTTTGACAGCTTCTGAAAAAAAGAAATTATTTTCGAATATTAAAAAATAATTTTTGACTGAATAAAAAAACACTGAATAAAAATGACAAGACCAAAAACACTATATAAAAATGACAAGAGCAATTAAAACTGAAAATAATGAAAAGAGAATAAGCTTACCGAAAACAAATTTGGAGAAAAGTTTCGACGATTTCATTGGAAATTTCTTCTGGTAACCATCCCAGTTAACCTCAAGCAAAAAGTCTTTAGAAAAAAGCAACGGCACACTCTTTGCAACGTTAGGCGAAAATAGACAATAATAATCAATAACATTTTAATTTCAACAATCATTTTTATATAAATAAAGTTATGCTTAACTCTTACAATTTTCACTTATTCACTTTTTAACACCCAACGCGCACTGAAGTTCGCTGTAAACTAAAACAAAGGAATTCGAAATTGATTGCATTTGCTCAAGTTCGAATTATTTAACACGTAAAAATAACAATCAATGCTGTGTAAACAACAATAAAACTTTACTATTGAAGTTGTTGTAAAAAGTAAAGAGAGCGAAAAGGGTTAGCCGCTTAGCATCTACGAAATGGAGAGCGCATCCTCAAAGCATCCCAAGACTGCGCAGAAAATGCGCTGTTTCTAGAAGCGCTTTTTATATTCCCGCTGGGTAAGCACCCACCGATACACGCACGATAAATATTAATATGAACGAAAGCACAAATCAATGCATACACATTTTGTGCTCAAACTTCACATTTTTGTGCTGAAATTTAAACACAATTTGTTTATATTATAATTTTGCACTATTTTTTGCATAAAATTTAGCAGTTTCTGTATTATTTGAAATTTTTACATATCTCGAGTTCACCAGTACACACGTTTGTGTTGCAATTAAAACATTTTTGACGCATATTTCAATTTTGTATAACTTTTTGATAAAAATTAAACAATCACTGTTTCTTTTTTATAAAATGTGACGAAAAGGTATTAACATAATATAACAACTGAAAATTACGACAAAAATTTACACTCATTTTGACAACATATTTCAACAAATATTTTAGAGTGTGGTTAATGTACACAGACAATTGCAAGGGAGAGTTGCTAGAGAAGGCATAGGCCATATCATCTGCAAAAGCATTGATAGAACTGCGGAATTTTATTGAAAAGAGCGAATCAGCAAAGACTAAATACAATACAGGACCCAGCACTGACCCCTGAGGAACCCCTAATGTTAAAAATTCTATTGAACTATAACAGTTTAATATTTTGATACGCTGTTTTCTATTTTCTAAACAGGACTGAAACCATTTAAAGATGAATCCCCTAAAGCCGATCATACAAAGCGTACCCAGCAATTTTTTATGATCAACTGTGTCAAACGCTTTAGTGATATCCACAAAAAAGCTGCTGTTAACAGTTTATTTTTCAGGCAAGAGTAAATTTTCGTAGAAAAATTCAATAATGCATCTTCTGTTGATAGGCCGGATCTGAAACCAAACTGGAATTAGTACAAATATTATATTTTTCCAAAAATGATAAAATTCGTACTTTAATTAATTTTCCAAATATTTTAGAGAATACCGAACGGATTATGTTCTCAAGAAGCATTTCATGGCAGTTTTTACTCTCTGAGGCTTGCTATTGTCTGCAGAGAGGTCACGACCGAACAAAAAATTAGTTAATGAAAACAACTTTCTGTGTCAGGTGGAAATCGAACCGAGTTCTCTGGCGTATGAGCCACACACTCTACCCACTGCGCCACGACTGTGATAATCAGGGACTTATCGCCTTTTTTAAGCAATGGTAGAACCTCTGCTATATTTGGACCTTTTGGAAATACACCACAGATAACGCTTAAGTTGAAAATAACGCTCACAATGTCACTAATGTAGTACACTATTTTATTTAAAAAAATTGTTCGATACACAGCTAGAAGTAGTAGAATGCAAATTTTTCCAGGACATAATAGTTTTGAAAACAAAAGTAGCCGAACTATAGGCCTCTTTCGATAAGCAGTTAGACTTATGACTACATACACAGCTCTCAGAAACTACCGGTTTTTCAATTCTAGCAAACAAGCTATTAAAAACATTAGCAACATCCTGAGGATTAGAAATAGAGCAATTGTCATGTGAGAGACATATTATTTACTAATATTATTTACACCCAGAGAAAAAAATCGTAAAACCAAAGAAAATTCACTTTGCCACAAAGACTTTTACTGGTTAGATTGTGCCCAAAGACAAAAAATCGTTACGGCAAAGATACAAAGATTGTTAGATTCCCAAGAACAATATACTTTGAATCAAAAACTTAAATTCTTGTGGCAAAGATATACGTGTAAAAATGCATCGAAAAGTCGTAAAAGAAAATAAAATACACTTTGGCACAAAGACTTTTATTCGCTACGGCAAAGATGCAGAATGTTAGATCCTTGATTTTAAGTACATGGCTTCATGAAATTAATGGCTTCTCTTGGCTTCTTTTTGCTGCTTGAGCTTATTATAACAAGAAAATTAAATTAAATATCAAACTTAAAATCTTACCTTAGCCTACCGTGGGGATTTCAAACCACACCCACCGATACCACCGATTGAGAAGACACTTCACTACGCATCGAGCCAAACTCCTTCGTTACACAGAGCGATTAATTCAATATTAATTACAACTGAAGCTATGCTGCAGCATAACACAATAATCTATGAATAGATTTTTGTTGTATAGCTATCAACAGAATACTGTGGCATACTACATCTGTTAATACAGCATCTGTTAACATAGCTGCAGTTATGTCAGTAAACAGTAGCAAGGCTGTTTGGATCAGTGGGTAGAGCGATGGACTTACACCAAAAATACCATGTTCAATTACGCACGGCGGGAAGAGAAAATTTTTTTTCTTTTCTTTTTGTTGATGAAATGTAATAAAATTTACTGGTGTGAATATTAACGTGTGTTTTTTACAATTAAAATTCAATGTTGGCACTCGCACACGATTTTCTTATTCTTCGTATACATATATGATTTTGAAGAAAACATTCTTTAAAGTAAAAGACCTTGTCTTTGAAATAATAAAGCTTATTCTCAAAAAAACAAAGAAAAGTTGTTGATTTTACATCCTTTTTTCAATTCCTTGTTAACAAAGAATTAAATCGTTATGGTAAATATTTTTTCTTCATTCATTGTTTCATTGAATTAGCTTCAAAGAACCTCAGTCTTTTATTTCAATGATGCAGCACTGGCATAGTTAAAGGATAAATCATTATTGCAACGATTTCTATATTGTGGTAAAGATATTTTGATTTCAGTTTTACAATAACTTTTTTTCTATGATTTTTAAGGAGTTCAATCTTCTCGGTGAACTAATATCCACTCACTCCTAATATCACCTTTTACTTTAAGAAACTGAAGTGGATAGTAATCATTTTTACAAGCCAGGACATCCTTTGAAATATGCTTATTTGTATTTGTATTTTGTTTTTACTTAGTTTAAACATGTTGACATTTAAGACTTAGTCTTTTACATGTCGCTTTAAAAGGAAAAAAAGAACTTATATAATCAAAATAATTTAGAATTAATTGTACAGTTAAAAAGTTTACACAAATAATTAGATTCACTATAATTTTAATATAACATAATATTTATAGAAAATAAAATTAAGAACATAAATTATTTTTATATTAAGATGAATTAGTTTTTTAATTTGTGAAGAAGAAATAATATGGGAAGAAAGGAAGATACAATTTAAAAACTGGAAGAGTTTTGTTATGCCCTAATGTTATTGGGCAGTGAGTTCCATAGTATTACTGCACTAATGAAAAACAGTCTACTTGAATTTATAAAGTTGCACGTTGGAATAATTAAATTTATGCTTCGACTTGATCTACAAAATTTAAACTTTGAACTACAGAAATTATTGTACTTTAGAGCAATTGATTCGTTATTATGGAATTTCTTTTTTAATTTGTAAAGCTTCTTTTTCCTTTTTTTTTTCTTGTCAAGTAGAAAGTTTGACAAATGAAGAGCAGCTATATGGTAGATATTACTATTTAAGGTTTCTACAAAATTAGAAAATAGGGTTTCTAGGAAATTGTGTGCACGTTTTTAAGATCAAATGCTGAATGGAAGGCTCCCAGAAGAAAGTCCCGAGGAAAATCAAAAGTGAAGACAATGCCACTTGGCCAAACAGTTAATGTTATGTTTTATATTGGTGTATTGAAGCGTTTGTTGGCTCATGCTACAAAAGATCATGCCACATGCTTTTACATCAAATTTGTGTATTGAGTCGAAATGACATTTTTTGGAATGAATACTAAAATTTAATATATTTTCTTTTGGGAAATAAAAAAAAAACAATTCTTTGGTCAACTGAATTTCAATTCGTTTTCGAGTATTTTAATCACAGTACGATAATTAGAACTTTGATTATTATCAAATTGTATATTTCATAAGATTCTTCTGATTAAATTAAGACAGATGTATTTATAATGCACGTCATGATTGTTAATTAAAGCTCATAATACACAATCTGCCTTAAATAAAGAATTGAAGTCATCCCACTGGTATTGGCTTAGCTGGAATTGTTAACCAGTTGTACCTTACCAAGTCTGGAAAAGAATAGCAATTTATTAACTCTTAACCACCAACAAATTAGTCATGATTAAAGCGCATCTGCAACTTGAGGTTGTGTTAATGAAATTGATATTTTAAACAACAACAATAAAATGTTGTAACCAGATCCATCATGGTTTATAAAGAGATATACTGCTGCTCTGTGGAAACAAAAAAAAAAAACGGTAGTCTACTTAATGCAAGAAGCTTAGATGTTGTTGTTAAATGAGACCAACCTGCTATACATATATATATATATCAGAAAACCTTGTCATTCCGTACGGAGTGTACATATAACTGAAAATACCAACTTGAACCGAATAAGAAGAAATGAAATTCGATGCGCGAAACTGATCACGCTTGAAAGAATAAAGGTATAAACTAGCAGTTGCGGATACAAAGCTTCAAACAGCGAGGCAACAGCTTAGACATTGTTAGCCTCGACAAGCTGAGCTCACGGTCTGACTACTTTGTAAGGTTTCGCATCATAAATCGAGCCACATTGACGGACGCCACTCAAAGAGATCATTGGAATGTGTGAGTTTCCAATTTCAACTTAAGTTCGAAAAAAGAACAATACAAAATCCATGAAAATTTCAAACATTTCAAGTATAAAATTGAATTTAAATCACTTCCTTTAATCCAGGCTTGGAATTCCTTTTAAGCTTGCTTTCTCAAAATCGAATATATTTTAAATACCTCTAAAAAAAACAACACGTTTCGTGATTGTGACATTGATCCTTTAATGGCGATTAAAACTGGCAACCTGTCTGTCTTCCTTGCTAACACTTCGATCAATATGCCTTTTCATGGCTCTCAATGCAGAATGTCATCCTGACACCTCTGTGTTCTGAACGTCCTCAATGCAGCTACGTGTTTTGTGTTTTTAACTGCACCTAAGCACGATATTCCAAGTAATTAGTTAATAGTTTCGATTGTGGTTTTTTTTTTTAAGTTTTTGTCTTTTTGTCATTTACTTGTAGATTTCTAAGTAGGTATGCAATAAAAAGAGTTTAATATGCACACAATGAAAAATCAATGTTGAAATATATGACGATTGATTGATTATGCGGCGAGGAATATTAATTTTTGTCATCAAATATTTTAATGAATAGATATTTATTTCTCCAAACCTTACTTAAAGCCAAATATATGAATTTATCATTGGCTTAATGGCTTAATCTTGCCAAACAATAATTCAGATATTAGTTTAAATAAATTTTTGTCGAAGTTAATATTAAGATACTGAAATCGTTATTTTCATTTAAGTTGAAACAACGTCAACAAAGTTTAGGCGTTAAAGTTCCCAAAAACTTTAACCCAACTTTTAAAGTTCCTTAAATTGATTGAACATGTTTGGTATGCTAACAAAATTTTAATAAACCTCGCTTATGCAAATCACAGACAAACATAGATATTTATGTTTGTATATCAACTGCTTTTAGGCATTTTCAATATTGTCTGGTGCTTAGTATTTTATTATTTAATCAATAACTTTTATTGCGTTATTTTTATTTGTTGTTCAAATACCGGCCACCCACGCACAGTTGCCGTGGGTAAATGCTTTCGTTTCAATTCATGTGGAATTTTTATTTTTTATTAATTTATGCTTAAGCAATATTCAGTTCATTGAATACTTAATTTAACTTTGTCATATTTGACATCAAAACAATTCGTTGTATTGGCGCTTAGATTAAAATGTGGGTTAAGTATGATATTTTTAAATTTAAATTCTAGACAGAGTTTCAGTGTGGGAGCCTTAAGCTACTTTAAGAAAAAAAAACTTAAACTTAGCCGTAATTGCCAAACATAAAATTGCCCATTATGGAGTTGAATAGACCAGCTATGAATCGTAGTAGAGTGTCGTATGTAAATCCTGAACTATGATATTTTGAACTGGAACATATAACATTTAAGTGATGATGTATACGAAAAATGCGTCAACATAAACTGAAGAGGTTGCAGGAGGTAAATGGTGTTATATAATAGCATTACAGCAACAAAAAAAAATGAAAGGTTGTTTGACCCATGATAAAATTAACCAGGTAGGGAGAGAGCGTAGACTCAAAACTGTCCAAGCTGATAGAAAATAAGAAAACAGAATTTAAGCAAACTGAACAAATTTTGAAGGATTTTGACAGTTATGATTGTCAGAAAGATAATAGTTGCAGCCCAGCAACTACCTCGTTTGTTTGATTAAGATCTATGGAGATTTAAGTCACGCAATCATCTCACTGTAGGTTTTATTTTTGTCTGTCAATACATTTTACTAGAAAATTTCAGTGAAAGAAAGAAAATTTATTTTACTTCATATCATTATATGATTGTCACAAGGGAGAGAGCGAGTACCCATAACTGTCAAATCGAAGTTGACAGATCATAAAAAATCTGCAAAATGCTCTCTTTTTTCACCGAGCTAGACGTTATTATGTGATATTCTTTAAGCTTAATCTTATCCTGATTTTAATGATATTTTAGCGTTGGTCTTCTCCACACCATCCAAATTGTAAAGAAGATCGATGCCAATGATGGTGTTAGTACTCCAGTTGTGGATTACCCGAAGATTGGAGTAGTAGATGTTCTTAGGTTAGGTCAAAACCGACTTACGGTTGTAGCGCCACCTAAGTAAATAAGTGAGCAATCCTTAAATGTACTCTCACATTGCTTTGCTTATTTTTCATTTAATTCATATTAAAACTACAGAAGTGGTCAAACTGACGAGTAATAAATACTTGTATATCATTTTAAAATTTCAGTCAAAATTCCGGAATCCATTCCAAAATTTCACCGAAAGAAGTTGGTCGGTTTTCCTATCAAATTCAAAAGCTAAAAAAAAAATTACGGGATATATCAAATTAAAGGGTTTCATTAAATTCAGAACTTACGAATAAAATTTTAAGGCACAAAACTTATTTTTATAAAATTTTAAGAAATTTTCTATTATACATAATGTCACTTTGAAAAGGAAGCATGAGCATCCAATTGGACTTATTTTCGAACTTGATTATTATTTTTTATATAGAGCTTTCATATCAAATTAAATTAAGAAGATGTCTCCATAATTACGACAGTAATCGTGGTCATATATTGACGGACTGACAGATAGACGTTCATAACTAAATCTACCCAAGTGCTAAGGCTGATCGAAAAAAGAAACACTTTTTAATATCCGCCAAGCCTCTTAATGGGCGTTACAAACACTGTGATAAAATTGATATTAACCTTAACCCATTATGGACTGACACATGTTCCCGTTGAGCTAGAATGATGAAACTTTCCAAAGCTATTTAGTTTGGTCTAACTTAGGAAAAAAAAAAAAATTAAAAAAATAACAAAAAAAAAAAAGAAATGTAAAAAGCGAGTTGCCACCTCGAGATTTTAAATTTTCAAATTGAACGATATTGAACGATATTCCACTAGCAAAATCGAACGTAATTGAATATTGATCACAAGAATTTCCACAAAACAACCAAAAATATACAAGAACGTATTTCGTGCCAACCCGAGGGAGCCACGTATGTCAGTCAAACTTAATAAAAATTCACAAAAGTCAAATACAAAGCCTAAGAAAGACGCTCGTATACGAATTATATTTTACTTATTTTTTTTCTAGATTTCTTTAGAGGTTTAAAATAAGAAAATGGGAAATTCCCAAATTCCGCAAGCTTGGAAATGCAAATAAACGTAAACGATTAGATAAATTCTTAAAATTGTATATTTTTTGTGGAGATCATGAAAATCTATCACTGTATGACCTCCACGTGAGGAAAAGTATACCGTTGCGTTAAAAATGGGTTAAGCAGTACCTTATTGTGGAGGTAAAAACTCAAATTGTTTCAACTAATGCTGGGCAGCGATTTCTTTGTGATTTGAAACTTCAAAAGTGTTTAAGAAAAATATATTGTTTTTTTTGAAATAAGAAAAAGAAATTCTCTCATAATTGAGGAAGTACAAAGTTAATGGTTTTTTTTTTAATTAACAAAAAACAAGAAAATAAAAACCGTTCTAAGTTATTATATGAAAAATTAAATTTTTCTTAACATATTTCTAAAAATTTTTTAAGTTTAGATGAAAAGTTTCTACAATTAAATTTTTTACATATTAGTTAGATGAATTTTATGTAGGAAATAATAGTGATTAAGCTAAAATGTGTTTAAATCGTTTTACTGAATGCTAACTAATAATATAAACATCAGATTCATGCTATAAGAATTTCATCACCAAGTGTAAACTTGGTGCCACTTGGTGTGGTACCACATATTATGGCGAAATGCCATTCTAGATGATACTTCCAATATCTGCCAATCTTGATTTGTTGACCAAATTTTAAACTTTGAGTAATAACTCAAATAAGAGTTAATAAATAAAAATAAGTTAATAAGTTAAGTTAGTTAAAAACACGTTCCAGGTTTTATAAAACTATACAATTGTGTTAGAAATACTTATTAGAGTCAACGCATGTTCTATCATCCTTCTATTTTAATGCAGCCTTTCAAATAATTCAATATTTTGAAAGCAAGAACTGAAGGAGATTATCAGCTCAATTATTTAATTTTGTTTTGGTAAGATATCCACGATAGTATAATTTAAGTCTCGCTTTTAAGCGTATTTGCGGGGCTTTGTTTTTTTTTTTTTCTTTTTGAATTGAAATTTATATATTTAATCCAATTATTAACTGCCAACCCATTATTAGTTCTAAATGAAGCTTTTACCTTATTGTTAAATTTTAAGTCATATAATCCTACTTAAACACACTTCTTTCAAGCTTTTCCGGTACTTCTTTATCTATTCCGATCAAATTTTGACTACCAAATTTTGAATATATACCAACTCAATTACTCAAAATATCTCAAAAATTGTTCGGTTTTTTTAAATTTTGACTTAATTTTCAGCTTCAGTAGAAATTAAAAGGAAAAGTATTTTTAAAAGTATTTTTTACTTTCTAGTGATTTTGTAGTCGGTTGTTTTTTTTTTTTAAGTTTTGATATCAATCTGTTCACCAAAAATTATGGCTATCAGGCATATGGTTGAGGAGCTATCGATTTACATACATTTAAAAAAAAAAAAAAACAGAGAAACTGACGAACTTGAGAACCCCCTCCTTTTTGAAGTCGGTTAAATACGAAGGAAAACTCTTGCCAACAGGTGTTACTTTGGGTTTTTAATTGTTACGATTGCGAATGGTTTTTGAAATGATTTTAAGTTGTTTTTTGCCATTTAACCTTAACTTTAGACAGCAAAACATAATTTTCACCCATTTTCACTTATTTCACCATTTTTTCATTTATTTCAATTTATTTTGCTAATAAAATATCACAAATATTTTTTCCCAATTCAAATGAGCAGTGTAAGCTACTGAAAGAATAAACAACACATAAAAATTAATGAACTAGTGTTTGTGCTTCATTTTCGATTTTTAACAGCGAAGTGTAAATTTGTTAGCTATTGAACTCAGCTTTCAAAGGAAACAAATCAAGACCTTACGGTGCAAGTAAGTGGGCACCCTCCCCTACTGTTTAATTAGAGTTACCAAACCCGATTTCGGGTTAGTCAAGAAGCCTTGTTTTTATTAAATTTTCGGTTTTTCTGTATTCGGCGTTTTTTAATCGATAAAACGGGTTTTTCTACATTTTCGAATACATTTTATAGTATTTTTCGTTTAGTTGTTCTGTTTAAATTTCAAAATATTTTTTATTAAACTAATAAAAAATGCCTTTGTGTAGATAGTAAACAGTTTTTTAATATAAAAAAAATAATTAAATTCTGTACGCCTTTAATATTACTAAACATTCTGATTCAATGTGATTGTTTTAAAAATAAGAAATTTGAATTGGTTGACAAATTTTCCAGTTTTTTTTCAATGTAAAGTTTTGTAAATTGCAGGAAATTAAACCTTTAAAAACGAAAATAAAAACTATAACTTTTAATTTAAAAATCGCTATTAAAAAGTTATTCAACCAATTCAATATGTTCCATCTATGTTGCATTCAAACTAATTTGATACATACACTCAATTAATCAATACTTTAATAGTTAAGGCTGTAAACGCAATAAAACATTGAAAGTAGTTAAAACAGTAACAACAATAAGTTTTACAACACCTCAGTTAACTGTAATTTTCTTTTATTACGTGTCCACCAACCAAGTTTGTGGAAATTGTTGGTAACTTTATGCTGGTTGCTAGCTTTTATCTTTTCCTTACTTTTATTGCTGTTTTGATCAAATCTCTAATAGGCGGATACTGTCAATACAGTTTTTGGTTTTTTGTAGTTGTTGTTGTAGTTGTTGTCATTGCCTAAGATATGATTATTGTTGTTGATGTTGTTCGTCGTTTGGTTTTCATGTATTTCTGTTGTTGTTGCAGTTGCTATTGTTGATGTTATGGGTGGTCAGCCGTTGACAGTTTCGACTGTTTTAACTTCGCCGCCAAAGTGAGTCTCAATACTGATGACTTCATTGCACTCTTTGTCGGTATTGGCTTGAAACTTTTGAACCTCGTGCTCAGAAATATCTAGGCTTACAAATACGAGTGAAGTTTTGTAATTATGGGTTTAATTATAACACAAACTTTAGCCAAAACATTTTAAAAGCTAACTAATGAAGCAGATATAAATCAAATTAAAGGGAATATAGGCCGCAAAAGCTTTCAAAAAGTTAATACATAAAACTAATATTATGTGGTTTGCGTAGAAATGAGCATTGGAATCCATAAGAAAACATAGAAGTAACAGTTTATGCGTAAACTGACATTTACGTAGGTGGTTAAAAAAAATATTTGAAAGATATATATTTTGTGATTTCGCACAATTTTTAGTTATTAGTATTTTGATTTATTAGCCAGTTTCCTGTCATAATAAGAGGAGGTGACCTAGTTTTAGCGAGTTTTTATGAAACGCATATATTAACTAGTTTGTATTACTAGTATCTGAAATAAAAAACAACATCAAACAATATAACGCAAAAGAACTACTTTCATATTATATGACATTACATTATTTGAAGTCCCGCTTTTCTATGAGGCAATTAAAAATATTCTCTGAACAATTTTTCGCTGGTGTTTAGTTTCACTTTTGTGCTTATTTTAATTAGAACAACAGACCGACGTTGAGCAGACAGCAAAAAGACAAGGAAATTTCAGGCAATCAGGCCATGCTGGCAATCTAGCTTGTTGGCTGGCACAGGCTGGGAGTTGGCTGTCTGTAAAACATGTTAATGTCAGTCATGAAAATTATGTCAGGGATGAATAAATGAGCATAGAATGCGTTGCAGCGTAATTGACATTTTCCTGAAATATGAGTAGAAACAAAAAATATTGCACTCTATTTCATTCATAATAGGAAATTCTTAGCACACAATGTTGATTATTTTCCTTGAAAATAATATGAGAATATCTCTCCATGCTTTGTTTATTTCTTCCTTTAATTATTTTTATATTAAGTTCTGATGTGGCTTACAGTAATGGAGCCACGTCCATGCTATTTAAAACGTAAAAATTTGTTAAAACATTTATGTTTCAACATCATAAAATTGTAACGACAGTAATGATTTTACACTATAAACTAAATTTTTAAAAAAGCTACCTTGCAACATAAAAATAAACAAACTTTAATGTGATCAGCAATTATTTTAAGAAAAAAATGATCTCTATAAAAACAAGCACAAAATATTTGAACTTAAAATCTGATCTTTGAAAATCTCTTATTAATCATGACCTTAATCATTTGCGTGGAAAGAGAAGAGTCGTTCCTTAAATTAGTTTCTGTTATACCAGTTGTACTGTACTGAATTTTGATTATGAGCAAATAGACTAAAATTTTCTTTTATTTTAAAAATAAGACAAAAAAAAAATATTTACTGAAATATTTACTGTTCACCAGTGGAGAATCGCCTGGCAGTGAAAATAACTGATCAAGGAAATGAAAACATTCCAGTGATCCATCGGAACATAAAGCAATTCAAATCAAAAGAGCACGACTCTCTTCCGTACGGCACCACGGGCTGTGGGGCCGAACATACTCTGGCGCCGAATCACAGAGGTCAAACCGTGCCTTCTCTTAAGCCAGGACTCTCGTGCGAGTATGATATTATTGAAGTGAAACTATTTAGCGACGGTAGTGATTTGATTTAGCGACGAAACTCAGATTTAGTGTCATTTTGGGACTATTTTGGGCTTACATCTACATTTAGTTAAGCAGTTTACTAACATTTTAAATAAGAAACTTGTAAACCTATTATTTTGAGCGCGGACACATACCGCGTGTCATCGCTTCCGTTTTATCGCATTCCGTTCCTTTTCAACAGCGCACAGTACTTTGATCTCATACAAAAGTGTATTACGATTTTTGTGAAATTTTGCATGATGATTAATATTGTGTCGCTGATTTCAAAAATCAAATCAGGTTTTATGTAGATCTTTTATTTTCGCTAGAAATAAGTTTGAATAATCGAAATTTCTCCGATTAAAAGGGAATGTTAAAGTTAGTAAAAATATATCTTTTTTTAAAAAATATTTTTTTTTCTATACTATTCACTTTCTCCTACAGATTATCTTATCTTATCTCCTACAGATTGTCTGAACTTTTTTTGTTGTCGTTCAAATAAAAACAGTAACTTTTTTGTTATCGTTCAAATAAAAACGGTAGATAGAAAAATGGTGATAATAGTTTGCATGAGAGCAGCCTAAAAAGTATCGCAGTATTGAGTATTCTAAAACTATTCGTGAAGTTTTTTTTTTGAAATTTTGAATTTTTGGATTTTTGGGATTTTTTTTTTTTTTTTTTAAATACTCAAACTCAATATTTTCGAAAAATTGCGCTCCACGCTAAGAATTGCATAGCGGCTATTTTCTTCAACATTATCGTTCAATTTTTTTTCTAAAGACAAGTCATTGTGTTAGAAAAATATCCCTTTGATTTTATTGAAATACCTTCATATTTGGATTTTTGCGATTTTTTCGAAAATAACAAGAAAATAATGTAATTTTCACATAAGAGTGGTCAATGCGGCACGCTTTAGACTTTTTCAATCGACTTAAAAATTCTATAGGTTTGTTTTGAGGTCAAAAAGAGCAATTATTTTTATTGAAACTAAAACATTTCAAACTTTTTTCCCCCCTATACATTTGGAGGCCACTCTAGTGGACACACATCTCCCACACAATGACACCACATAACAATGAATGAGACAATGAACAACAAATGAATAATGAATAAAAAATTAATAATGAATGAAAAATTAATAAAAATTGAATAATGAATAAAAACTGAATAATGAATAAAAAATTAATAATGAATAAAAAGTGAATTATGAATAACAAATAACAAATGAATAATGAATAAAATATTAATAATGAATAAAAAAAGAATAATTGAAAATTCTGAAATTATATGTGAATTGCATTCTTTGTAAATAGCATTCATATGAATAATTAATTAATTAAAAAACGAAAATGATTACTTAATCAATTTTTGAAAACTAATTCAGATTTAAAAAAACTTATTTATGAATCAATTTTGTATTAATTGATTGATTTTCTTATGTCGTTATTCAGTCTTACTTAAAGTTCTGAATATGAATTTCGATTTTACAGATCTGATTAGAAAATATTGGAACCTCAGTGTGCTCTGCCAGATTCACAAGAAAGGCTATCCACACGAAAAGCAATCCCACAATTTGCGCCAAATACCGTGGAATAAACCTTTTTCAAGTCCTTTCTCATTGGAAAAGCTAAAAAATACTTGTTTTTTTTTTTAGTTTTGTAAAGAGATTTATTTACTTCATTAAAGCAAAATAATTAGACATTAAAATTTAAACTTTGAAGAGCATTCATCAGACTTGGGAAATCCAACCAGATATTTACACGGTGAAAAATCTTGCGAATGATGCGGAGAAACACCAGCAGCGCAGTCAAAATCGGGAAGGACCCCTTCCCTCCATTTTTTATCAAATGTGGTTTCTAGCAACATATAGAATAGAAAATGTAGAGTTATCTACAAATCTTGTAGCAAAGCCTAATTTTCACTATGTATTAGAAATAGCTATATGTGCATCAGTTACAAATATCTTCAAATACTGGGATTTCGATTGTATTGGCCAGCTAAGAGTTGTTTCTTCGGTAATTTTTTGAGTAGAGTCCGAATCTGAGCTTGGAATTGGCGCATCGTTTCAGTATTTTGAGATATTTGAAGTTATGTACACAAAAAAGGGCTGTTTTGGAGGTTATATAAAGGCTGCACAATATTTCTTTAATTTTTTTTCTACTTATTGTAACTTCTAGTACTAATAGTTCCCTTCAAAATGAGCCTCTATATCAGACATGCTCATCCAGCAGCTCATTTTGCTCGCGTTACCCGCCATACAAATTGTTTTTAATCATAGCTTTGTCTTATGCGAAAGCAAAACCACGTTTAAAAAACAACAAAATCTAAAAATAAAAAAATCAAATAACAGCGCCACAAGCCGCTGTTGGTGATCATCTAATTTTGAGCACGTAAGCAACAACAACAAATGCATGCAAATTATCCCGTTGCTTGTGTGTTAACGCACACAGGATTTGTTTTTATTTTTTTATTTTGGTTTTTTTTTTCATTGCCAAAAGTTACGATGCGCAATATTTTGTGTTTGATTTTGTTTTTTAAAAATCATTTGCTCTTTTGTAAAATTTCGTAAGCTCCACTGCTCTAAATGATGCTCATTTTAAAGATGTGATAATTTTTTCAAAAGTTATGGCTATTTAAAAATGACTTCTGCAAGCAAAAATTTCTGACAAAAAAATTTGAAGATATACTCGTAGCTACTTCGCTGACTTTAATAGTCAGTCATTTAAGGGTTAAATAAATATCAGATGCAAACTTTTTAAATGTTGATACGCACGTTATTTTTAATTTTTTGTTTTTTTATGTTCTACCAGAGTCCGTTGATAGAAATCTGTACTGTAATTTTACTTAAATTTCAACATGCTTGTAAGGAAATGCAAAGAAAACATTTTTAAAATTTTTACACTGATAATACTAAACATAAATTCTTTAAATCGCTTGTCAGCACAATAAAAGGCATTGAACTTATCTTTCATATCTCATGTAGCCTCTCATAGCATATTCTTAACTTACCATCTGATGGTGCTGCATGTGACAAACGTTTATAATAATGTTTTCAACACCCCATTCAACAGATAACGTCAAGATATTCATGTCATCGCACCTGCACAAAAAAAAAAAAAAGAAACAAAAAATATCACATAAATTTAAAATACGCAACAAAAGCGCAGCAAGTGCGCCGAAAATTGTACAAGAAGTCCAAAAGCAAAGCACCAAAAGCCGAACGAACAATTTGGTGTTAAAGTAAGACGTCACGTTAAGTTAAAAACGCTGTCTAAAAAAAAACATTTGAAAAACTTTCATACACTTGTGCATAAATTTTACACTGAAAGAAACAGTTATATTTTCTTACACTTTCATACACTTGTGCATAAATTTTACACTGAAAGAAAACAGTTATATTAAAATATAAGCTGGCCAAAAACTTACACTTTGGCTTGACACTGCGTGGCATGAACACGCATCTGGATATTCTGCAGCAAATGCAATAAGAACCGCGCCCAACGAAAAATTGCAAAAAAAAAAAAAAATAAAATACAAAATCAACCGCTTAACGAAACCAAGTCAAAGTACGCGAAATACTGCAGAATTTCACGGAATTGAATTTCAACAGATTTTTATTCATTCATGTGTCGCAGCCAAATTCTGAGTGCATGCGTGTATAAGTTTGTGGCGGCCGGTAGCATAGGAAACGAGTTGGAAATGTCAAAATGTAGTTCATGCTTTGCAGTTAACGTGCCGCATGATGGCGAGTGTAGTGCTCTTTTTTATTTTTTTGCATATTTTTGGTAAAAAAGACAAGTTGGAAAATCATTTCTGAATAAGTTATTTTTATGTTAAGCTTCAAAATTATGTGCCAACATAGTTATGAATAACTATGTATGTACGTGCGATATTTTGGGGATGCTTCGATGTGTAATGAAATGCATTTCCATTTGCTGCATGTGTCGAATTTGAAATACTTAAATTGAAATATACATATTTGCAATTTTAAATTATTTTGTTGTTTTTTATAAAAAATTCGATTAGGAGCGAGTGTTCGGTTCGCCGTGCACTCGGAAAGTTTTTGCATTGAAGGTTAAAATAAAAAAGGAGTCTTTAATCGTTACTATAATAAAGTTCAGTATTAGATTGCATTTTAAACAAATTTAATTTTTTGTGCGTAGTTGATAGAGTTGATATTTAGTATCCATTGTCGAATTTCCACCTAGGCCTACAAGGCCCCGGCATAGGGGCGCAGCAGTCTGCACACAAGCTCAAAAACGTGTCAAAAGACACGACTTGGGTATCTCCGATTGTCGGGGCAGTCTTATGACAATGCTAGCAATATGTCGGGCGTATATTCTGGTCTTCAACTGAGAATAAAATAAGTGAACCCTCTGATAGATTTCGTTCCCTGTTCGGCTCATTCGCTATATCTTGTTGGAACATGTGCGGTCAAATCTTGTCAAGCTTCTATATCTTTCCATTCTGCATGCATTCTCAAAATTCAACGTTGGATAATTATTGCTTACTATTTTAAACGAATTTTTCAAAAACTGCCTACGCAATTTTTACACACAAAATACTTTTATTATTAATTAAAAAAAATTTCAGTATTTTTTGTATTTCTTATGGCATTTTATAATTATCCAACTGATAGTTTACCTCCAACAGCTTTTCCTTAATCAAGGAATAAAAAAGTAAAAAAACGAAGTGTGATAACTTTCTGTGTCAGGTGGGAACTGAACCAGGAAATTGAACCATTGAAGCACTTACATATGCATATGACATAAATTCAGTATCAGTTAAATTGATGAATTCCATTAATAGAATCGTCATTATTAAATACTGTAACAATAGGCTTGTGGTAACTAAAATATGATACGTGAACATCGGTATTTACATGATTTACGAATTGTGAAAACATCGCATCAATGGTTGTACCATATATAGTCGTTTCCACTGTTTTACCAGAAATAAAATGTAAGTTAACTTCTTCTTTCGAAAACTGTATAAAGTGCAATCCGTCATCTGTATGATGAAGCAATTTAAAATGTACTGAAATTTTTCATATTTTTTCTCTTTGAGTTCAATTTGTGGACATATTTTGTATTAAATGTCTCGTTATGTTGTAACAATAAAGAAATCTGGCTAATTCTAAATTCAGCAAGTTTTACTTAATAGAAATCGGTTGAAAATTCGTCGAGTTATTAAATTTGAAGTATTTTTACTTGACGACAAAATCACCAAAATAACTATGTTTTGTTTGATCTTACTTGCGAAAATCTTGGTTCAGGCAAAACAGCAAGAAACATAACGATTTTGCGCTTTTTCCCATACAAAATTGTGCATAGATTATAGAAAACACGAATTTTTTTCACATTTCGAATGAAAATGAAAGACTACAGAAAATTTATTTCAAATATATTAACTTCTAATATGTTGAACAATTATTATTCAAAAGTTATTCAGATTCATATCAGAAAATAGTCAATGGCAAAAGCTCGAATGCAAAATTAGTCTCACCTCAAGCAACGTCAACAATGAAATCAAAGAAAAAAACTTTTTCGATTCCCCCAAAAAAATATTTCAAACGGAGCTTAAGAAATGTGGCCTTATAAGTTCATATGCACTAAAACAAAAAAAAAAAATACCGTTACGAGTCCTAGAAAAGTTTCTGAAAAAGTTGTTGTACACATACACAACAGGTACATGAGAGAGTTAACAGAAGTATTAATGCTTAAAATTGAAAATTAAATAACTCTTCGAATTTTTAACTGATTTCAATGAGATACAACCTGTACAATGAAAATAACGAATCTTTTATATTATAACCAGTCAAAATAAATGGTCACTTTCATAGAGCAACAATGAGCAAGAGCTACGATGCGAATGCGCACATTTTCAAACACACAAAAACAACAAAAATTTTTTGTTATGTTGTACTTGCTGAGCATAAAATTATAAGACTAGGAAGCAACATGTAGCTTATTGAAACTCTCGCAATACAAACGCGTGAAAAGAAAACGATCAAAATATATGTGGCATCAGAGATGACATCTTAAAAAACTTAGCACTTCAATTAAATATTCTTATTATTAAAATTTCAATCTGCGCCAGTTTAGAGGTATCAGTCTTATTTCCATCGCATATAAGGTTCTCTCAAGCGTACTGTGTGAAAGATTAAAGCCGATAACAAAAACACTGATTGGACCTTATCAGTGTGGCTTTCGACCTCCCTTACAAACAAGGGAGCGCGGCGTTTAGACTTGGCACTGCCATTAATACCACCAACGAAATCAGCCTGGAGATAAAGCGAAGAACAATAATTGCTATTAGGTGTTACTACGGGCTCAGTAAGCAACTAAATTCCAGACAAAACTAACACTCTACAAGACACTTGTTCTACCTGTGCTGCTTTATGGTGCTGAGGCATGGATAGTTTCGCAAACTGACCCTGCCGCTCTGGGTGTGTTCGAGTGAAAAGTTCTTCGCAAAATCTTCGGTCCTCTTCGAGTCGGCGATGACTCTACGAAGACATTGACGTAGTTCGGCGTATAACTGTGCAGCAACTACGCGGGCTGGTTCATGTCCATCGTATGGACGATGAAGCTCCAACGAAAAAGGTGCTCGAGGCGAGGGTCGCTGGTCAACGACGACGAGGGAGACCATTCCTCCGATGGATGGACCAGGCTGAGGAAGCCGTAACCGCACATGGTGTATCCGATTGTAGATGGCGTGCGCAAAGCAGAGGCGCCTGGCGAGAGCTGATGAGGTCGGCTGAAACCCGGACACGGATTGTTACGACCACCTAACTAAGTAAGTAAGTAATTATTAAAATTTTGAAATCAAGAAATCCCTTTACAGTGTTATAGCAAAAATATGATATTTTAAAACTTATTTCATAAAAATCTGCCTAATACTTTTTGAGGTTTACAAATAAGTTTTACAATTTTATATAAAAGTAAGATTGCTGCTGTGTGTATTTTGTTGCTATTTCTTCGTTGTTGGTATTTTGCTGTGCATAGGAAAAACCATGGTAGAATAAATAAAAGTACACAGAGCCAAAAACCACCACTTCAAATCAAGAAGATCACCTTTTTGAGATAATTTATGGGGTTTTTTCTTAATAGCACTAAATACGAAGAATTTTCCATAGTGAAATCATCTTATTTCTATAAAGAAAATCTTATCAAAAATTGTCAAACATTGCCTAAGAGGATTCATAATTGAATGAAGGAAATGATATGGAAATCTTTTAAACACTATTGTCATCTCACTTACTCAGTTCACTAAAGTTTAAGAAGATACCACTTAAAACTAAATAAAAATCTTAGACTTTTTTTATGAATACATGAATACATACTAAGCTTTGTCTTTCAGACTGAAAGATTCAGTCGTTGTTGTGAAGTGCATGTAAAATGTTGTGTTGTAAAGAAGTTTTGTACAATTGTTATTAAAAAAACAACAATGGAAAGTGATTTGTGTGTGTGATGAATGATCTAATAACTCTAAATCAATTCTTCAAAGTGTAATAACTTATATGTGGTAAATCATTTATCATAACATTTATCATTATTACATTAATAATTTCCTTAATTTTATAGACAATTAAAAGTAAGTATATTTCCAGGTTAACAATTCCCATTTTTTCAAAAGGAAATCTTGTTAAACCAATAAGATTTTCTTATTAGATTCCAAAGGGAAATCTTATTAAATTTATAAGATTTCCGTATTAAATTTCAAAGGAAATCTTATTAAATTAATATTAAATTAATAAAATTTCTATCATTTCTATTCTATTTAAATCAAGAGGATATCGTTTTTAATTTAAAAGAAAATCACTTATTTTAAAGAAGAAGTTCTTATAGTTCTAAAAAGGTTTCTTTTAGGATACAAGAAGATTCTTCTTAATAATTGTGATTTTCTTAATAAAAAATGACAGCGATTTCATAAGATGTTTTCTTATTTTTAAAAATATGTACAATCTTTTTGGATGAAAACCATTGAGAAATCTTCTTGATTTTGTTCTTTTTTAATAGGTTGTTTTGGCTCTGCGTAGCCGCACGAGTGAGAGCGGAGCACCGTAACTGTCAAAACGAAAATTCTTCCAACTAACGGAGAGTCACTAAAAAAGTGACAGAAAAAGTAACGCTTGACGAAATCGATTCTAAAGGAGTAAACTCAAAAAAAAAAAGACAAACAAACTACAAAATAAATAAAATAAAAAAAAATATATATATATGAATAAGCATAAGGAAAAGGCGTCGAAAGTATATTACTAGCTTAAAAATTATAAAATATTCTTATAAGTACAAAGCATACTAAAAATTCCATTTTTAAGGGACATTATATCTAATTTTTTTGTGAGAATTGGATTTTTTTTTTTTTTATAGTCACTTCATATATGTCTCAAGGATATGCAAAAAATTTTTTTTTTCAAATTCCTCCGCTAACTATACTTTTTGACCTGTTTTGTGCGCGCCGTCAAGCGTGTTTTTTTTCTAAAATTGAACAGATGGCTTTATTATTCTCAAGCCCTCTCCTAACTCTTTCAAATAGCTTATATTGTATTTAATGTGTACTCGTATTATACTATATTATTGATGTAATATATTATTGAATTTGTATTCAAATGAGCATCGCCAAACAACGCAGTACTGAATTGGCCAAAAAAACGAAAATCGAATCAGCAAAAAGAAAAAGGTCAGGTGTAAGCAGAATATGAGCAAGCAGAAGGCCTACTGAAGGCACCCGGGATCGCTGACAACTGGTAAATTAAAAAAAAATATATTTTTTATTTTTTTCAATAAAAAAATTTTTCGTTTCTTTCGTCAAAACACGTTTTTACTTTTCTACTTAACATTTCTGCAAAAATACTTGACCGATATTTATGTTTATGGTCTAGATTTTTTGTTTTGAATTTTTCTAAATGAAAATAGAAATTATAGATTCATTTAATCATAAAAAAACCGAAAAATTTGTTTTGAAACTTTAAGTGCGTTTTTTTGGAAACAGGTTTCTTAAAATCGGCTTGCAAGATTTCGCAATAAGTATTAAACCGATTTACTTCAAAATTGCTGAGTAATTCAAAATATATTTTTTTCCCCCAAAAATATGTTTTTGAGGGTCT